>NC_051174.1:119122475-119497475 GCF_013339725.1 Rhipicephalus microplus | reverse complement strand
CGGCCGGTATCGAAGTCAAGTCCTGCGTGTCGGTAGCTGAGCATGGTAACCACTGTATCACCTTGTCGGTTGTATGAGAGGCTTGATGCCAATAAAAAGCAATGAAACCAGAGCTCTAGCTCGCTGAAACCTGTATGTCGTAATAGCACATGGACCACAATATTGCGCATTAGGCAGTTACTGGGTAATGAAACACAAAAAAGGCGTTGATTCGTTCACCATAGGAATCACTATGAATTGAAACTTAGCCATTCCATCACAAACGTAGTTGATTTTATGCCCTTTGCAGCAGTGATTTTCGCAGTTCTGCAGATACGGCACTTTTTAACAAAGTTGAGCTCAGGGCGGCACCTGGTGGCACATTTACATCCCGTCGATAAACGTCCGTGCTTAAAAATATACCTTTGCTGTGTGGTACGTGAAGTAGCTAACATATACCTTGACGTAGCATGTGCCGAATTCCGGGACAAGTTGGCATGAACAAGGACACAATAAATAGTCACACTCAATGTGCACCCATTCGAAACGTGGTCATTTTAACAAAGGAACAGCACGGCGTGCTATTATGACTATTTAGGGTAACACTCGGTTTTGATAGTGCACACACTGCCGCATAGCGTATCAAAAACGCAAGGGACAGGGTTCATAGCGCAAAAGTGTAGAGCTAAAATGTAGCGCTTACAGCTGGCGTGTGCTTCGTGCTACCCTAATGCTAGAGACGTAAGACATGTTGCCAATTTATTGAAATTATCATTCATTTATTTATTTCATAGCATCCTACAGGCCCCTAGTGGCGTTGTGTAAGGAGGGTAATACAAAAAAATTTTCAAACGTGTATAGTGCCCAAAAAGTGGAAAATATACTGGAACATAAAAAAAATGTTACAGTAACACAAGCGAGAAAGCATTACGTGACATGATTGCATTATGAGCTATACAAAAAAGAGGCAAGGAAGAAAACACTTCGAATCACGAAATCTCATTTACTCAATCAAACTTTGCAAATTAAAATACGAACAATAAAATCACAAAGCGATTGTGACATAAAGCGGTTATACAAAAAATATATGTATTGCACAGTTGCTCACAAATGATAATAAAGGCTGTGAAAAACGTGGAAATAGTTGTAGCATCAAACATTATTCTAACAAATGTGTGTTTAGTAGATGCCTAAAGCTTTCTTGGTTACTTTTGGGTGCAATGCCGGGTTAGAAAATAAGTTCCACAGGCGAATGGCCTTCGGAAGAGCGGAATAGTTCAATGACAGTGCCTTTCCGTAAATGCCCATAAAAAACTGATTACATCTTCAAAAGTTTTGCGTTGTATGAAGGTGTTTGAAGCTGAAAGAAGGATGACGGTGAGTTATAGTTTATAAAACAATGATAGCAGGCCGATTTTTCAATGAATATGTGAAAGATGAAGTGAGAAGTCGAGTTTAATTTGCGTAATACTTTTGGTATAGTCGTAACAATGTGAAATGAAACGTCCAGCACTATTTTGTACAAATTATAGTTGCTCCATTTGACATTTTTCATGAGGAGACCAAATAATGCCACGTACCCATGCTAAAGTTGTACAAATGTTGGATAAGCTTGTTTCACTTATCGTTAGTAGAATGAATAACTAGCGACGTATTTAGCCCAATGATCTGGAGGCATTGGCGTAATTGCATTCAAGAGGAGTTTACTACGAAATGGTAGAAGTTGGATGGACGCGAAGCTACTTATATTGTGTGGCATGCAACATATTGACGTGCTTATGTGCGAATGGCGGCGACAACGAAGCAGTCCGAGTGTCCTTGGCCGAGGACGGAGATGAAGAATCCGTTGCAGCCAGTTTCATGTGATCGATAAAGCGTATTTGTTCGAAGTGCTTTGTGTGCTCATCGATCCTGCGTCGTCACACTGGTGGAGGTGCTGGGTAGTCTTCATGCTTGGCACCCCTTCGCGGACCAGACATTCGAGATCGGAATCGCTACCACGCGTCGACATATCCATCCACCGTTTCAGTCGCTGTCTGCTAGGCCTGGCTTCCGAGCTCGATGCCTTGTGAGAAACTGCCAGTAATCGCTTGCCTCCTTCAGCCACCATGGCCACTTCTGCTCCAGTGCACAAGACACTTCAGAACCCCATGATTCCTGATTGTTTTCATGGTGAGACATGAAGATGCCCAAGACTAGGATGACCAGTTCGAACGCTGTGCGAAGTACAACCAGTGGGCCACCACAGCAGACAAGCTCGCGATTGTGCACTTCTACCTGAAAGAAAACGCCCTGACGTGGTACATCAACAGGGAAAGAAGCTTGGCTACGTGGGACGACTTCCGCAACTAGCTCGTCGATAGTTGGTTTACTAGCCTCGACAGAAAGGAGAATGCGCAACGTCTCTTGGAACACACGAAGTGCTAGCTTCGTGGATAACAAAACTTGAAACTATCATAGAAATAGTTTTATGTTCTATAGGTCATAGGAATTGAACTGCCAACAGAGAGCATTACAGCACTTGGTTCAACAGGGACATCCCTTGTGATTCGCACTGGGCTATCACCTGTGCGAGAGCCCGCCTTCGCTCAATCTTTGTCGCAGAACCAGGCGGCTTGCAATGTCCCAGAAACAATGACAATCAATACACGCAACCCGAAAACTCCTTGCGCTGCCGGGGGCTTATAAGATCACACAGAACGACCTCAGCGTGCATGGAACCTTTTAGGCAATCGTGATGGCCAATGAACCCATAACAATTTGGCAGTGGAATTGCAGGGGCTTTGGCCATAAACGCCGAGCTCCGGAATACACGTTTCGAAATTGCCAAACTAAACTTGATATTCTGGCCCTCCGGAAAACTGGCGTGGAAACTTGCGGCAAAACTCTTCGGTTTCTCCACGTATAATAAAGTGACATCCTTGGGTGCTTCTCCCGTCAAGGCACTTGGTACAAGGGCATCTAACTGCGCAGGACGGGATGCTGCAGCTCAAACATCAGATCGTAGACAACACATCTAGTTCTACCAAAGTAACCTTCGGTCTTGATCTTAAAAAAAGTTTTTGACAGCATAGGGCGTGCGGTAATTTTCGACACTGTTCAATTGCTGGAATTTGGTCAAAGATTTTATAACTATATACACGGTTTTCTCACGGCAGGTGTGCGAGCGTCGTCTTTCGCAACGCGGAATCGCCGAAATTCAAGACGGGTCCAACAGGTACGCCGCACGGCTTCGTCGTGTCAACCTTGTTGTTTAACCTCGTCCTCCTTGGCCGACCTGAAATAATGTTTACCATATGGGAGCTGCATCGCAGCCTTTACGCGGACATCACCCTCTGGGTCTCCAGAAGAGGATGTGACAGCCACGTGAAACGAACGCTTCAGATGGCCGTGGACGCAGTCCAGAACATCTTGCGAGGTACGGGCCTCAAATATTCGGGGGCCAAGTACGAGCTATTGCTATACAGACCCAAGGGAGAAGCCGCTAAACTGTTCTTCCCGGTGGAAGAAGATCAGAAATTCCAGCAATAACGGCGGACGGCATTCCCATACCGAAAGTAGAGCACATAAGGATATTGGGACTACATCTGCAGGCTAACGGTCACAATGATGAGACTATACGAACACTTAGACGTTCGGCAGATGACACACTTCTACTCCTCCATCGCATAAAGAACAGATGTAGCAGAATGCGGAAAAGCTGCGCGATCCACCTCGTGCAGGCGTACGCAATCAATCGCATAATGCTTGTAGCCCTTTATCTAAAGTGGCTGGCGTCCAAACGGAATAAGGTTGGTTGCATGCTTTGAAAGGCATTTAAGAAGGTGGTTGGCATACCTATCACCGCGAGTACCGAGTCGAGCTGGGCCTGCACAACACCCTAGGGGAACTAATCGCGGCGTACAACATTGAACAATACGAGCGATTGTCCAAGTACAAGTAGGCGTATCTTAGAATCTGTAAGTATAACATAACAAACACAATGCGGGGAGAAGGCCATGGTTCCGATCACGGTCCGCGACCGTCTCATTGTGCCACCACTGCCAAATAACATGTGCCCGACGCACCACGTAGGGCACTGCAACAAAAGAATGAGGGACCTGCAAACAATGTATGGATACAGCGACGAGGTGGTGTATGTGAACTTCATGCGATACCCAGAGGAGAGGCGTGCCCACGTGATTGCACTTGTGAATCGCAGGGACGAATGCATCACGAGTGCCATAGTGCATACGGAACACACAGAGGTGGTCGAAAAGGCGGCGATTGCTTTTGCACTGGTCACTGCACCAGAAGCTGCGGTCGTGATCAGCGACTCGCAAGCTGGCATCCGTGTCTTTGCACGCCACCACATCTAGTGACAAGTGGCCCGCATACTTCAATCAAGTTATGGTAGCGAGAAAGTCGGCGAGCTTTGAGTGTCGATAGCCTCGACGTTATCGTCCTCGCATTTGAAAGCTGAAAAGGCGACATTCTTCTTGCTGTTCACGACGGCTCACACCAGCGTCCCACTCACAGGCAACCAGGCAGCCCACACCATGGCTCGAGGCCTCACTCACCTAGCCGCGGCGGATTCAGTGGCAGCATACACCTCCCAGAGAAAGGTGATCACAATATTAACACAACAACAACAACCAAAATGGTAGTGGAGTGATCGCCTGACCACACTCAACGACATTACACAACATTACACACTAAACAGACGTAAAAACCCACCACCGCGCAACAAAGTAAAAACAAGACAGGCCGTAACTCTGAGATCATTACAAATACGTACCCAAGCCAGGTGATACTATAGACGTGTGATCCTCACCTATACCCGATGGACGCGTCTAAAGTGTGCTGGGAAAGGGCCAAACTGCGGCAAACGCTTTAGGATTGGGTCTGAAAGGTTAATGTCGCGGCCGCCACACACTTCGTGACGCATTTAGGCAGGAACAAATTCAGAGGCGAATTGTTGCTGCTACCACCGTGCAAGAGCAGGGACCGGCCGCCGCCGCGGCTGCGTCCCCATTGTTTTCGCTGGGAGGCGGTTCTCACCAGTGACGAGCTGGCCGACCAGCTTAGAGCCGTCCGGTGAGCCGAAGATTCCACCCGGGTCCAATGACTTCAAGCGGTTACCTGAGGCACCGCCAACATCATCGACAAAGGTTGGGAAGAAACAGTGGTTCATTCCCTCTCTGCCCTGCCTCGCCCGAAGGGCGCTGCCGGTCTTTGAATAAAGGTTATTCCTTATTATTATTATTATTATTATTATTATTATTATTTTACAAGCGGCAGTAGTTGGCGAACATGAGGTGACGCCATTGAGTATTATGTATGTATTGTGTCAAACAATTACACAACAGTTAAAAACACTGACATTCAAAACTTGGACGACGCTTGAGCTTCGCCTTCAAGAGTAGACTGTGATAGCGTAACCAGGCCCTGTGTGAATCACCTTCTCCATTACTAACCTAAATTCGGTCTCGGTGTATGCCTCGAAATACTGTGAGGGGTTGAACGACTGTTTATGGAACAATGGGTTTTTCAAACTATCGTAGAATGTTTATTGAAAGTACAATTGTTAAGTGACAACTACACAAATCACTCAACCACTTCTACGACTTGGTATTGCGTGCGTTAAAGAGATTCCTTTACTACATGAACGAAAGCAGTGTAAACATGAAGTCTTGCTTTTTGTTTAGCCAAACTATCAATGAGAACTTCTACTACAGTCATTCATAATGTATTTTTTAATCAGTTTCGACCATCGACCTGCGTCTGTGGTAGAACCCCTGTTTGCTACGCAGAGAGCCCCGGTTAGATTGGTACTCGTATTGCGGTTCTTTATTACTTACTTTATTGGCAGGCTTCTGGAATTTTTTCTCCCTGGAAAGATGATGTTTTTTTCGGTAACAACTGGAGAGGCCGACATAAGAAGTTTGGCGAAACAAGTTTTTTAATGCCATCACGTTCAAATAGTATATATATATATATATATATATATATATATATATATATATATATATATATATATATATATATATATATATATATATAATATGAAGCCTTGGTAGTCTTGGCTACGACGGCGTTTATTTGAGGAAAGACCTCGCAAAACGAACGGGCAGAGCCAGCGCACCGACGATGACGATGATGATGACCCAGAGTGGCAATTAGGGCAAAGAGACAAGCGGATGATGGTGATTGTGATTACGAAGGGATGAGGACGATGTAAGTTACAAATGCCCACACTAATTCCCCCCACTTGGAAGCGGACACCCTGGTCGCTGTAAGTCAAAGTGACGGGGAACGTCGCGTGAAAGGTTTCATGCGACAAACGTGGACAATCTCTGTGCTGCGGTAGCGGCGGTCTGTTGGGGCGACGAGTGGTGTCACACGATAATTAACCGGCGAAGTCTGTTCTAAAACAATGTATGGGCCGATGAAGCGTGGTTGGAATTTGTCACAAAGACCAGGAGTGCGAATAGGTGTCAAAAGCAGCACCTCGTCACCAGGTTGGAAAGACACAACGCGGTGGGATTCGTCATAGATGATCTTCCGCTCGTGCTGTCTCGCTTCAGTATTGATGCGAGCCTTATGGTGAGACTGGGCCAGGCGGGAAATGTATTCTTCGTTAGAAGACTGACATGAATTCCCATGGCTGCTAAAGAAGGAGACGTCAAGAAAGGTAGTCGGGGTGCGTCCGTACACGAGGTAAAACGGTGAGTAGCAAGTTGTTCGCTGAACGGCGGTGTTGTAAGCGAATGTCAGGAATGGTAAAAGAGTATCCCAGTTTTTGTGGTCGGGTTGGACGTAAACGGCTATCATGTCTGCAAGGGTTCGGTGAAATCTTTCTGTGAGACCATTTGTCTGAGGGATGTAGCTTGAAGCTGTCTTGTGAGTAGTTCCAGAAGCGCGCAGTACTTCATTTACAACTTGTGACAGGAGCACTTTGCCGCGGTCACTAAGCAGTACACGAGGAGCCCCATGACGCAGTATTATTGCGTGAAGAATAAAGTCTGCAACTTCCACAGCTGAGCCTGTAATAACAGAGGAAGTCTCAGCGTAGCGTGTCAGGTGGTCCACGGCAGTCACTATCCATCGTTTGCCAGCAGATGGGACGGGGAGAGGCTCGTAAAGGTCAACACCTACAACCTCGAACGGCATTGAAGGGCACGGAAGTGGCTGTAGAGGTCCAGCAGGTGCCGACGTGGGGAGTTTACGACGCTGGCATGGGTAGCAGGAGCTGACGTACCGAGCAACACTAGAAGGAAGGCCAGGCCAGTAATAACGACATCGAATGCGGTCAAGAGTTTTTTTTAAAACCAAGATGACCAGCAGTCAAGTCGTCGTGGAAGGCTTCGAGCACCTAAAGTCGAAGAGAGCGTGGCAGTACAGGAACCCAGCACTGACCGTCAGGGTGGTAGACGTGACGATAGAGAACCCCATTGTCCAGCTTAAAGTGCAGGAGTTGACGACGGAGTCGCGCGTTTGGTGGATGAGAAACTCCCGAAAGGTGGTCCATCATGCGTCTGCAGTATGAATCGGACCGCTGGCGGGAGATAAATGTTGGCTCGTCGTCCGAAAAGGGTTGCGTTATTGATGCGAGCGTATGAACTTTGGTAGATGTGGCGGTTGAGTTCTCACCAACGCTCATATGGGTAGTTGGAAGCGGGCAACGAGATAAAGCATCGGCGTCTTTATGTTTTCTGCCTGACTTGTACGTTATGCCAAAGTCGTACTCCTGTAAGCGTAGTATCCACCGACCCAAGCGTCCGGACAAGTTCTTCAGTGTAGAAAGCCAGCATAAGGCATGGTGGTCCGTAACGATTGTGAAGTGACGGCCGTGAAGATAGGGATGGAACTTCTGGACCGACCAAACCACAGCCAAACACTCTTGCTCAGTTATAGTGTAGTTCTTTTCAGCAGCGGTGAGTACGCGACTGGCATATGCAACAACTTTCTCTAGGGAAGACTTGTTGCGTTGTAGAAGAATGGCTCCTATACCAAGGCCGCTAGCGTCGGTATGGAGGATAGTTGGTGCGGCTTCGTCAAAGTGGCAGAGCAGAGGTTCAGACGTGAGTGCCCGCTTCAACAGGTCGAATGCCGTTTGACATTCTTGAGACCACAGAAAGGGGACGTTGGTAGCAAGTAGTTTGTGTAATGGAGCAGCAATAGAAGCGAAGTTCTGGATAAACCGGCGAAAATAGGAGGCGAGGCCAAGAAAACTGCGAAGCTCCTTTGGTTTTTCGGGGCGCGGAAAGTGAAGGACTGCAGAAATCTTGTCAGGGTCGGGCCGGATGCCATCTTTGCTAACAACGTGTCCTAAGACCTTGATATATTTGCTAGCGAAAGAGCATTTCTTCGTGTTTATTTGAAGCCCGGCGCCAGCAAGGCACGTCAAAACTTGATCCAATCGTTCTAGGTGCTCAGGAAACGTTGACGAAAATATAATAATGTCGTCCAGGTAGCATAGACAACTTTTCCATTTCAGGCCGCGCAGCACGGTATCCATCATGCGCTCAAAAGTCGCGGGTGCGTTGCAGAGCCCGAAAGGCATCACGTTGAATTCATATAGCCCGTCGGGGGTTGCGAATGCCGTTTTCTCCTTATCGTCTTCATGCATGGGGATCTTCCAGTACCCAGAACGCAAGTCGATGCTTGAAAAGAATTCCGCGCCTTGTAGGGAATCAAGGGCGTCGTCAATGCGTGGCATAGGGTACACGTCCTTGCGTGTGATCTTATTGAGCGCCCGGTAGTCCACGCAAAACCGCACAGAGCCATCCTTCTTATGAACTAAAACAATAGGAGACGAACAAGGGCTAGATGAGGGGCGGATGACTTCCTGTTTAAGCATGTCCGCAACGTTTTCTTCTATAATTTTTCTTTCAGTTAGAGACACGCGGTAGGGTCGGCGGTGTACAATAGATGTCCCAACAGTTTGAATTCGATGTGCTGTAGTATTAGTGCGGCCCAGCTTAGACGAGCAAATATCGAAAGAATTTGCATGTTTCTGTAACAATGCGAGCAGCTGCTGCCTCTGTGAATATGTCAAGTCGCTGCTGATAGTGGTGGTGAAGGCGGAGGAAGAAACATGCTCACCGAGGCAAGGTTCTTTGGATGCGATGGCCTGAAGTGGCGTGACGAGTACAGGCTCGAAGTCAGCAACACGGGCCACAGTAGTGCCCTGTGGCAGTAAGATCTTCTCCGGTGTATAGTTGACAGCGGTGACAAGTGCCGAGCCATTGCAAAAACGAACGACACCGGACGGAAGAACTATACCTTTGCGAACGCAAAGTGGTGACGGTGAGACCAATACATCCCCGTGATAGATGTCGTTGGACGTAATGCTGACAATTTGCTCTTGTAGTGGCGGGAGTTCGATGTCTTTCGCAGCGACCAGACGACGTGGCTTCTGGTTATCGTCGTCAAGCATGCAGTCGGTGTCAGCGAGGTGAACGACGCGTCCTTCACAACAAATCGCCGCGGAAGCAGATGCTAGAAAATCCCACCCTAAAATTAGTTGGTGAGAGCAGCGGGACAGGACAGCAAACTGGACATGATGGCGGATGCCGTCGATGAAAACACGCACAGTACAAAGCGCGGAAGGGCGAATGACGTTCCCCTGGGCAGCAACTAACGTGGGGCCATCGTAAGGCGTCATTACTTTCCTTAAATGTTCACACAAATCAGCACGTATCACAGACAATGTCGCACCTGTGTCCACCAAAGCATCGACTCGCACTCCTTTCACTTCCACAGAAACCATGTTACACGGGCCTAATGGAGGAATTTCAGTTCTAATTCCGAATGCAGTTCTTCCTCCACAAACTGCATCACTTAGTTTTCCGAATGAATATCAGAGGTGAATGAGGCAGGCCGAAGTGGAGAAGTGGAACGGCGGAAGGGCGAAGGTGAGCGGCGTCTCGTGTTTCGGCTGTTTCGTAGTGCAGTCGATGCAGGAGGAGAGGGAGACCGGTGCGGGGGAGACGAATAACGCCGACCTTGATAAGACGCCCCGGTGTACAAATTCCGTTCACGCACATCGTTCCGACGCTCATCTTGCTGGCGCTTTCGGCAGAAACGACATATGTGGCCACGATAGCCACAGTAGTAGCATACAGGGCGGGACAAGCGCCACGGTGGGGAATAGAAGGCATTCGGGGCACCTGGAGATAGCGCGGTCAGGTGGGCCGAAGGGTCAGGGGGCACGGAATGGTAGTTCACCGGGGTAGCGGCAGCCACTGACGCGTAAGATGGACGTGGCAATGTCGCGTGGGCGTCGCTGGGAGGCACGGCAGCAACTTGAGGGTACGTGGCTATAGGGTGAGAAGCAGGTGGCTGTACGGGCGCAGAGCCAGTCAGGGATGTAAGTTCCTCCCTGATGATGTCACGTAAGGGCATTCCCGAAGGCTGAGTAGGTCGCGGTGTAGGAGGTGTGAAGCCCATGGACCCCAATTCTTCGCGTATAATGTCCCGGATGAGGTCACGCAGATGGCCATCTGACGTGGAGTGGTGGTCGCCGATGTCTGGTTGAAGGCGAACGGAGTCCAGCGCATCAAGGCGCTGGCATGTCGCCACGACATCAGCGATGGTAGCTGGGTTTTGCACAGCGAGGGCATTGAAGGCAACAGGCCCAATGCCTTTCAATATGTGGCGCACTTTGTCCGATTCCGGCATGGATTTATTGACACGCCGGCAGAGTGCGAGGACATCCTCGATGTATGAAGTATACGATTCACCTGGATGTTGTCGGCGAGTATCGAGTGTCCTCTTCGCGACGGCGGATCGAATGTCTGGTGTCCCAAAGACGTGCCGCAACTGCTGCTGGAAGGTAGCCCAGTCTGGTAAGTCAACGACGTGGTTAAAGTACCATGTCTTCGCGACTCCGACCAGATAAAAAGGCACGTAACGCAGTTTTGTGGCCTCGTCCCACCTATTAGCGGCACTTACGCGGTCGTAGTCATCAAGCCAGTCTTCTACGTCTTCTCCCCGAAGACCAGCAAAAAGCGGGGGTTCCCGCTGATGACCGTGTATGTAAGTAGGAGGGGCAGCTTGCGGCGGTGCGTGGTTGATGACATCAGTGCCGGCAGGCTTGGTCTGGGACATGCTGCCTGACTGTGGGCGCAAGCGGCGGCCTGAACGAAGCTCCAGGGGGTATAGCGGGCTGCGGGAGATCAGAGGACCGAAAATCCACCTCCACCACGTATGAAGTCTTGGTAGTCTTGGCTGCGACGGCGTTTATTTGAGGAAAGACCTCGCAAAACGAATGGGCAGAGCCAGCGCACTGACGATGACGATGATGATGACCCAGAGTGGCAATGAGGACAAAGAGACAAGCGGATGATGGTGTTTGTGATTATGAAGGGATGAGGACGATGTAAGTTACAAATGCCCACGATATATATATATATATATATATATATATATATATATATATATATATATAGCCCAGTAGATCCTCCATGAGCGGTCACAACGTGGTTTATTTCGACGTTTCGGCCTACAGTCTGGCCTTCATCAGGAATAAAGATACAGTTTGTTGGTGCTCAGCTTTATACAATCTCAAATCGGAGGGCAAGGAAAGAGGGGAAAAAAGAAAGACATTAAAGAAAAAAAGAAAAAAAGAAAAAGTAAAGAAAAAGAAGAAAAAAAGGGAAGAAGAAGAGAAAAATAATATACGGTGGACGCCCCTAGGGTGCCCCCCTTCCACCCTTACCTCCACTTCCCCCTTCATCTCTCTCCCCCTTCTCTCCTTCACCTTTCTGATGTCAGCGGTCTGTGTATGTTTCCGTTCACTAACGCATTCCTCCCGATCAGATGGCCCCTCCTGGCACTGGCGGTTGGCACTGGCGCCCAAAACACGTGGCACCCCTCGAATGGCCCGTTTCTAGTTTGAAAAAAAAAAAACCACCAGCAATAGAACAGCAAGATGAATGGCAAGCTACGAACAACGCTCTCGATACTTAGAGAGCTGCATAATAGTGATATTGCATCATTTGTCAACTGTAGCGCTGCCTTCAATATTTTCGCTTTATTATATATTTTCTTCAATAACTAACAATAGTATATAGGTAACTATCTTTTACTAGTGACCAGGTTTTCCTACATTTGCTTCATATTACAGCAGTAGATAATTTTTTCAACCACAGTGTTATCACTTGTCAACCTCATAGCAGGTAACAAGTTGAATGCATGGGTACGTTCGCAGAAAAATTGAATAGGCAAGAACGTGCAAAGAGCGCTTAGCATCACCTCACAAATACCCGTGGAGCAGCGCACTCCCTCACATGCACGAAGGTGCACTCACTGAGATGAGGCGCTTTCAAGAAGGCTGCTCGCATCATATCTTACGCAGAATTTTCTCTAAATTAAAGCAAATAAAAAAGCTGTCTAGAGGCATTTTAGGAAAACCCCATAGTTGGCAACTTCTTTTGGATTTTGCTTGAAAAGTTGGAGTGGTTTCCACAGCATTTTTTTAGTTGTACCACTCATTATGAGAACGGGATGACTAGAATAGCGATTTTTGATATTGTGATGAGAATATACCTTTTTCATTTCGCAAAAAAAAGCAACAATCAGGAGCTCTCTGAAAAGGTGAAAAATGCAAAAAAAGGAGGTGAAGCCATCGCGAAAACTTGTCTGGTGAATTGTGTAAAAAAATAGGTACTGTTTTTAGGTACCATTGTTTTTGTAATTGGTAGAAACCATGAGTACTGTTTATCTAGAGCAATTTGGTATTACAGTGTCCACTTGTTTGAGGCTTTTACAGATGTTTAGGGCCGTTTTTTGTCTAGAACAGACGGCTCTGGTAGAAATGATACCGGTCATTATAGGACCTGCGCTGAAAATGCCCATTCGCGTAGATCACCCCGTACTTCGGGGTTAAACTAAATTCAGATATATCAAATTTAGGCCGCGCATAGATTCTCGGCCAAGTTGAACTGGGCAACGCCTCTGGGCCAACGTATACAGGCGACATTGTGCGTATCCACTCAAGAAGTCCACAAATGTGGCACGAGTAAGTTGTACTGGAAGCATGATGACTGGTCAAGTTTTCACTAATGGTTTAGACATTGGTAGGAGGGCAATAGAGCAAGGCTGAGAAATACAGCAGCAGCCACTTGAGCACGCGGAGGTAAGACCCTGGGCACAGGTACAACAAGAAAGCCGCCACGGTACGCCGCCGTAGCAGATAATGTGACGAGAGTAGTACAAAATCTGACTGCAGCGCCGCTAGTTCTCATCACCATCGTTTGAACCACCCTCCTCCACTGGAGGTTTGAAACTGAGTTTATTCTAGCAACGTTGGCTAAATCGGGGGTCCACTACTCTCCACTGTTCTGGCTGAAGAGTGCTCTCGGTCTCTTCGTGTGGCATGGTATTGGATTTTGGCGCAAAGTCTGCGACGAGCAGCGTATTGCAGCACTTGAAACCGACATATTTGGGAGGGCAGCCAGGGCAGCTCTCTTTCTCGGGGCTCGAGAGAATCGATGAGCCACGATGGTGGCGTCCCTCATGAGCTCGACCTCCAATGGAGGGTAGGTTGGTGGACGCCCGAGCTGCGGCTTCGAAGTGGTGTGGTACGTAAACACCATGTGTGGTGGGGACACCCCTGGCAGGCAGGGTGTCACCGAAATCAAAAAGAGTGCGAAACAGGCTTGTCCACTTGACACACCATTCAGAACTGGGTTGCTGCCGGGCGCCTACGTAGCCATGTTATGCCTTGGCGGCACCACGAAGGTAGTCGATGACAGTCTCCCATCTTTGGTCTTCCGGCAAAGCATGGAGAGTGCCGAATGAGTTGACCATCTCAATCCACCAGAAGACGTCATCATGAAAACAGTGAAACTCTGGTATTGCCCAAATAGCCGGTGATGGTGGGACATAGGGCGAGAACCCGGAATGTGCTCACGCTAAGCAGCCCAGTAGCTCTGAGAGCTTCGTGAGGGAACGCCGGAGCTCGCAGTGGTTCTCGGGTGCACAGGCCTCAAAATTGTGTGTGTTGGCTACTCCCAGCATGGCATCAATTGCTTATAATTTAGGCAAGGCTGCGAGTGAGAGCAGGAAGCTCGATGCTATTAATGCGCTGGTCATGACTCGGAGTTGCGCAATGGTGTGCTCCAACTCCGCGGCGCTGTCGGCTGATCCGGTAGGAGAGACAGGGCCAGAACCGTCTACGGTGTTCCTAGATGAGCGGACCCTGTGTGTTGTCTCATGACTTGGTAGTGTGGCGTCAATAAAGCGTTGCTGAGCCACCTAGGAGGCCTGGACAATGTGCACGGAGGGTGTTTGAAGTGCCAAGAGGCTAACAGGTGGCGAGTAAGCATGCACACCATCCATAGTAAAAATGAACTCATTTGCATTGTTGGCGCGAAGTAATACGTCATTGGGCAAGTTCCTTGAAACCACTGTGGAGGCAAGGACGCCATCCGCTGGTGGTGGGATGGATATCTGCCGTGAGGTCACCTGGTGGTGTCCATCAGCGATGAAGTGGCATGGCATTCCTCGGGAAGTAGTGTCAGAGCTTTGGTTCGCCAAAGCCTTTCGATGACTGTGCCATTGTCAAGGAATGACACAGAGACATGAATACAACGCCTGTTCAGTAAGCCAGCTGTTGTGATGATGATGATGATGACGATGAATCTACAATTATTTCCAATACCCACTCAGGGGGATCAGCCAAGAAGAGATTACTTAATTTACTGAGAATTTTTTTGTATTCAATATCTATGCCTCCCTCTCCCCCATCCCCCTAAAAAAACCTTAAGTAGAATAGAAGGAGTGCAATAATTGTTTGTCACTCGTTCAGATGAGAAAATGCATTCGTTACCTTGGACCGATATTAATGTAGTTAAAGAGCATTCCGTTTTATGTTGAGTTATTCTTTCAGGAATAGTGCTCACGCAATTAGAAGCGTAATAATTTTAGTTTCAATAAGGTAATTATAAACAGCATCAGAAACATTCTTGTAGCTGAAGCCCAGATGCGAAATACGAAAGGAAAGTATATTTTCTATCGTGAAGTTCAGCCCCGAGCTAGCGAATGGATTGACTAAAAGTTTTTTTATCAACAGTCTGTATCGGTGGCTTGGCGAAAAATAGTGCTTTGTTGTTTCTGATTTTGAAGAAAAGTTGCATAGAGGAGATAATGCGAGACCAGCCTTGTGTAATAGACATTTGACGGGGAGACATGACATCAAAATCTCGTTATTATGACTTCCAATTGTCTTATAGTGAGTAAATTCTCTCGACGTTATTGCTTCCATAGCATCTGCTCGAAGCGAATGTTTCCTGCATCTTGTCGCAGTTATTGTGGCCTATTCGGGAAGGGCCGATAATACTGGACCATTCAATGTCACTTGTGCTAGAGAGTCGATGATTTCATTTACTTCTAATCCGCGATGACCAGGTGCTCATATTAATTATAGTAGCTGCAGATGATGAGGGACTAGCATAAGGAGCGTTTTTAAGGCCATAGTTTTGATGACGCCGTAATCGGGGTACATACTGACAGGTAATCGGTAATTATGATTGCGTTTTGGGCGTTCAAATGTAGCTTCCGGAGAACTAGAATTATTGCAAACATTTCAGCTTCAAAAACGGGGGTAAGGCAGGTAGTTTTAATAAATAAGTCTAGCCAAGCAAATCGCAATATATACAAATTTCTGCAATTGTCTTTCCATACAGTAATGAAGCATCTGCGGCTATAATATTATTTGTTTCTGCGTGTGCAAGATAATCTTGCAGCCGGCTAGTTAAGACCTTGTATGACTGCAATTTGGTCTTAGAGGGAAAAATCTCATCAAATTTCATCTGAAGATTTTGATTTGAAACTTGTGCTGCAAGCAGATAGAGAATTTTGCTATTTATTTTATCTAGTTGTTTCTGGACAAAAGTAAACTAATGTGTTACAAACCGTGGCCAATAGGCAAGAAAACAGTGCCTGGATCAATTATAAAAGCATATTCACATCATTTTATAGAATAGCTATAAAATTTAAAACATCCCTGAACTATTAGGATACACAAACAATGAAGCAATGTAGGCAATCACGCTTCCTGATACAAAACATTGTTTGTTACAAAGCTACGTAGCCTTAGACATAATCTCAAAGCACATATATTTTATATATCACGACCATTGCATTTCTGCGTAGACCCCATTGACGGCTGCTTAGTCTGCGAAAAATTCCTCAGGCACGTCGTGGTCTAGATGTCATGCTTTCTATATTGAGAGTTCCATTAAGGTTGCCACTATGGATTGCCCCCGAGCATTCAAGAGATTACACCTGTGTAATGGGCTCTTGTTTAAAGCATAATCAGATTGAGATGGGATCTGCTAACATGAATGCCAACAATTCACTTGTACTTACATTTAAGGTCATGCATGTTGTCTCTAACCATATCTCCATCTTATTTACACATGTTTGTAGTTTTGATAAAACAAATATATGTTATTATGTGCCATGAAAAATTCATGATCATCGGCGTATAGAAACACCTTAACGTTCTGGAAATTTGGGAACGAGCTCATTATTATGTTAAATAGACTTTGTGGCAATACAGCGCCCTCAGGAACACCACTAGTTTGTTTGCACTTAGACGATGCGCAACCACTCTTAAAACAACAAAACTCTCTTCCCCTCGAAACTTTCTTCACCATTGCAATGATATATTTGGAAAAATTACGGCTCTGTAATGCGCAAAATCGAATCGAATGCTCTGCAATATCATATGCTTTGGCTATATTTAATGTCACTAGAGCTGCGTATGGCGCCTTCTTTTGCGAGCAAGTTGAATGCGGCTTTCTGAGTCTGCATGTGCACACCAGATTGAATAATCTACCCTGAAGCCAATTTCATTTTAGTTTATTATTGTATTTTCCTCTATCTATATTGTTACGCTCTTATGAAGCACCCTATCATTGAGTTTCACCATATTAGATGTAAAATAAATGGGTCGAATGTTTTCAATACCATATTCGAATCCCAGGCTTTTTGTATCGGCACCACTTTAGCTATTTCAACTCATATGAAATCCAGGCATACTCTAACGAATAATCTAGTGTATAGTAGGTCACATGGTGATAATTCAAATACTAATATTATCATAGTATTTTCAATTCCACCCGGACCAGGAGATGAGGGCAAATTTTAAATCACTTCTGCTAACCCTTCCTTTGGAGCTTTAGTAAGTTCTCTCATTACCGCCGGTTTTTGTACATTGTAAGGCTTAGTTGATGTAAATCTAGATTCGAAGCCTTCAGCTAGGAGTTCTAGAATTTTTTTGTCCCTTCTGAGGACATAATGTCACATTGTATACTATTTGGAGATGTTTACCTTTTACGAGATCTGATGAACCTAAACAGCACCTTTTTGTAGCTAGGTTTGGAAAGGTTATAAGTGTTTTGTATCATATTCTACCTCAGGTAAATAAACTATGCATTTACAATTTCCAGCGTAAAAATCATAATCAAAGCAGTTTTGGGGGCACTGGTTATTCACAATTTTTTTCGAAGCTGCCTTTCTTCAGCGGAAATTCCATGCACAGTCTGAGTTCCATCACAAATTATGGGTTGTGTTCTTTGGAGATTCAACAACAAATTCCGCTTCTTCATATGTTTTTTTGATCAGCGCACTTAGTCTCATGGCTTTCATATGTTCGTGCTCTTCAGAGTGAGTGGTCAAAGGAGATTCTAAACCTTTTTAAAAATCTGTTATAAAGTATTTATACTCGAGTCTGAGAGCATGGCATTGTAATTTGGCAAGCATTGGCGAATATTATGGGCAAGTGATCACTGTTGGTTGCGCAATAGAACGCACTCCACGACAAATTAGTGAGTGATGAACTCGCAAAACACAAATTCAAGGCTTAACGAGACACATCACAAATATAAGTATGTGTTTTTGAATTCAGGCAACACAGGTTGTCATTTGCTGTCCACTTACACAATGTTTTACCGCATTGATGAGTTCGGAAACACCAAAACATAAGATGAAAGTGTAAAGCGCTGACCAGACCTTCATTTTAATAATGAGATGTGACCGGTGTTCAGCGGTGAATTCAGATCAATGTGGCGCTAAAGCCTTTCGAAGTTCTTGATTACATGTTTATGCTGCTTAATGAATATGGACACACGTTTGGCTCAGCTTTACCACATTGTTTATTTCAGATGCTGCACATTGTGCTTCGGATGATCACAGTGATGGGGGAGTGTAATGAGCGGTTAAATGCGTTTCGCAATGCGTTAATTACAGTGATAGTTCTCGAACTGCAGGCGGTGACAGACGACGTGGCCGAAACCAATATGCCGCTGTAGAAACTTTCGTTGAAATTGGCCTTTCCTTCCGGTGAACGCACTCCCGCAATCCCCTCATTGACGCTGCACAGCCTGGGTGTTCCAAGCGCTTGACATCGCGAGATGAGTCGGCAGTGTGGTTCGCAGGAGCCATCCACCACTGGCTTTTGCATTTCCATTCGCCATTAGCGTGGCTTGGAATGCTGCCGGATAATCAGTACGTATTTGCTGCTGGCACTCGACCTAAGGTATCTTACGAAAATTTAAATCAACTTCGTTTGGAAAAAAGTTTTTTGTGAAACGTCCCAAAACTAATGGAGTAATTAGAGCTAGTTAATCAATGCTCTATTGTTTTTGAGAATGTACACTGGCGACAATAATTAAAAATACACATATACCTTCCGTGCTGATTGAGGCTATTACAAAAACTGTTTTTAAATGAACATAGCACAAAAATGTTTTGTTGCATGGAGACAAGAGGTGCTTGTGGCTAGCTGTGCCGAAGAGAGCATTCATAGGCCTGATGTAGCCTCAGGAGTCACACTAGCGGCTATGGGAACACATCAGCGCAGGAGCGTAGCATCGCAGCAGACTTTACACCATAAGAAACTGACATATTTACGGCGATGGAGTTTGGTTTAATTTGCTTTTATCATTCACCACAGCATGAGTGAAGTTTGCTGTTAAGTGGGTGCATATTTTTTCTTATACAACATAGTGGGCATTTCGTTGCTTCTCGAAGTTCTGACGAATTGCTTCTTTGTGGGCACTTCACAAGCGTACTTTAAAGGTGTGCTTGCCGAACCCGCACTGCTCACGGCCCTTCGTTTCGCCTTATTAAGGATACTTTTATGATCATCTGCAATATAGTCTATATTGCATAAAAACCACTATGGCGTATGCAGGAGTAACCAGCATATACAGTCACGTTAATGCAGTGCAATATGAAACTATACAGTTACCCTATCATAAAGTGCTGACTCGTCAAGCTAAATCGATTCTAAGAATATGCAGACTTCCATGCGTGAAATGTGGGCTTGATAGACGGACACGAGGGGCTCCATTTTTGTACCATCATGTGGCTTATCTCAAGTCGCGCACGTTACAAATGGAATATCTATTGGCTTCTGTGTTAGTCTACAATTAACTTGAAGAAGCGCAACCACAAGTGAAGCCAGAGTTTTATCCTTGACACAAATTCTTGCACATTTGCTAGTAATGTCCACTAAAATGCCCTTAATAGTAATCCCAAAAGACTATAGTTAATAAACAATGTTAAAATGTTATCAATCAAGCTTCAAAACAAACTAAGCGAAAACAAACGTGCGAAAGAGTTTAAGAACCTTTGATGCCTGCGAGTAGGCTCACGGAAAACTTACGTCATTTTCGAACGAGTAAATCCTCCTGAAAATTTAGGCCACATTGACAGGCGACTTCCTAGCTCTCCGTCGCACTCGGCTAACATACATCAATTAACGATTCTCAAAGCGCATCTCGTTAGCTAACACTATTTAAAGGTGCAGTGTACTGGAGATCTGCTTTGCTTTATGCCGTTGCGGGCCCGCAGAAGCTGTCAGCCTTTTGATGAATCGCCTCCCTACTTTTCAAGCACGTATCACGCATTAACTCGGCGAGCGTGTGCTCCCTTCAATATTTTATTTGTCTTCTACTTTTCTTCTTGATTATTTGAGGCAGAAGTGTGTAAGCCCGCTGCGCTATTTCGTCTCCTGTGGGCTAAATAATCAGGATAAGTGACAAATTGAGTACGTAGGGAAACAAAGAAGGGAGAAAAGAGCGCAGCATGAATATATGTTTTGCATCAAACTCATGTCATAATTATCATGTTTCGACGTTTGATGTTTTTTCGTCGCCTATTCACGTCATGCGATACCAAATGTAGTACATGTAGAGCTATAGCGAAACGGCCGCAAGCGCGCTATGAGCATATCATGTAGACATGTTTTACATGACACGCATATAGAGATTATAATGCTTGTACGTGTCATTTACCTTCGTCGTCCATTCACGTCCCATAATACCAAATTTGGTACACGTGAAGCTTGCGAAAGGGCCGCGAGCACATCATGAGCGTGGTATGTTGTCATGTTCTTACATAACACTCATGTCATGATTATCATGTTTGCACCAGTCATCTACCTTCGTCATTCATTCACGTCCCGTAATACCAAATTTGTTATATGGGAAGCTAGCGAAACGATCGCGAGCGCACCATGAGCGTGGGGCGTAGTTATGACTAGCTATAACATAAAAATTATGACATGCATGTGAGCTTACGGTCTGTCACATATATTTGCCATGCATTCATGCCATACCATACCAGTTTTGTAAAGTTTGATGTGAACGAAACCACCGCAAAAGCAGGAAGACCATGAAATGCAAAGCATAACATTCATGACATATATATCATGATTTTCATGTTATGACCAGTCAATTATTTTCGTCATACAGTCGTGTTATGCCATACCAATTTTGGTATGTATACCACTATCGAGACAGCCAGGAAAACTAAACGTCGTAGGTAGCTAGACAGATACTCTCAAAGTCGCTGAGGCTCACAAAAAAATGCTTTGCATTAGAAGAATGTTATAATAACGCATATTGAGTTAGTTATTTATCATAACTAGGTGAAACCAGCGCACACTTGACGAGGATATACAGAACAAACGTAGAACACAGAACCAACGTCTCTGTCCTGTGTTTCTTTAGTCCATCCTCACTAAGTGTGCCCTGTTCTTGTCTCGACGAAATGAAATAAGAATTGAATAGGGTTTGACAGGAAAAGAAAATTGAGAATTTAAATGAAACTATAGAAAACGAAGAGAGAGCTCCCAATAAGTAGGAAAGAATGTATAAATAATTAGAAAAAAACAAATATAAAAAATTATATAAACTCAAGGAGACAGAAAGAAGGTGATGAAAGACACCCTAATTTATGTCGAATAACATCCAGAGAAACAAAACTTAGGCATATATCACGCACTTCAACAATCGACTTCATGCGTAGCTGTCGGTGGGTTATATGCTGAATTTTTTGTTTTAAACTCAGCTTCACGGCCAGGGTGTAGTAAAGATTGGAGAGGTGTAGCTGGTGATGGTTTTTCAGGCATGCTGACTACACTGGCTAGAAGAGAAGTTGCGTTTGTGCAACGTAACTTTCGCACGTACATTAGAGCTGAGATGGAAGTATTATCAGGGATAGTTTGATGACAAACCCAAGTAATGTACATCGACTTATTAAGAGATATTAGACTATTGACTGCGTTGTCAATGGTAAATTTGTTACCAAATGTGACAGCCAACGCTACAACCTAAATTAGTTTTACGAGAGAGAGAGAAATAGATAGGAAAGACAGGGAGGTTAACCAAGCTTCTCTTGGTTGGCTACTCAACCTTTGGGGGGGGGGGAGTAATAAAAATGAAAGAAATAGAAAAAATAGGAGTAAACAGAGGTAGGTGAATAGTCGGCTTCAGATTAAATATTACACTTGTGAAGGTATGCTTTCCCAAGACATTTGAATCACTGACGTGTCTCGTAGAATACTTTTCTGCCAACCAAACTCTGTAGATTCAGTCGAAGCTTTATATGTTATCGTGTTTTCTGCCATCGGGACTTCACACTCGAGAATACCGCCAGTGCCTCCATCAGATAGTTCGCAAAGCGAGCTACTTAACTTTTTTGCGTTGATATTCGTAGTGAGTTATCACTGTTCCTGTGGCGCATACAATACTGCTCGCTAAGACTGTCACTCTGCAATGCACTAGACAAACCGCACAACCAGACTCTTTCGGGAGAAAGAATCCTGCGCTACCGACAGGACCTCATGTTGCAGAAGAAGACTGTGAAGGCGCCCCTGTGCTTCTTTCGTTCAACCGGCCTGTCTAAACGACTGTGATTGGAACTCCCTGAATGTGTGCGCATGTGATTTTTTTTGCAATTTATTTTATATCTCTCTTTATCGTTTTTCCGACCCTTATTCCCCCACCCCTGTTTAGGGTATCAAACCAATTCTTCTAGGTTAGCCTCCTGTCTCTTCCGCTTATTTATTTCTCTCTTTGTGGTCGTTTCTCTTTGATTTCTCTATTTGTGGTGCTAAATGTGACTTGTGGCAAAAGTATCACCGTCCACGTGGGAGGCAAGTTACGTTATTCGATGATTTCTGAGTAAATCCTGTTTGTCACACACTGATTTCCTCTAACAACACCACGCAGAAGAAGGCCGTGGAGTAGATAGATTGATAGATAGATAGATTAGATAGATAGATAGATAGATAGATTGAAAGATAGATAGATAGATAGATAAATAGATAGATAGATAGATAGATAGATAGATAGATAGATAGATAGATAGATAGATAGATAGATAGATAGATAGATTGAAATTCGAGGAGACTGATTTGTGAATAAGACTTCGCCCCCAAAAAACAGCCCAAACATTTTCAGGATAAAAAGTTTGATTGGTAAGACAATGCATTTAGCTAAAGAAAGTCCCAGCTTTGTTGCAAAGGCGAAGCAATGAACGTGATAGCAACAAATTCGAAAGTCACGCGGAGAATGTAAAGCAGATCAAGACGTGCCCCGCGTTTCTCACACAAAAATGACGCATGAAACGTACTCACAGGGGCAGAGTCCCGCGCGAATAAGCGCCTCAGTTTTTACTTCGCTGTGTCTGAAAAGCGCAAGCTTCTTGCGAACGGAGTGTGCAATGATTGTAGTGACCTTTGCACGCCCGGTAACTTCCAACAAAATCGTTCCAGGTAAAGCCTAAGGCCAGCCAAGCCGTACAAGCTTACCCTCCTCTCCACCAGAAATAAGGACGCGCGAGAGAACGTCGTTCCCCTCCTGTATGCGCTGCAAAGTACGCGTTGAGATTGGAGCGCGCCCCGCCAACAATGTGGCGGCTCGTGCTCATTGCGCCATCTTTTAGATAATGCTCAGAACACGATAATGTCCCTCGAGACTCCCGTCAGGAGCGGAAAGTGGTAAATATAAATAGCTCGCTGTTTAAACGGTGAAGGACGTGCACCACGGTGGCTCAGTGGCTCAGGGGTGGCCAGACCCAAGTTCGATTCCGCGCGTCAGTGCTTTTTTTGGGTTTTGTTTTTTCTTGTATTTTCATATATATATACATGTATACATATACGGTGAGTAACGCTGACGCCAGCGGAAAGATCCAGCCGAGAGTGTCCATATGATTGCTATCGCATTAAAAGTGTAATCGATGAAAGTCGTAGCGTGGCACCGCAGCCGCCAGAACTCTTGCTTAAAGTACTTTTGTACATCAGTTGGTGGACTACCTGGACCTGCGGGAACACCGGGACTTGCGAGAGGACCTGGACTTGCGGGAGGACCTGGACTTGCGGGACCACCTGGACTTGCGGGACCTCCTGGACCTGCAGGACCACCTGGACTTGCTAGTGCACCATCTGGAGCTGCTGGATCGGGACCGTCACATTTACCCTCTTTAGAAAATGTGCCCGGAGCAACACCCTCAGCAATGCCTGGATCCGGACCACAGCAAAATAGAAAAATCTAAATTAATTGTTGTAGCAATAAAACCTGTTTCACTTTTCGCGACACTTAAAAGTATTTTGTGCAATATCACAGATTCCTAATAATAACTCTTCTGGTAAGGCTTATCAAATGAGATGTCTCTGAGGGTGGACATACATTTTTACAAACATACATTTCACAACGAATGTAGAGGGTCGGAGTGGGTCGAAAATACATGTATCTTAATACTGTCTTAGATACTGGTATTCATCTTGTATCTGTATCGCGATATTGTCGTGAATAGACTCTGAATTATTCTATGAATGGATGAAAGATACATCTCGCGAAACGAATATCCGTATCTGTACTTCCAATACATTCAGTTATGTATTGAGCCTCTTGAGGTACACGGTACTGCTATCACAGCACTAATGTGCGAGACACCAATTCCTGACTGAGCTCCGCTTCTCAAGTTGCTACGGGTTCCTCTTAACTACCTCATTGAAAATAATGACAGTGACATAATTCATCATTCCGCCAGAGTCCATCAGTGACGGCAGGTGATATAGTGTTCGCGCCTATTTTCGTGGAGCCGAGGAACATAACAGCACTCGCCAAGTCTCAACAAAAACGAACGCACAAACCTATAAATACCCATATGCCTGCCCAAATAAATATATTTTTTCTCTTTTTATTTGTGTTGGTCCCAAGACACTTCCCCTTAGCCATTTATGAGCGCCAGGCAACACATTGCGTGTGGTGATGATCACGCCAACTTTGGTGCTTCTCTCATGAGCAGTTTTCGTTACAAAATCTTCAGCGCGGATTTTCTTTGCATTTCGTAGCTTCCACACAAGAGTGATTCGATGAATCTTTTGTATGTAAGCTTGGCTTGCATGCGCAGAAAAGATTCTAACCATCCTAGATCTAACAAAACAAGCGTTTATTTGCAGTATCGGCAAAGGACCACTTAAAACAAAGCATATAAGGCGGAAAGTGGGTCGATAACTTTCAGCCACCTATAAATGATTCTTAAAGCGGCCCATTTATACGGATTTCCTAAGCGGCCTATGTTTATGCGGCTCGTCTTTATGCAATGCCATCTCGTTCCCGAAGTGACTGCCTAAAAGTGACCGCTTAAGGCAACGCATACTATCAATCTGGTTAAGCGGTATTGCAGGGGAACTCCGGGATGCTTATATATGGCCAAGTAGAGGGCCTGAATATATGTCTTACTTCTCGGAATATTTATGAAGAAAGGTTCTTACTTTCTTTGATTAGTTATGACTTCCTCGTTTCTTCTTTTGCTTTTTTACGTCATGAGTATTCATCACACGTCCCAAGAACGCTGCAAAGAGTAGTCCCAAACGACTTATCAACCAACTCACATAACGCTTAACCACGTGAATTTGAACCCAGGCCTACCATGTGACAAGAAGAGATTGTATCAACTACACCACCGTGCCACACAATCTCACGGTTATTTACTTGACGTTATTTTGAACGATTGGATCACCTGCTACAAGCTAACGCTGAAGTTTTGCATGTGTGATTGACCTTAAGCGAATCCTCTTGGGCAGTCACAGTCAGTTTGCGTGTTTCTAGTCTGAAGGTTTATGCATTCCGCACAGAGAAGGAGGAAAACCACAAACAACGCGCTTTCGAGTGCATTTATAATTGAGCTGACATCACACAGAAGCCGAACATGCCCTGATGTGAAACCAGCTTCTAAATGAAACCTTTCCACGATATTAAAGAAGCACAGAATGGACGGGTCGAAGTCAGGTGGTTGGAATTCCTACTTCATAACTCGGCCAAGTACGTTCATAGTACAGTCTACCGCGTCTTTCGCGAGCATCATGTTGATTGCGCGGCATTACTGTGCGTACGCGGGCCAGGTTGTTGATCGCATGCTCCTTTCTTTCCTAAAGGTAAGGATAGACAAGAGAAATGTTGTACAGAGTTGAAAGTACAACGAAAATTTGTGCAAAAAGATTGCGGTCTTCCGAGCTCAAGGCTGACCGCTACAACGAGCGATTGTCATGCTGTGAAGGATGGCGCGTCGAAAGTTGCTCGTTCTCGTATTCGGTCGTTGTTGACAGTCCGAAGATATGTTTTCATAGCTTTGACAAACGACGAAATGCGCTTGAATGGCGCACGGAAAGAGCAATGAACTCGCTTTCATCACTCCTTTAATTAAGCTTTATTGCCAAGCAGCGCATCAAAAGAAGCTAGCAATGCTTTAAATTGAATGAACTGGTGGCGCGATACTGATTTCAAGGATTAAAAAGTAAGACAAAAGTGCCCTAGCATAACCGTGTGCGGGGATCCCCTTCATGGCAGGGGGAGGGAGAGAGGGCAGCGCTGGCTCTTAGCATTCCTTCCCTATTATGTCAAGGTATTACCACCTGTTCTTTTTGCCCCCCCCCCTAGTTGCAGTGCCCCACCAACACCCCATTAGTTCAATGTACGAGGCTGACATTGCCCCCCCCCCCTTCTTGCATGCCCATGTGCCCTAACCTCTAGAATAATGCAGCAATTCTGCAAAAATTCAAAAGTAAAATAAATTTCATCTTTTATGAGTGCTGTAAAATGTCAACAACAAACCAAAAATAAATGTTTACTTGTTTATACCTGGAAGGTTCATGAATGCGTCGCTCAAGGACATACATCACTTGATATTTTGCGTAGCCTTCCATGCCCCATTTACGAAATACCAAATGTCATGCAACATGCTCTCCATTACTGGCATTTAAATAGACACATTACTTAGCTGATTGAATACAGAAGCATCAAGTGTTTTTTCTAGGACCTTTCTCTACAGATCACAGCTTTTCCTCACAAGGTTGTCGAGGCACAACTTTGCAAGCTTGTTTGGAGTGAAGCCCACCATCGACACTCTGCCAGCTTTCAATGTTTTCAATGTTGTAGAACACCTAATTCTATGCATTTAAGTAATCAATGCTTGATATTTTTTAGTAGGGCTCTCCAAAACATTCTAACCTATTCTCCAAGCACTGAACATTTGCCTCAGCATTCTGCGCAGTGTTTCAACAGCTGCAACAGTTATGTTGTTTTGAAGACCATCCTATTACAACATATATCTCAAGAAACATGCTGATGGAACACATTCGGCACACTCACGAATGAAACCAAGCAATCGCAGCCGCGTGATAGGCCAACGTCCAGGCGCGTTGTACTGAAAGTAGTCAGAAATAATCATGCTTTGTTGTACCATACCATACTTCATACCATACTCCACACCATACCATACTCGTACGCAGAAAATAATTATGGAATATGGTTTTTATTGGCGCAGGGGCCAGACTTGGCGGAAGCGCGCAACGGAAAACTACAATGAGATAGCAGTGATGTGCGGTATGTGCAAGCATATTGAAAATGAGAACTATGAAACTGTTACGTGGCTGTATAGGGGCCGAAAACTACACGCCCTAAGGCGGGTATAGCATATACATATTTAAAATCAAGAAGGTGTCATCAAATGCGCGTAACACGATTGAGTGGCAGTGTGGTCATTGAATTTATAGCGAGGTGTATAGCATAAGCACAACTGCTTCATCAATAGTCATTCTGTCCAAGGGTTGCAAGGCAGGTGCCATTTTAATGCTTCAACGAAGCAGCAACCTCGACTCTGAGAGATCTTGATACGAGGATGCCTGAAAATACAACGTGAAAACAATATAGATCCTTTAAAAACGCGAACAACAATTGACGAAAAAATTGGCAGATTCTACGTACGGTGGGAATCGATAATATACTAGGCAGGAATGACGAAGGTTGATATGTCACTTTCAAATTAACACAACGTCATGAGGCGGACGTTAATTATGCCGTACATGACTTCCACGTCATCATTATCATGTTTTAACATGTCATTTACATTTGCCGTCTATTCACGTCAGGTGATACCTTATTTCGTATATGTGGAGCTAGCAAAACGGCCGCAAGCGTGATATGAGCCGCTAGCACTTAGTCATCTTTTACATAACCCGCATCCCATCATAATCATGTTTCGACACGTCATTCACCTTCGTCATCCAATCACGTCGTCGTCATTATCAACATCATCATCATGATGAAGAACGTACAGCGCGAACACAAGACGGGAATACTAAAGAGGGGACACAGACAAGCGCTGACTAGCAACTGAATTTTTATTAACACAGAAGCGAGAAATATATACGGAAAAAACAACAGAAACAAGAAAACTGAAAAAATTACAGCAAGACAAGGATTCTTCCATGTTATTGTTACACGCGCTCTTCTAAAAACGATAATTCTTTGGCCGATAACCCGATGGAAGCCATGCTGATGCATAGCGACCCTTCTTTTGCGATATGAGCGGCTTCAATGATTTCACGAGTACGCATGTCCTGATGTCTGCCGATGATTGTTGTTTCTTCAAACAGGGGCAGGTTATCCACAAAAGCTGCTCACATCGGTAGCGGAAGTAATTTACAGGAAAAAGAAGAAAAGCTGCCAGGAAAATGTTCAGCAGGCAAGCATGGAAACCGGTCGAGGCAAGAAGATTTCGGTCATACCATACATGCATAATATTTCACATCGTCTCAGGAAAATAGGGCAACAGTGCGGCGTTCGAGTGGTTTTTTCAGCACCTCACAAATTGTCATATCTTTCGCGTGTCACCTGTCCTGTTAAAAAAAGGAAACGCCAGTGCACTACCAAGCATCGTAAGAAATTTCTTGATTGTTCACATAATGTCATTTATCGCATTCCACTTTCATGCGGGTGTTGTTATATAGGCCAAACTGGAAGGTGTCTAAATGACCGCCTCCGAGAGCACAAGAATAATGTGCGCAACGCCAAAGAAGGTTTTTTGGCCATTCATTGCAGTTCCTGTGGTTGCACACCCCTGTTTGAAGAAACAACAATCATCGGCAGACATCAGGACATGCGTACTCGTGAAATCATTGAAGCCGCTCATATCGCAAAAGAAGGGTCGCTATGCATCAGCATGGCTTCCATCGGGTTACCGGCCAAAGAATTATCGTTTTTAGAAGAGCGCGTGTAACAATAACATGGAAGAATCCTTGTCTTGCTGTAATTTTTTCAGTTTTCTTGTTTCTGTTGTTTTTTCCGTATATATTTCTCGCTTCTGTGTTAATAAAAATTCAGTTGCTAGTCAGCGCTTGTCTGTGTCCCCTCTTTAGTATTCCCGTCTTGTGTTCGCGCTGTACGTTCTTCATCATGCAATACCAACTAGCCCAAAGTTTCACCCTTCTAAATCATCATCATCATCCTCATCATCATCATCATCATCACCACCACCACCATCAGCCTGACTACGTCTTCTGTAGAACAAAGGGCTGTCCCGTGCTCCGCCAGTCAACTCGGTCCTGTGCTTGCTGCTGCCACTTTATACCCACCAACTTCTTAATCTCATCTGCCTATTTAACTTTATGTCTTCCCCTAACACGCTAGCTTTCTTTGGGAATCCAGTCACCCTTAATGACAAGCGGTATCATGCCTACGCTCTATACCCCCGGCCCATGTCCACTTCCTCTTCTTGATTTTCATTATAATATATTTAACCCCGGTTTGTTCCCTCATCCACTCTGCTCTCTTCTTGTTTCTTAAGCTTACATTTATCACTTTCTTTTTCATCGCTCGCTGCATCATCCTCAATTTAAGCTGAACCATTTTTGTAAGTCTCCAGGTTTCTCCTCCATAGCTAAGTACGGTCTAGATTTAGCTGTTATATACTTTCATCTTGAAAAATAATGCTCCATAAAAATACCGACAAAATACCAATCAAGATGAGCGTAAAACTGGCGAATAATATCTCTCCAATGCTATTTAACGCATGCGCACAGGAGGTTTTCAGAGGCCTAGAATAAGAAGAGCTTGGGATAAGAGTTATGGAGAGTACCTTAGTAACCTACCCTTCGTCATTGACATTGCATTGCTGAGTAACTCAAGGCCCGATTTTCAACTAATGATTACGGAGTTAGATAAGGAGAGCAAAAAGGTAGGTCTTAAAATTAATTAGCAGAAACCGAAAGTAATGTACAACAACCTCGGAAGAGAACGGCGCTTCGAAATAAGTAATAGCACACTTCAAGTTGTAAAAGACTACGTCGACTTAAGACAGGAAATAACCGCGGAGCCGAACCACGAGATAGAAGTGACTAGAACAATAAGGTTGGGGTGGGTGCACATTTGGCAGACACTCTCAAATCACGGCTTGTAGATCGCCATTATCCCATTCATGTCACGTTATACCAAACTTGGCATATGTGAAGCTAGCGAAACGGCCACGAGCACATCATGAGTGTGGCATGTAGTAATTTTGTCACATGACACACATGTCTTGATTATCATGTTTGGACGAGTCATTCACCATCGTCTTCCCCTTGTGTGACGTAATAGTAAATTCAGTATATCTGAAGCTAGTGAAACCGCCTTGACTGCACCAAGAGCCAGGAGTGTATTAATGCTGTTGAATGACACACATCTCATGATTGTCATGTTGGCACCAGTCACATCCCTTGATAATCTATTCAAGTCCCGTAATACCGAATTTAGTGTATGTGAAGCTAGCGAAATGGCCGCGAGCGCATCATTACTGTGGGATGTAGTCATCTTGTTACGTGACACACTTGTCTTTATTATCACGTTTGAATGTATCATTTACCTTTGTCGTCTATTCGTCCCGTAATACCAAATTTGGTACTTGTCAAGCTAGCGAAACGACAGCGAGCGCATCATGAGCGTGGAATGTAGTCATGTTGTCACATGACACAAATCTCCTGATTATCATGTTTGCACATCCATTCACATCACTTTATACCAAATCTGGTGTATGCGATGCTAGGGAAACTACCGCGAGCGCATCATGAGCGTGGGATGTATCATGTTTTTAGATGAAGCGCATGTCATGATTTCCACGTTAGAGTCGGTCACTTGTGTTCGCCAAGCAGTCATGTCATACCATACCAGGTTCGCAACATATCTTGTGAATGTAACTACCGCAAAAGCAGCAAGACCATGACATGTAAACGATGACATCAACGACTTACATCTCATGATTTTCGTATTATGACTAGTCACTTCTCGTTATACAGTCATGTTATTCCATACGAATTTCGGCATAGTTTCTATTATGGAAACGGCCAGGATAGCGAAAAGTCGAAGGCAGCTGAATAGATAGAAATATAGATAGATAGATAGATAGATAGATAGATAGATAGATAGATAGATAGATAGATACGCTAAAAGTTGCTGAAGTTTGCTAAGAAATGCTTCGCATTTAAAAGCGGGTCCCTACATGGGAACATCTAAGGGTACAAGGGCATTTGATAGTGGAAGGGAAATAAAAAGTGTTTTTGTAATTTTATCTATTTACTTGCAAGGTGGTACAACATGAAGTACAGTGAGTGATTTACGACACTTATTGCGTACAGGTGGATCATTACCGGACAAAAGGTGTGAGTGTGTAGCGTGTTTATGTCCTAATATGGTGTTTAGAAAAATTTATTCTCATGAACAGTGAACATTAATTACAATCCTACAGAACATCGCGACGGAGCACGACATCCACAGACACACCAAAAAGTGTTACAAAAATATATGTTTACATAAGTACACGGAACACAACATACACAGATACACCAGAATTGTTACAAAAAGATATGTTTACATATGTACATGTACACGGTAAACGAAGAACACACAAATGATATGTAAACATGTATATGTCAGATGTTTACATAGTATTTACAAGGTATTTGTGCGAGTAATAAACAAAGAATAATATACCAAACCAGGCAAGCCTGAAAACAAGCTTTACATGTCTCTCACAGCTTAACACAAAAGAGCAGGAGCAGTATCGAAGGAATTCCTCCTCACCCAGAAAAAAGAGTTCCTTGGACAAAACAGATAGTATTTCTTTGTGCAGTCGCTGCAAAATCGGGAAGAGAGCGCGACGGCGACGACCTACTGCAACAGCCTCACAGCGATTGCGCCAAAAACTGTAGGCACCAGCAACAATGAGACGGCAGGCGAAGCGGCCTCGAGAACAACGTCCAGAAGAAACAAAGTGGTTTACTCAGAGGCCAAAAAATCCCGCATGCACGGCCCTGCAGAAAACACGAGCAACGACGCATTTTCTTTAAACGTGCTGATTTGTTTCCCATAGGAAGCAGTTTGGGCATATTGCTGACTGGACCGTTTTCCAACTTTTGAGGTGGTCAATGGTAGGGAAAACGCTCCACCCCAGCCGCCACATGAAGTCCTGGAGGTGGCCAGGGAGAAATGGTGCCGTCAGCGTGCCCCCAAACACACGACAAGATCTGGTGTGGCGTGCCGGAGGAACTAACGGGAGCAACAAAGCGGCTGTTGTGTCAACGATAGCATTGTCTAACACATCTACCCCAGGGCAAGTCGACTGGATATGACGAAAAGACGCGACAGCTGCTGCATAAAACGAAGGAAGTGTTACTGATCGTGGTACCCAACTAAGGTGCACATTAGGCATTAAATACCAACGGTGGGTGCCTAGAAAATACTATGCCAGAGTTCGCGCGGAGGATTCCTCACCTTGTACGAGGGGCAACAAGAAGCGCAGGGCCAATGGCCAGCAGCGTATTGATACCGAAAGGAAAGCAAAGCCTCCCTGGGAATGCTGCTGTCTTAACGCTGCACGAGAAACTAACTCAGTGCCACTGGACAAAAAGAATGAACACACGGCAGACTGCAATGACCTCATGATGCGGAAAGGCGGCTGCTCCACATGAGAAAGATACGAATTGCGACCGCAGAGCACAGTCTGCGCAAAGTACCTCTGCTCAAAAGCGGGAAGTCAAAATTCCGTGCATTCTCAACTTTTCTTGAAACTCGTCGAGGGCGTTTGACCAAATGGAGGTACAAACGCCGTAGTGGTTGTATAGAATTCCTCAAATGCGAAGAGACGCAGCCGGCCGAAGAAGAGATGTGGAGCTGAGTCCGGAGTTTGAAATACCGGGATTTAGACAGGTTTAGTGCAGCACCTGAAATGTCACCGTACTGAAAGAATAAACGCAGGCTATGTGAAAGACTATCTTTGTCTGAAAGGTACAGGGTTATGTCGTCAGCAAGAGCTGTGACTTTCACGGCACTGCTGCACGGAAACGCAAGACCCCGGACACGTGAATCCACTTTCAGAGCATGCAAAAATGGCTCAAGGGTGAGGACAAATAGAAAAAAAGACAAGGGGCATCCCTTACGCCCCCCACGTGTAATAGAAAAGGCAGCACTTTTTCAACCATCTAGAACTAGTGAGTTTTTTATACGAGAGTAGGTATGTATAATTAATTCCACAAAATAACCAAGAAAACCAAAGAGAGAGAATAAACTTTATTGGGTTCCAGCATGCGGGATTCCCTCCGGCCGCGCAGGGCGTGGGGTTCACCCTATCTCACGTTACACTAGAAGTCCTAATGTCACGCGGGCCTAGACCTCAAGGCCTTCGTGCCCCGGCGCCGCTCGGGTTACTGAGGGTGTCCCCCTTTCGCCTTTGCAGCGCCAGTGCGACCTCGAGCTGCCGGACGGCCCTTCGCTGGTCTTCTGGGTCCGTAGACCCCACACGCTGCAAGTAGAAGAAAACCAAAGGCTGTGAGCAATTTAAATATATGTGTGCTCTAGTCGGTCCAAAGACACAAGAAGACCATGCGCATATCGCGATAGAGTATAGGCTATGATACCCCGGGTGGTAAAGGACAAGCTGTGTATTTCTCGTCCAGGCATGGATGAAGCCTGGTGATGACTCACCAGGGTGTTCAACAGAGCCCTCAAACATTGAACGATCACCGTCGCGAATATCTTATAGTCAACGTTAAGAAGCGTGATAGGTTTCCAATCTTGAGGACTTACTGAGGAAGCGTCAGCTTTTGGGATTAGTACAATATGGCCATCTTGAAAACTTTACGGAAAGACATCATCCCGGAAACATCGCCGAATAACCGCGGTTAAGGCAGTACCAAGCTTATTCCAAAATGACAAGTAAAAGTCAATTGGAGAACCATCTGGCCCAGGGGCCATGCCCCGTTTCATAGATTGTAGTGCTGGCTTTACCTCTTCGACTGATGGAAAGACGTGCAGATAATCAGCAGCTTGTTGAGGAACGTGAGGCAAACCTCTAAGCATTGGCGGTATTATATGACAGTTTGTTCGCATGACTGAATATGACATCTCTTCAAAGTGCGCCAGAAAAAGTGATTGATTCTGCGTAGGAAGCGGCTGTGTAGGTGGTGTCTGCGTGGTCATAAACACAGGTTATTGTGACTGCCCAAAACACGATTGCCTCACATAGCGTAGCACCTCAGGGTGGGCACAACGGTTGTGTCTACAACGCCATGCAGTCGCCTCCAGAGATGAGGCGGCTTCACGTAGTTCATGTTGCCAAGGTCCCATTAGGGGATACGGCATTTCAGCGCGCAAGGCGAGGCTAACTTCGTTGCAGTATCGGCCAGCTCCTCAGAAACGCGACGACGAAGTGAACGTCCTTCAGCTGAGCAGCCTCCAATTAAAACTATGTGACAACCGTCTAGAAAACAAAAACATACAAATTTAGAAAAAAAATCTTTACACTGTCCGACTTGTGCTGGCACATACACACAGAGTGTCTTCTTTTGCAAAGAAAAGTAGGTACGATTCCGAACCACAATTCTACACACTAAGCAAAAACTATCCGAGTTTGGGGTTTTTGCGGCTCATGACCTTTGAAAACTCTCTCGCGTTTAAAATTACTACGTCGTGTTGGAGTAAAAGATGGTACATGACATAGTCTTACCACCACCTCTGAGGCAACTAGTAAAAGTATGTCGAAATTCAGTTTTACCACGTAGGCAGTTTTCTATCACGTGATTTTCAACCTGCGTTTCAGAGTTTATTACCACGTGACTGCAAGGTGCAGCTGCTCCGGCAGCTTTTGCCCCATACCCTCCTAGTGACGCTCTCAGTGAATCCTGAAGGTACGCGAAGACCACAGATGTTTTTTTTAACGCGAAGCATTTCTTAGTGAACTTCGGCGACTTCAAGCGTATCTATCTATCTATCTATCTATCTATCTATCTATCTATCTATCTATCTATCTATCTATCTATCTATCTATCTATCTATCTATCTATCTATCTATCTATCTATCTATCTATCTATCTATCTATCTATCTATCTATCTATCTATCTATCTATCTATCTATCTATCTAACACGTTTCACTAGTCATAACATGAAAATCATGACAGATGTCATGATTAACATGATTTACACTTCATGGTCCTGCAGCTGTTGCGGTGATTTCGCTCACATGGAATGTTGCAAAACTGGTATGGTATGACATGATTGGATGGCAAACACAAGCGACACACCCTAACAAGATAATCACGACATGCGTGTCATGTAACAACATAACTACATGCCACAGTCATGATGCGCTCACGACCGTTTCGCCAGTTTCACATGCACCAAACTCGGTATTACCTGACGTGAACGCACGACATAGATAAATGACACATAGAAACAAGATAATCACGACATGCGTGTCATGTAACAACATGACTACAAGCCACACTCATGCCACACTCAAATAAGCCAAATTTGGTATTATGTCACGTCAATGGATGAGAACGATATGTGACTGGTGCAAACATGATTATCATGAGATGTGTGTCATTAGAGAACATGACTACGTGCCACAGTCAAGGAGCCCATACATTTTAACGTGACGCGTTGCGCGTGCTCACCAGCGTTCATTTCGTCGGGTAACGCCGGCGTTGCAACGCCAGGCGCCGGGCTGGATATTCGGTGGCACTTGGTGCCCAAGCTCTTGAGTGAAGATGGTATAAACATGCCTAAACTGTACCAGCTGATGTCGCTTGGAGGACTGTCGGTATCTATCTGCAGGGCCGTGTCACTCCTAGTTCTTTTTGAGTCCTCGTTGATGGAAACCTCGTCACCTTAGGACAAAGTCTCTTCAATGATAGAAGGACTAACAGAAGACTGGGCATTCATGGGTAGAGCATCAGATATCTCGTCATCATCTGCGACGTGTTCACCGAGAGACGCCTCTACAGGCGACGGCTCGACCTGTGGTTCTTTGGGAATCACCACTGGACACGGGCCGATGGATGAATTATCCGCACCTCTAGGGGCTGCCTTTGTTCGGACTGGCTGGAGACACTGTGGCTGTTTGGTGTGGCGTCTGGTGTGGCGTCGCAGTCCGCCCAACTTCGCAAATATTGGGGCCTGCGATGATACGACGTCCTTCTTCTTGAATTGCGTTCCTGGTTAAAGCGGCAGGTAATTCTTGGACGTCGCTTCGGAATACGACGGCCTGATGGTGCAGGCGATGGTGGCATGCGGGTCATCACGATGGGAACACGGCAGCAAGCAACCCTTCCCGTCGTGGCCATAAACGCCGCACCTTCCACAAAACTGAGCTGTGCAGTTCATGCGAAAGTGCCCACTGTCTCCACATCGACAGCACACTGGCTGGATCCCTTTATAGTCACAGGTCACTCACTGGCTTGTGACCTTGAGGTAGTTGGGAACAGGCGACGATGTCTTAATTTCCATCAGGACGAACTGCGTTCCAGTGGTCACGGTTGGGCCTGACCTCATCAGTCCTCTGCTGATGTGCAGCACCTTCCCGTAGGGATCGAGACAATGCTTGCGCATGGACCTTGCTGGGGACAACCATGAACCCAAGTGAGCCAGGGCTCACCCACTCACACCCGGAAAACTCAAGGATGGAGGCAGGAACAAAACTGTGACTATGGGCTCTCCTCTGATGATGAGATGGGACGCATCGACCATTTGAGCCAAGGCGGCTTCACTGTTAACGGTTACTTGGTAATTCCGGCCACCAAAGTGCTGAACACAGTAGACCTCTTCAGTTCCTACCATGAAGACGTCACGTCAACGGCGTCTTCAGGACTAGTGCTCTCGGGGACGACTATGTCGAAGACTAACGCCTTCTCCGGGGGCTGGCTTGCCATGACGGTCGTCCGCCAGCTCAGGGACGCTGTCACACAGGTCCCGTTAATCAGGGAGGCAATCGCCGGGCTAATTCCAAGGGCCGAAGTATCGGCCCTTCGAACCGCACCATGAAAGCGTGGACAATTTAGAAGTGGTCCTTTTTGGCACGCCAGCGGACGCCGGCTGTGGCCCAAAGAACAAGTCAGAGCCGAGAGTTGATAAACCAACAAAATTATATTCTCAATAATGGCAGATCAGAAAAACAACACACAAATGTGCTCACTCCACAATAGCTGAGTGCAATATGTCACCGATCAAACAACGTACTACACAGTACAATCAGCCACACTAGAAACAACGGACTCAGACAACAATACACACTACAATGCAGTCGCATGCATTGAACAACCAAGACACTTAAAGACTAAAAAGATAGAAAACCTATTCAGTCTAAAGTTCTTGGAACAAAAGTCCTGATGCTACTCTTCCGAGAATCACTCACTCAAAGTCTAGCGTTGTTGTCAATCCGCAGCCCCCTGAAGTTTCTCTTCCAGGAAACCTCGCCGAAGTTTCTCTTCCAGGAAACCTCGCGTCTTCAATCGGCCACTCTCCAAGCTTCAAACTTCTTCGCCGGAAACACGTTGGCTTCACACACACGCAGCTGTTGCCACGCGTCTTCGCTCGATAGCGGTAAACACACGCACTCTTGCTTGTAGTTCGAGTCGTCACCCCACAGGTGGAAATCATCATCTTCTCCTGCTTTGTCTCTACGGACAAAACCTTCGCCGACTACACGGCGGAATCCCTACGCGCTCTGGCGCTAACTTCCGCCTTCTCCTGATCTCTCATCTCCGCTGCTCGGTTAAATACATTCCGCGTGACATTCCAGAAAGTTCTCGTCATTTCGTCGGCGCGATACGCAGCGAAGGCTGGGGAGAGGCGCGAGACTGTACGGGGGCCGTCCCTGACAGATGGCTCAATCCGGCATAACACGCCTCTTTCCTTCTAGAAATTTCGAGTGCGTGCTCGGCCGCGGATGTGGGGTGAGGAGGTTCGTCAGTGAAGCCACGCTTCCGAGGGGAGAGCGTCGCGCGCCCGAGGAGCCTTGGATGCTTGTTTCTCTTTTCTTTTTTTTTGACGGCGCGCCCATTTTGAGCGCTCGTTCTGTGACACTGCCCCCCACTTTAAGAATATTATCTCATAATATTCAAAACCACACAAACGAGCGCGAACAGTCACCACACACTCTGAAAGACTGTAACACAAACCGTCGCTCATGACACTTCACATTCGCAATAGATCACTTAATACAATTGTACATTGTAATTCAATTACACAACACATGAAATATAATCACAAGCACATGAGTACAACACTCCACCACACATTCCCAATAATACAAATGTACAAAGTTCTCTCATTACAACAATTATACAACACTATACATCACATCACAGCACAAACACTTCGACACTTGTGACACAGGATACACCGCATTAACACAACATATGGCACTCAGCACTGCCAAACACATTCTGATTCGACCTCAGCACTTATCCTGTGTACTTTGAGCGGCGCTTGCGCCTTTTTTTTGCGGTGCTCGCTCGCTCTCTTCTTGTGTTTGCACGTTCTTTTTCGGCGAGCCCTTTCCAACGATGATATCTGAGGCGGCGTCTCAGCCATCGTTGTCACTTCCGAGACCGTTAACGGGTCATAACTTTCAACGGGTCCTGTCTGTTTATTTACCAGCTTGTTCATGTCGCGGCATTGGGCCTGGCTGGCCGACACCATCACTTTTACACTGTCGGTCAGTTGGGGTCGTGCCTATGTACGTCCAGCTGCCCAGCACGTGAACTCATTCAACACGATCATCTTCTCATTCGCTGTCTCTTGCGCCGCGGCTTCACCTTGCGCTCTAGTGAGATCCGTCACGGGATGCTCCTCTACTGTATCTCGCGGTCGCTGGGTTGGCGAGGGCTCTATCTTAGGGTCTTCTCCCAAACATTCCGGATCATTCGGTCCTCGCGCCCCGTCGATGTTTCCGATGACAAGGTCGTAAAGGGGGGTCGTCATACAATGAGCGGTAACCTTCCCGTTGAAGTACGGGGTTTCCACCTCAATCTCTGCTTCGGGAAGCATCCGAACCGTACGGTCAATTAGGCAAACCGGTTTCGTTCTGCCTGTCAACTCACTTTCCCGTACCAAATTTCTCCGCACGATAACCGTGGAGCTACTTGTGTCTCTTAACACCGTAATCTTCTTGCCCGTAACTTTTCCAGGCAGCGTTGGCATTCCCTTCGTAACACCGGTTGGCTGTTTTGACATTACAGCACCCACAATAGGAATTTTCTCCCCATTTTTCAACTCTACGAATCCATCGGTGACGGCATTATTAGCGGATTTGGTGCCGCTTGCACACAGGATACCTGGTGAGTTTGACTCGCTCCGTTTCGACATGCGTCTGCTTTGTGCCCCGTCTGACCACACTTAAAACATTTTACTACCGTAGGGCTCGTAAAGATAGTACGACAGTTGCTCGCGCGATGACCCACTCGGATACACAGGAAACATCGGGGAACACTCTCCGGTGCACGCTTCTTTTGTTCGGGTGCCGAATTTTCCGAGTCTTCGGGACACTTCTTCTTGACCTTGGCCAAATTAGTTCCACCTTGCGCTTCCAGGAATTGATCAGCCAATTCAAGAATTCCTTCAAGTGACTTAGCTCTCCTCTCTTTCAAGTACAGCGACAGGCTTGGGTGGCAGCTAGTAAGAAATATTTCTCTAATTAGTAGCTCTCTAAGCTCATCGTACTCCTGCGCTGTCCCTAAAAGTTCAATCCATCTTTCGAAATAATGGCAGAGTCTGGCGGCATACTGCGTAGCCGTCTCACCATCAGCTGGCTTTCCTGTCCGAGGTCTGTCCCGGAATCCTTCCACAGTAAATCTAAATCGCTTCAGCAAAGCAGCTTTTACCTTTGCGTAGTTGGATGCATTGGTCGGCGTCAGCCTGCCGTACACACTGAGCGCTTCACCACTCAAGCAGGTACTCAAAGCAGTTGCCCATTGATGTTCCAGCCAATTCTGGCTCCGTGCAATCGTCTCAAATCTGTAAAGGTACGCGTCAAAGTCGTCCTTCCTTTCATCAAACGCGACGAGCAGCTTGCTTGGGTTCAGGCGGAAGCCATGATCTTCCCGTTCGCTGCTTTCAACTCTAGCTTGGACGGGAGTTTCACTTCGCTGGTGCAAACGGAGCCGCTCGAGTTCTATCTCGTGCTGCCGCTGCCGTTCCCTTTCAGCTATCTCCGCTTCTCTTTCTTCTCTCGCCCTCTCAGCCGCCAGCTTTTCTCTCTCCAACTTCAACTGCTGCTCTCTTTCTTCCTTCAGCTGTCGCTCCTTTGCCTCTCTTTCTTCTCTCGCCCTTTCAGCTGCCAACCTCGCTCGTTCCAACTCAGCTGCTTTTTCTTCCTTGGCTCTCTCTTTTTCTTCGTTTTCCTTCTGGGTGACCCACTTCCGTAGTTCGGCGCCAGAAAGACCCATCTTCTCACCAAGAGCGACTAACTTTTCGATCCATTGTGTCTCGCAAATAAAACTTTGCCACATGCAAAAAATACCTATCGGAACACTCTCCTGCACTCGTGAACGAGAACACTGAGCAACACACAAAATCGTTCCGATAGCACTATCAACAACTCGAGGCTCCTTCTCACTACTTTGGACACACTGTGCACCAAAAGGTCCTGTGTTGCGGACGCCAGATTAATTGTCACACAGGTACCGTTAATCAGGGAGGCGATCGCCGGGCTAATTCCAAGGGCTGAAGTATAGGCCCCCCGAACCGCACCACGAAAGCGTGGACAATTTAGAAGTGGTCTTTTTTGGCGCGCCAGCGGAGCCGGCTGTGGCCCAAAGAACAAGTCAGAGCCGAGAGTTGATAACAAAACACAATTATATTCTCAATAATGGCAGATCAAAAACCATACACAAGAATGCACACTTCACAGTAGATGAGGACAATATGTCACCAATCAAACAACGTACTACACAGTACAATCAGCCACACTACAAACAACGGACTCAGACAACAATACGCACTACAATGCAGTCGCATGCATTGAACAACGAAGACACTTAAAGACTAAAGAGATAGAAAACCTATTCAGTCCAAAGTTCTTGGAACAAAAGTCCGGATGATACTCTTCCGAGAATCACCCACTGAAAGTCCAGCGTTGTTGTCGTTCCGCAGCCCCCTGAAGTTTCTCTTCCAGGAAACCTCGCCGAAGTTTCTCTTCCAGGAAACCTCGCCGAAGTTTCTCTTCCAGGAAACCTCCCGTCTTCAATCGGCCACTCTACAAGCTTCAAACTTCTTCGCCGGAAACACGTCGGCTTCACACACGCAGCTGTTGCCCCGCGTCTTCGCTCGATAGCGGTAAACACACACGCTCTTGCTTGTAGCTCGAGTCGTCACCCCTCAGGTGGAAATCATCTGCTTCTCCTGCTTTGTCTCTACGGACAAAACCCTTCGCCGACTACACGGCGGAATCCCTACGCGCTCTGGCGCTAACTTCCGTCTTCTCCTGATCTCTCATCTCCGCTGCTCGGTTAAATACCTTCCGCGTGAGATTCCAGAAAGTTCTCGTCATTTCGTCGGCGCGATACGCAGCGAAGGCTGGGGAGAGGCGCGAGACGGTACGAGGGCCGTCCCCGACAGATGACTCAACCCGGCAGAACACGCCTCTTTCCTTCTAGAAATTTCGAGTGCGAGCTCAGCCGCCGATGTTGGGTGAGGAGGTTCGTCGGCGAAGCCACGCTTCCGAAGGAGAGCGTCACGCGCCCGGGGAGCCTTGGATGCTTGTTTTCTCTTTTCTTTTTTTAGTTGACCTCGCCGCGTCTCTCCCGCGCGTTATCGCAACAAGTTGGCAGCGCGCCCATTTTGAGCGCTCGTTCTGTGACAGACGCCCTGAGACGTTAAGTGCCCACCACTGGAACGCGTATGCACGCGCCTATGCGTCAAAAGCGTCTAGTCGCACCTGTAAAGGAAAAGGGCGCGCAGCCACTGGCATGTGTCAACCGCGTTGACGCCCACGCGTCCAAGGGCGATGCACAATTTTGCATGTCCTTTTGGCTTAGAACTGTCCAAGTTCCGCACAGAACGGCACGTTCCTAATTGGAGCGGGTTTATATGGTTTAGAGGATATGAGAACACGCTAAAAAATTGATAATGCTTTACCCACCACAGTTTAGACTATTTTAGAAGTAATTGAAATTCCAGGGCCTAAAGTAACTACAGCGGCATGCACCAGAAATCAACATCGGTGCGTGCGCTGCTCCCGCGAATGAACATTCGCGTCTAGCATACTGTACGTCTATCATAGGCGTGTGCAGAGTTGTCCTTAAGGAGGCGCGGCGCAAAAGATTGTCGCAGTGCCCCCCCCGCTCTATGTAGGGGCTGACTTAGCGCTGTCTCCCTATTATGGTAATATATGGAGTTGACATTGAGCTCCCCCTCTCCTCTCTTCGGTGAATGAGGGGGCGGCTGCCCTCCTGATCAGGTTTACAAACCACCGGGTTTCTATACCTGCACTACCAAATTTAATAAAAATATCTTGAATATGCTGGTACCTTCAGTATACTTACACATCATTTTTATAGCACTCAACTTAATAATCATGGCAGAAACTTCATGATCTGACAGACATAAGCCAGTCATAAGACTTTAATTGAGGCCAGAGTAGCAGGCTCTCGGTTGATGTGTGTGTTAAAAATATCCTATCATGCAAGAAAGCACATCTGGTTCTTATTTATACAACAGTGATTGGTCATAAGATAGGAACCAAATACTGCATAGAATGCCGTCGGGCATTTTTGATAGTCGAAATACGCTGTAATGCAACCAACTGTGCCTGACACTTCGTGATGTGACAGATATTGGTCTTAATATTGACTTGAACCTTTCATTGAAGACTTCTGGACGTTATCTTTAGTCAAAGTATTCTGTAAAACGACAAACGACCCCCAACTGTTCATGAAGTTACAGATATCGGTCATAATATTGGAGCTGAACCTGGTATGGTACACCTCTGGACGTTGTTTTACTCAAAGTATTCTCTAAAACGGCAGAAGACACCCAACTGTTCATGAAGTCACAGATATCGGTCTTAATATTAGAAGCGAAACCTTAATGCAAGACTTCTGGACGTTGTCTTTAGTCAAAGTATTCTCTGAAACGAAAGACGACACCCAACTGTTCATGAAGTCACAAGTATCAGTTATAATATTAGAACTGAGACCTGAATGCAAGACTTCTGGAAGTTTTCTTTAGTCAAAGTATTCTCTAAAACGACAGACGACACTCAACTGTTCATGAAGTCACAGATATCGGTCATAATATTAGACCTGAAACCTTACTGCAAGACATCTGGACGTTTGCTTTAGTCAAAGTATTCTCTAAAACAACAAACGACACCCAACTGTTCATGAAGTCACAGAAATGGGTAATAATATTGGAACTGAACCCGGTATAGAATACCTCTGGCATTGTCTTTACTCAAAGAGTTCTCTAAAACGACAGAAGACACCAAACTGTTCATGAAGTCACAGATATCGGTTCTAATATTAGAAGTGAAACCTTAATGCAAGACTTCTGGACGTTGTCTTTAGTCAAAGTATTCCCTAAAATGACAAACGACACCCATCTGTTCATGAAGTCACTGATATTGGTCATAATATTAGAAGTGAAACCTTAATGCAAGACTTCTGGACGTTGTCTTTAGTCAAAGTATTCTCTGAAACGACAGACGACACCCAACTGTTTATGAAGTCACAGGTATCAGTTATATTAGAACTGAGACCTTAATGCAAGACTTCTGGAAGTTTTCTTTAGTCAAAGTATTCTCTAAAACGACAGACGACACTCAACTGTCCATGAAGTCACAGATATCGGTCATAATATTAGACCTGAAACCATACTGCAAGACTTCTGGACGTTTTCTTTAGTCAAAGTATTCTCTAAAACAACAAACGACACCCAACTGTTCATGAAGTCACAGAAATGGGTAATAATATTGGAACTGAACCCGGTATAGAATACCTCTGGACGTTGTCTTTACTCAAAGAGTTCTCTAAAATTACAGAAGACACCAAACTGTTCATGAATTCACAGATATCGGTTCTAATATTAGAAGTGAAACCTTAATGCAAGACTTCTGGACGTTGTCTTTAGTCAAAGTATTCTCTAAAACGACAAACGACACCCAACTGTTCATGAAGTCATTGATATCGGTCATAATATTAGAACTGAAACTTTAGTGCAAGCTTCTGGACGTTGTCTTTAGTCAAAGTATTCTCTGAAACGACAGACGACACCCAACTGTTCATGAAGTCACAGGTATCAGTTATAATATTAGAACTGAGACCTTATCTTTCAGTCAAAGTATTCTCTAAAATGATAAACGACACACAACTTTTCATGAAGTCACAGTATTGGTCATATTATTAAAACTGAAACGTTAATGCAAGACTTCTAGACATTGTCTTTAGTCAAAGTATTCTCAAAAACGACAGATGACACTCAACTGTTCATGATGTGTCAGATATCGGTCATAATATTGCACCTGAACCTCGCATGGAAGAAATCTGGACGTTGTGTTTAGTCAAAGTATTCTCTAAAAGGACAAACGACACCCAACTGTTCATGAAGTCACAGATATTGGTCATGATATTGGAACTGAACCCGGTATAGAATACCTCTGGACGTTGTCTTTACTAAAAGTATTCTCTAAAACGACAGAAGACACCCAACTGTTCATAAAGTCACAGATATCGGTCATAATATTAGAAGTGAAATTTAATGCAAGACTTCTGGAGGTTGTCTTTAGTCAAAGTATTCCCTAAAATGACAAACGACACCCATCTGTTCATGAAGTCACTGATATTGGTCATAATATTAGAAGTGAAACCTTAATGCAAGACTTCTGGACGTTGTCTTTAGTCAAAGTATTCTCTAAAATGACAGACGACACCCAACTGTTCATGAAGTCACAGATAACGGTCATACTAAAACTGAAACCTTAATGCAAGACTTCTGGACATTGTCTTTACTCAAAGTATTCTATGAAACGTCAAACGACAGCCAACTGTTTATAAAGTCACAGATATCGGTCATAATATTGAAACTGAACCCTGTATGGAAAACTTCTGGACGTTGCCTTTAGTCAAAGTTTTCTCTAAAATGACAAACGGCACCCAACTGTTCATAAAGTCCCAGATATCGGTCATAATATTGGAACTGAACGCTGTATAGAAGAATTTTGAACGTTGCCTGCAGCCGAAATGTTCTCCAATCCACAGCCTACACTTCATGATGTGACGGGTTTAGGTCATGAGGCTGTAATTGTGCCCTGTGCGGAGGGCTTTTGTATGATAAGCGTATTGGAAATATCCTCTAATGCAAGATAGTGCATCTGGCTCTTAATGATACAACAGAGAGTACAGGAATCCATGACACAAGTTGTGGAACCCTCGTCGACATCCCCACACCATGTCGCTGAAGAGACTTCGAGCCACAACTCTGCCAGAGCTGTGGCACCCATCAGCCTGACCACTGACGACCCGGTCTCGAACGCACTGCCTACCAGCTCGGACGAGCAGATAGACAGCTCGGCCGTCACGCACAAGTGAACGCTCGACGATGATGCTTTGGAGGGCCCGCGAAAACAGGGTATGGCTGCCAGAGGGAGGTGATTCTTAAGAGCGAAAGGAAAAGTGAGCCCCGTAACTGTCTGCTTCAGTGAGCGACACCTCAACAGTAGCTCACAAGGGATGGGGGTGAGGAGGGATAAAAAAGGGTAGTAGTAAAGGTGTAGAAAAGAGGAAGAAGAAGAGAGGAAGAGACGTGAGGTGGTAAGCCAGTGCGAGCGACAACAAACTGAGGGGATAGGAGAGATAGAAAAGATGGAAGCACGGTCACTGGAGTCCGAGGACGGGGCACACATGCGAGAGCTCTTGTCGGCGTCGGTAGATGGCGTAGAGCAAGTCAAGTCAGTCAGAGCTACACTGTCGTTGAAGGTCATCGGCGTCAGGAGGTGACGTAGGGCGAGCCCAGTCGGCCAGAGCTACGCTGATGCCGGAGATCGCAAGCGCGCACAACCGGTCGGCACGGAATCCAGCAAGCGAGTCCGTTACGGCTGCCACGAGACCGACGCGCAAACTGGATGGGCCTGCCTCCTCCCAGGAGAACTCGGCGCCTTCCATTGATTCCCGCTCTCCACCAAGCGCAGCAGAGCGCATCTGCGACAGTGAGGGAGTAACTTCGGAAGCTCTCGTGCACGAGAGCACTCGGAAGCTCTCGTGCTCTCGTGCCTGCACACGGGGGGACTCGCTCGCTAGATGCCGTGCCGACTGGTTGTGCCCTCGCAATCTCCAGCGTGAGCGTAGCTCTGGCCGACTGGGCTCGCCCTACGCCATCTCCTGACGCCGACCTCCGACGACAGTGTAGTTCTGACCAACTGGACTTGCTCTACATTATCTCCTGATGCCGACAAGAGCTCTCGCTAGTAGTGTTCCGTCCTCGGACTCCAGTGACCGTGTTTCCATCTTTTCTATCTCTCGTATCCCCTCGATATGTCGTCCCTCTCTGGCTTACCTCATCTCTCTTTCTCTATCTCTACACCTTTATTCCTATCCTTTTAATCCCTCCTCACCCCCATCCCTTGTGAGCAACTGCTGAGTTGTCGCACCCTGATGCAGACGATAGTTATAGCGCGAGAACAAAACGACGACACAGAGACAAGAAGGACACAGTCCTTCTTGTCTCTGTGTCGTCATTTTGTTCTCGCGCTATAACTATCGTCATGCCATACCAGCTAGCCCAAGCTGCCACACTTCTATGATGCAGACAGTTGCGGGGCTCACTTTTCTAAACATAAACACCCCCCCCCCTGCGCACGGGACTCGCTCGCTGGATTGCGTGCCTACCTGTTGTGCCCTCGCGGTCTCCGACGTCAGCGTAGCTCTGGCCGACTGGGCTCGCCCTACGTCATCTCCTGACGCTGATCTCCGATGACAGCGTAGCTCTGACTTACTGGACTTACTCAACAGTAGGTCACATGGGATGAGAGTGAGCAGGGATTAAAAGAATAGAAATAAAGGTGTAGAGAAAGAGAGACCCACTAAGCCAGCGAGTGAGGACATATCGAGGGGATAGGAGAGATAGGAAAGGTGGAAACACGGTCACAGGAATCCGAGGACGTGGCACCACTTGCGAGAGCTGTTGTCGGCATCAGGAGATGGCGTAGAGCAAGTCTAGTTGGTCAGAGCTACACTGTCGTCGGAAATCACCGTCAGGAGATGTCTCAGGGCCAGTCCAGTCGGCCAGAGCTACGCCGACGTTGGAGTTCACGAGGTACAACCGGTCGGCACGGAATCCAGCAAGCGAGTCCACCCTCCACAAGACGCTGTGCCGTGCTCCCAAACGGTCTGCATAAATTAGGCGTCTTTTCTTTTCTCTAGTCACAAACACCAACACTAAGCCAGCCGGTTTATCTGCGATGGAGAGGACGCCGGAATGCGAAGCTCCTTCAGCCGCCGAAACATTCGCCGAAGCTATTTGGCCTAATCCGGTCATCGCTAGCATTGCGAGAGTTAGCAGAGCCGATCGCGTTCGCAAATGGCGACGTACCGCCTGCAACATTGTCGAGGTGCGCTCAGGCAAGCCGAGTACAAGCGTCAGCTGCGGAAGGCCAACAAAACCGATGAGGCGCGAGTCAAAAACGTCGTTCGCGTCTATGCGCAATGCTGCTGCTTCAAATCCCATTAGTGTTTCCATTGAGATAATGTTAATATTCAGGGGTTTTCAGAGATGTTACCACGCTTAGAAAAGCAGTATATATCGCGGTTTTTGAGAGTTTTGATTGTACATGATGTTTTATGACCGATAATATGGCATATGCTTCTGTGGTAGTGGTGCTCGTATTTGGTGCATAACACCGAAATCAAAAAAGTATAGGCCAAACGCTGAGTAGGACTCTGAAGTACGTGTCTTTAAAGCACCAATAAAAAAATCACAGCGTATTCATGGAGTAAATCATGATGAGTGGGGCGAAGCGTTCATCAGCCCGTTCATGTTTCTGTACGTCCGCGCGACCATCCGTGCGTCCATCCATCCGTCCGTCCTATGCTAGTCTGCCTGTCCGTGCATCTGTGCGTCCATCTAGTGAACACTCCTAGTAGCGCCATCTCGCATCTCCTGTGGCACATACCCGCTCTAGAGCAGGAATTTGCCACCAGTGCGTACCTACTGCTACTACATAAATGGGAGGATGTACAGACCTACGCCTTAAGGAGCTTCGTACCTAAACAATGTTCATCAGATGCATCGTACCTAGAAATTGACGTTGTGAAGCATGCGGAGGGAAAGTGACCGTGTTGCAATGTTTTGTTGAGTGACACGTCATGAAAGACGCTAAATATGTGTGCAAATGTTGTACACACAGAAATATCTTGAAAAGTTGCATATGTTTATATAAGCAGTTGCTTGCACTTGCGCAACGATGCCAACTAGAACACACGTATAAGCGACACCAGAAGCTGATATCAAGTGCTGATGGTCGCGAGGATGCTGCTTGTGTTTGATTACAGCCGGTATCCTGACATTTATTATCTGCATTCATCGGGTTGACGCTACCGATGTCGGGTATTTCCTAACGCTCAGGCCTTAAAATTGCATATGTGTGTTATGTTCGTTCCTGGGTATATAATAGGTGTCAATCACCTTGGGCAAATACCCGCATACAAGCGGTACATATGAGCCCATGGGTATGTGCTACTGTCTGGCGGGAAGTGTTTGTCGACATACGTGATGGGAGTGTGACGTTATTCATGTCCTGAGCAGTGCGTCATATTACTCAGACAATCTTACCCTTCAGTGCTAATTTTGGTTCACGCCAAGTTAAGGGGGTGACCACGAGAGCACCAAAACGTAAGCGGCGAGATAGATAGATAGATAGATAGATATATAGATAGATAGATATATAGATAGATAGATAAATAGATAGATATATAGATGGATAGGTAGATAGATAGATAGGTAGATAGATAGATGGATAGATAGATAGATAGATAGATAGATACGCTCCAAGTCGCCGAAGTTCGCTAGAAAATGCTTCGCATTCAACATATAGATACGTATACATATATGGTGCATGACATTGACGCCGACGCTGACGCCGGCGGTGAAATCCAGCCAAGAGTGTCTATAAAATTGCTATTGAAATAAAACAGTCTGCCGTGCGCACCTAAATGCGAGAGGACTCGCAGCATGCATAACCACCATGTAGCGTCATAGCCCTTTTGTGTCGAGGAACCTAGAAATAAAAAAAACTTGCTAATGGATGAAAGCGCCACGGATGTGTGCCTCAATAAAGATAACGTGGTCCGTTGTGGATTCTTCTTTACTAAATCTGCGCCCCGGTGTGGCTCGGGTAGACTGTTCGTTTCTAGGAAACGTATCAGTATGTATCAGTCTTCTGTTTATCATCTTTTCGAAGACCTTGCACAGACAGATCGTAAGGCCGATAAACCTGCAATTCGAAACTAAGGATGGGTCGTTGTCCTGTTTTAGAATTGGAGCAATTCATGCCTCTTTCCAAGCAGTGGGGACATTGCCGGAAAACCAAACAGCGTTATACAGAGAAAGGAGGGCATTTTGAGTTCCACAGGTCATATATTTTAGCGTTTCATAGACGACTTGGTCGGAGCCTGGAGCACATTTATTGTAGTAACTTAGCAATACTTGTAACTATGCTAAATGAAAGGGTTTATTTTTTGGTTCTTGTTTTGTACATTTCCGCTCTAGTTTCTGTTTTTCTATTCTTGTTTTGTATCATTGGAAGGGCTCACAATAGTGCGAATAGCTGGACTCCTGTTAAAAGTAGCTTACTCGGAAGTCCGCCTGGTCTTCCAAGCTGTCGCCTTGTGTGTTTACTATAGAGAGAGTGAATGTGGGTGTTTTCTGGCTACCGCAATAACAATGTTCCCGACTTCGCCCTCATATGTATACAAATTGATGCCTGAGTTTGCACCCCACGGCAGCTTTATGAACCATGGCCATATCTCTGACATTCAAAGCACCGTCGGGATTAAGGTATGCATGATTTAACAGTATTTTTGTGTATCCACAATAATTAGTTGCCCGCAGATCGCTCGAAGCAAGCGTCAGTATTACGTGTTTTGTTGGTGTTTTCTTATTGTCTTTTCTGATCTTATCTCGCTGTACTTTAGTCAGGTTCTGGCTCTTTCATTCTTCTAGAAGTTCAGTTTCGGTTAGGTGAAGCAAATGTGCATCAGATATTATTAACCCGCGAGCTGAGTTCATAGACCTACGCGATTAATACTGAATGGCGTGTCGCAAAAAGTTGCAAGCATAAACATCTTTATTCAGTTATTCTTTAGGTGCGGTATTCAGGGTCAGGAAGCTCAGGTGTGTGGTATCGGTAGGGTGCACTAAGAGGTGTGTGTGTACAACCCCCACCATATGGTCAAGCATGCCCTGTGCTCTTGCCCCGCCGCGGTTGTCTAGTGGCTAAGTTACTCGGCCGCTGACCCGCAGGTCGCGGGACCTAATCCCGGCTGCGGCGGCTGCATTTCCGTTGGAGGCGGAAACGCTGTAGGCCCGTGTGCTCAGATTAAGGTGCACGTTAAAGAAAAATTTCCGGAGTCCTCCACTACGGCATCTCTAATAATCATATCATGGTTTTGGGATGTTAAACCCCACATATCAATCAATTAATCATGCCCTGTTCTCCACTAAACTGGCACTTGGGGAGGAAATGTACCAAGTAAAGTGATAATTTTTAGAAGGGTGAGGAAAGCTGTTGGAAAGCAGTGCTCTTAGAATGCACTCTTAAGCTATGGTAAGAGTTCAGCTTCTCAAATGGGCCTTTCTCTCATACCTTAAGAAGCAGATCTCCGCTGTCCATTTAGTAACATTGTACCGGACACAGAGAGTTTCTGTTAGACGCCTGGCAACTACGAAGAGAGAAACAGTACTGAGTTGCTTACTAAATGCGAACCATTTTAGCGAACTTCAGTAAGTTTGACCATTTCTATCTATCTATCTATCTATCTATCTATCTATCTATCTATCTATCTATCTATCTATCTATCTATCTATCTATCTATCTATCTATCTATCTATCTATCTATCTATCTATCTATCTATCTATCTATCTATCTATCTATCTATCTATCTATCTATCTATCTATCTATCTATCTATCTATCTATCTATCTATCTATCTATCTATCTATATATCTACGAATTTTATATCTTGTGGCCATTTGAATAATAGGGTATATACTAAAATTGGTGTGACATAATATGACTGTATGACGAGCATAGGTGAGTAATCATAACATGAAGATCAGGACATGTATGTCATGAGTGTCATGATTTACATGTCATAGTCTTGCTGCTCCTGCGATGGTTTCGTTCACATAGCATATCGCAAAACAGGTATGGTTTGACATGATTGCATTGCGAATGAAAGTGACCGGCCCTCACGTGGAAATCACGACATACATGACATGTAAGAACTTTACGATATGCCACGCTCATGATGCGATCTCTGTCATTTCACTAACTTGATATATACCGACAGCCAGTAGTCCACTCGAGACCACTACAGGCTCTAGCGCTGTCTCGAGGAGTTAGCGAACGTGTGATTGCCGAAGAATTTTGCGATTTTATACTGAGAAATGGAGAGACCGCCCAAACTAGCGAATATAAATCCTCAGCTGAATCAGCTTCGGCGGTTGTAACAAAGTTCTCTGCGATCAACTCATCAGATCTGGATGACAGCTTTACACCAGAGGAGCTCCAATATGTGCTGTTTTCAGTAAAACGAACAAGTTCACCAGGAACAGATGGAGTTACATACATTGCTCTTGCTAATTTGTGCAAGAAAGGAAAATTACACCTGTTGGACATCTATAATACAAATTTGCAAGAAGAAAAAGTTCCGGAAAGTTGAAAGATATCAAAAGTAGTACCGTTGCTAAAGCCAGGGAAGAGCCCTATGCAGTTGGACTCGTTTAGGCCGGTTAGTTTGACAAGTTGTTTTTCAAAAGTGATGGAAAAATGATCAATGAACGAATTTTACGGTGGCAAAACACGAAAAAACTACTACCAGAAAGCATAGCCGGCTTCAGAAGAGGTAGATGCACAATGGACGGCATTCTGGATTTGGTCACCGATGTGAAAAACAAACGAACGCAAGGAAACATCACTGTCGCTGTATTCCTTGATGTCCACCGAGCATACGACACAGTGAGTCCCGTTCACGTTCTGGAAGGCCTGGCGTTACAGGGATTCAAGGGCAAGATACTGCGTTGGATCGCTGACTTCCTGAAGCACCGGAAAATTTTTGTAGTTACGCAGGAGGGCCCAACGTCAAAACATGTCGTCAACCAAGAAGTGCCACAGGGCAGCGTGCTAAGCCCTACTCTCTTTAATGCAGTGATGGCGCAGCTCCCGCATAATCTTCCACCTAACATCAGATGTTCAGTATATTTATTATTTATTTATTTATTTATAATACCCTCAGGGCCAACAAGGCATTAAAGAGGGGAGTGGGTAAATACATGAAAAAATACAAATAAAACAGTGCATTAAATACAAGTAAACAATACAATAATTACAAATAAAACAATACAATCAAAGACAGATATTATTAACATTTCTGCAGAATGTATAAAAAATAGTTATTACTAAATATACAAAAACAGAAGCAATAAATATAGGTAACAGATTTTCTTGGTTATACAATGTTAGCTAATGTTTCGTGGATAAGTTTGAAGTCAGTAATGGTTGCGACATTCGGGGGAAGGCGGTTCCAATCATGAGATGTGCGGGGAATAAATGACTGAAAGAAAGACCTAGTGTGACATGATGCGATTCCTACCTTATTGCGATGATCAATACTGTTTGAGATGTACAGAGGCTGGAGTATCAGGTCATTATGAAGTGTAGGGTGATAGAAAATTTTATGAAACAGTGAAAGACGGGCGATTTTTCGTCGGTGAGCCAATGGAATAAGTGATAAATTATTTTTCATTGAAGTCATACTTGCAGTGCGGTTGTAGTTAGAGAGAATGAACCTAGCAGAGTTATTTTGTACTAGTTCAAGAGATGTGATGAGATTAGCATGACTGGGATCCCATATAGCGGATGCATATTCGAGTTTGGGGCGTATGAGAGACTTATAGAGTACTAGTTTCAAGGAAGAGGGTGCTTTGGAGAAGTTACGTCGTAAGTAGCCGAGCATGCGATTAGCATTGTTAATCACGTACTCTACATGAGTTGTCCAACTTAAGTTATTAGTGATGTGCAAGCCAAGATATTTATAAGACAGGACGGAATCTAAAGAAACGTTGTTTAAGTGGTAGGTGTTATGATTCGAGTTAGTTCTTGATACGTGCATTACCTTAAATTTCTTAATATTAAGTTCCATTAACCAGATATTACACCAATTATCTATATTATTTAGGTCATTTAGGTCATGCTGATGATATGAGCATATGGACGTCTGGTCCATCATTTTTAAATTTACAACAAACTCTACAAGAAGGATTGGATTATGTAGACTGTTTTCTAAAAAAAGAAGTATGGCACTGAGTTTGGCTAAAACAGCCATACTTCCGTTTGCATTAAAAAGACCTGAAAATTCCTAGATTATTCTGCAAAATCAGCCTATTTAAATCGTTAAAACTCATAAACTCTTGGGAGTGATTTTAGACCGGAGACTAACATGGTCACTTCATGTTCAGTCCCTGGAACAAAAAGTGAATCAGACCATTCGAATCCTCCGGCATCTCTGCGGGGCCAAATGGGGTGGTACTACAGAGTCGTTATTAGCCCTACATGTTGCCTGGATACGCCCCATCGTAACTTACTCACTGCCTCTGCTGCACGGACTCCCAGCCTCCACCGAAAGGAGACTTCACTTGTTATTGGTAAGGAGCTTGAGGGTACGTCTGGGTTTACCACGGTCGACTTCCAGTGCTTTAGTGTATGCGGAGGCTCGAGAGCCACCTTTGGCAGTACTCCGAACTAAAGAAACATCTCGAAATTCATTTAGAATTTTCACGCAACATGAAAGACATTTTTTATCTGGTGCACTAACACAAAGAACGGCAACGAGACTACAGAATACTATATCATCATTTAAAGCAGTAGTACCAGAATTTAAACAGTGGAAACCTTCAAAACCACCTTGGGCGCTGTCACTTCTCAACGTTATCCGTGAAATAGACGGCATAGAGAAGAAATGGACATGGCACCTCTAGTAGCGGCACAGTTGGTACTTCATCAGCTTCATGTAGTGCATAATGAAAAAACGAAGATATATACAGACGGATCATGCACAGAAGAAGCGTCAGCCTGTGAGGTCTTTATACCCGAAATTCAGAAAAAGGAGTTGTACAAATTATCGCACAAATTTTCATCGACGACAGCAGAGTTGGTGGCTATCTTTGAAGCAGTTAAGCTTATCTGCGAGAATCCTGAGCCACGAAAATGGGTGACATTCACTGATAGCAAACCTGCTCTTCCGCTAATCAGAAATGTAAGATCACCTTACAAAAATGATGAAAGAGCACAATGTATCGCGGAAACTGTAGAATATGCCTCATCGCAGGGTCACAACATCGTATTCCAATGGATACCCAGCCACATTGGAATAAAGGGAAATGAAGATGCTGATAGCCTCGCGAAGAAAGCATTGAAGGAAGGACGGGATTGTGCAATCCCTATGTCTGGGGCGGATATTCGACATTTTATATCGCAAGGAGCTAACCATTGTTCGATGGAGAAGTGGTTTGAGAGCCCTAAATCAAAGGAAACGGTACTTTATGAAGTTGATCCACACAGAAAATTTTCCATAGCGACAGACCTCCCACGACACCTAGAGACATTGATCCACCAGCTTAGATTGGAAGTAGCATACACAAACAGCTTCCTGCACAAGATACATCGATCCAACTCACCGGAATGCCATTGTTGTCATGCAGAAGAAAATGTTCGCCATATTCTTTTGGAGTGCGTTAAATACGCGAGTGAAAGAGAAAAATTAAAGAACAAATTAGCAAGTTTGTACAGACGGCCCCTCACAATAAAGAAACTACTTTGACCATGGCCTGAGATGCATCTCGAGAAAAAGGCAATAATCTTCCTGACAGACTTTTTAGTGGAGACCGGACTGGACAAGCGCCTGTGACGGACAGCCAGAGATGAGTATTATATAAAATGTGGTCATGTATATACTGACATTAGATTAGTAAGGTGTGCGTGTATGTAGTTTATGACTGTGTGAACTGCGCGAAGATAACTGTGCATTGGCATGATATTTGAACTGGTTTCAGTAGGCTATTATGTTTTTTTTCTTTTCCGTATTGTTAATTTTTGGGTACCGTTCTGTATTATTATTTTATTTTTCGCTGCAGAACTTTGTGATATGGAGTAGCCGAGGTAATAGGCACCTCAACCTCTCCACAGCAAAACAGTTAAAACAGAACAGAACAGAACAGAACCAAATTTGGTATTACCTGACGTGAATGAACCACGAACGTATGTGACTAGTACAAACATGAAAACAACGACATGCGTGACATGTAAGAACATGACTGCATGCCACGCTGATCATACGCTCGCGGTCGCTTCACCAGCTTCACATATGCCAAATTTGGTATTAGGTGACGTGAATAGGTGACGAACGTATGTGACTGGTGCAGACTAGATAATTGTGACATAAGTGTCATGTAAATCATGACTACATGCTATGCTCAAGGCGCACTCATAGTCATTTCTAGCTTCACATATACGAAATTTGCTGTTACGGGACGTGAGTAGATGACGAAGGCATATGAGTGCAAAAACATGATAATTATAATACGCGTGTCATGTAAGAACATGACTGCATACCACACTCATGTTATGCTCGCGGCCATTTAGGTAACCTCACATATACTGAATTGAGTATTACGGGATGCAAACAGACGACGAAGGTAAATCACACGTTTAAACATGATAATCACTCAGGTGTCACGCTCATAGCATGCTCGCGGCCGTTACGCTAGCTTTACATATACTAAATCTGGTATTACGTGACGTGAATGACCGACGAGCACAAATGCGAATCGCACACATGATTATCATGACATAGTAGTCAAGTACGGCATAATTTATGTCCGGCTAGTAACGTTGTTCTGATTTTCAAGTGACATATCCAGCTTCGTCATCCGTGCTTCCCATATCACCCATTTCCACTTTATTTAGGTTCTACCAATTTTTTACTTTTCTTAGGGTGTATAACGTTGAAGCGAGATAATATTTGTCTTGGAAGGCTTAAAATCTTGAAGTATTCGGTGCGTGCCGCTTTGAAGAGGAACGATACACTGTAAAACGAGTACAGGTGACCTTACTGTAACGATGAGTTGAACAATGGCAAGGTCCCTGCCTTTTGTGCGGAGCATTGACATTCTTCAATGCTCCTTTGTTCTGGCACTGTTCTATTCATAAATTATTCCTGCATGATGCCAAAAGCTTAACACTTATTAGTGATAAACATACAGGTGTATTTTATAAAGCAGTTATGTTTTGAATAGCGATTGTATGGAAGTTATGTGCTGAGCATACTGTAAGGCGATGCCTGACATAAAAAAAAGTGCCACTTCTCACAATCTGTGTAACCTCTTTCATACAACTATGCATTTGGTATCGGTTATATGAATATGTTTTTCAATATTATACGCTTTAATTTTTATTTGCAACCAACATCTTGAACGAAATGCATTTTCATGCCGGTCATACGGTGACATGCTTGCCAAAACAGCTCTGTGACATGTTTGCCGGAATCGCCCTTGCATGCCCTCTCCTGTGGATGCCTTTTCAGGCGTATACAAAAGAGGGCATACAAAGTAATTAAGACTTCGTGTTGGGGAATAGAAAAAAGTAAGAGGATAACTGGCAGATGCCACGTGCGGTTGAAATTGATGATACGCGAAGCACGATTGAGGAAGGTTGATATGTCACATTAAAGTTAGCACAACGTTACGAGGGGGAGGTATATTATGCCGTGCATGACTTCCATGCATTATCATATTGAGCGTGTCCTTTACCTTCGTCATCTATACACTTCGCTTGATACAAAATATGGTATATGTGGATCTAGCAAAACGGCCACGAGTGGGCTATGAGCGTAGCATGATCATGTTTTACATGACACGCATATCATGATTATCATACTTGTACCTGCCATTTACATTCGTCGTTCATTCACGTCAACTAACACAAAATATGATATGTGTGGAACTGGTGAAACAGCCGCGAGCCCGCTATGAGCGTAGCATGTAGTCATGCTTTGCATGACACGCATATCATGATCATAATGTTCGGACGTGTCATTTAGCTTCGTCGTCTTCCACGTCACGTAATAACGACTTCGGTATATGCGGAGGTAATTAAACGGCCGCGAGCGCATCATGTGCGTGGTATGATGTCATGCTCTTACATGACACGCGTGTCATGATTATCATGTTTCCACCACTCATATACCTTCGCAATCCATTAACGTTACGTGACACCAAATTCGGTATAAGTAGAGATAGCGAAACCGCCACGAACGCATCATGAAGGGCCCAATATACTCCTCCTACGTAGCGTTGACGAGTGCACACTCTGGGCGCACATGCTGGGCGTACCGACGCTACGCTAGCAACATGTGAGCGCTAGGCGCAACCAGCGTCCGTCGGCGCGCCCCACCGGCAACCGGCGCGATATGCAACGTGCTACATTTCGCACCGATGACGTCACCCATTTTTACCTAGCCAGCACGGCGTTTGCCTCTCTTCGTGATGGAGGGATGTCGGGCTCACTCGAACGCACATGCGTCAAAGTAACGCAGCGCGGCGCGCGCTGATCGGCGCCTGTAAGAAAACACATCTAGGGACCTTAGGCGCCTGGCGTGGCGTCGCCGACGTGACGCGACGAAATGAACGCCGGCGCGCATGAGCGCCGGCTCACGTCGTAGTGTATTGGCGCAACGTAGTCATGTTCTTACATGACACGCATCTCACGATTATTATGTTTACACCTTTCACATGCCTTCGCCATCCCTTGACGTGAAGTAATACCATATTTGTTAGAGGCGAAGCTAGCGAGACGGCCGCGAGCGCATCATTATTGTGGCATGTAGTCATGTTGCTACTGTTGTGTTCATATCGCGATAGGCTACACCTGTCGTAGTTGTCAAGTTGCGGTGATAAGTGAATGATCGCCACTGCGCATGTGTAACCTGGAGCCACTTGTATATAGGGGCGTGTGCCCTACGTTACGGGTTCGTTGTGCTGTTTTGAGGCTGCCCTTCGTCATGCCTGAATAAAGGATTCGAAAAGCATGCCCTGGTTCTGAAGTTACAACATGTTTGGCGACAAGGATGGGATCCAGACAGCAGGAAAAACAGCAGCTGTTCGGGGTGCCATGCTCGGAAAGCTTCCAGAGTTCGATCCGGACGGTGACAACTGCGATGTTTTCTTCGAGCGATTTGAGTGTTTTGCAGCTGCTAACGACATCGCAGAGGATAAGAAGTTGCAAGTGCTATTGACGTCCATCGGGGAGAAGGCATACGTCACGCTGAGGAGCCTTCTTCTGCCGAAAACGCCTACCCAGGAGACGTATGACGTGGTCATCGCAACGCTGAAAAAGCACTACACCCCGAAGTGCTCCGTGGTTACGGAAAGATACCGTTTTAACCAACGCAATCAAGAACCGCACGAAAGCATCAGCGACTTCATAGTAGGACTCAAGAAACTGGCTGCAACATGTGAGTTCGGCACATTTCTTGAGCAAGCCCTGCGAGATCGTCTCATCGCGGGATTGTGTTCCGACAGCATACGGTGCAGGCTTCTGGCGACACCTGATGCAGAATTAACCTGGGAGCGCACCTGCAGCATTGTAGCAGCCATGGAATCTGCTACTAGAGGCACTCGGGAAATGGTGGCGACCCTCGCAACAGGGACCCCCGTCGACAGCGACGTTCACTGGAACAAGGAAACGGCAGCTGGACAACGGCAAGCACCCGCTGGGGACTACGCACGGAGTTTCATGCCGAAAACCACTTCAGCTGCAGGTACACAAGAGACTAAGGGGTGTCATCGTTGCGGTGGGCGGCACTCTCCTGTAAGTTGTCCGTTCATGAACAGCCGTTGTTTTAAATGTAACAAGAAAGGCCATGTAGCCAAAATGTGTAAAACTAGGGCGCCTATTCATTGCCTGGCTAATGATGCAACGCGTGATGAGTTGTTGACACTGTGTCACACAGACCGTAGGTCGGGCACGCCTGCCATTGTGGTGCCGTTGCTGATAAACGGAAAAAAGATTTCGATGGAGCTAGATACAGGCGCAGCCGTATCGGTAATGTGTGAAACAGAATGTTTAAAGCATTTTCCCGATGCAAGTTTCAGGGAAACAGATGTTAGGCTAGTCACCTACAATGGCACGCCTGTCACGGTCAAAGGTATTATGGATGTTGATGTAGAGTACCAGAGCCAACACGTTCGCTTGCCACTAGTGATTGCTAAGGATAGCACAGGGGCTAGAATGCCAACATTATTAGGGCGGGAGTGGCTAACGAAAATAAAACTCGACTGGCTGAATGTGGTACGGGTGCAGAACGTACGTGAAGAAGCACAGATAACTGATAAGTACCGCGAGGTATTTCAACCAGGATACGGGGCCATTAAAGGGTTTCACGCTAGTATTGTGCTTAAGAAAGGCGCTACTCCTGTTTTTTGTAAAGCGAGACCAGTGCCATACGCGTTACGCGAGCAGGTAGAACAAGAGCTGCTTAATATGGAGAAGGCAGGCATTGTGTACCGCGTGAGGCACAGTGCTTGGGCCACCCCACTGGTGGTTGTGCCGAAAAAGAATAATGGCATTCGACTGTGCGGGGATTACCGGGTCACCGTCAATCCTTTCGTGGTAGTTGACCATTACCCTCTACCGCTGCCTGAAGATATATTCACCACGTTGCAAGGTGGAGCTGTGTTTTCAGTTCTTGACCTGAGTAAGGCGTATCTGCAACTGGAATTAGATGAGCACGCTCAGGAACTGCTCACCATTAACACGCATATGGGCCTTTTCCGGTACAGGCGCCTACCCTATGGTGTAGCCTGTGCACCAGCCGCATTTCAGGCGGTAATGGACCAAGTCCTGAGGGGCTTGCAAGGCACGGCTTGCTATCTTGACGATGTCATCATAGCGGGAGTTAGCTACGAGCAGTGTCGTGAAAGAGTGGAACAAGTACTCATGCGCCTAAGCGAATACGGTATCAAGGTCAACGCGGAAAAGTGCAGCTTGTTTAAAAAAAGAGTAACCTACTTGGGGCACGAAGTTGATGGCAATGGGTTGCACCCTACCAGTGACAAAGTAAGGGCGATAAAGAATGCACCCAAGCCAGACAATGTCACGCAACTAAAGGCATTTTTGGGACTGGTCAATTTTTACGCAAAATTTTTACCAAATGTAGCTACAGTCCTGGAGCCTCTTCATGGCTTGCTGCGCAAGGAAACCAAGTGGCACTGGTCCCGACTATGTGACGACGCGTTCAACAAGTGTAAAACGTTGTTGACGGATGAAAGTGTGTTGGAAATATATGATGTGGCAAAAGAAATTCAGCTCACGTGTGACGCTTCAGAGTATGGCCTAGGAGCCGTACTATCGCATGTCGTGAACGGCCAAGAGAAGCCTATCGCTTTCGCCTCAAGATCGCTGTCAGTGTCCGAGCGGAACTACGGACAAATAGAGAAAGAGGCACTGAGCATAGTATTTGGAGTGAGAAAATTCCACAAGTATCTATATGGCAGGGCATTCAACGTTTTAACGGATCACCAACCACTGACGGCTCTTTTCGACCCACACCGACATTGCGGTGCCGTGGCAATTGCCAGGGTACACAGATGGCTGACATTTCTAGCAGACTATCGGTACAAAATTACGCATAAGCCGGGCTCCGCCATATCGCATGCTGATGCTTTGTCACGGCTACCGTTGTCGGAGGGGGGGCATGACGAGGACACAATTTGCTACTTTTCCACGTTGTCAGATTTGCCGCTGACCGCGAAAGACATTGAGCGTGCAACAGGGTGTGACAGTTTGCTGCGAGTTGTGCGAAATAGGATATGGCAAGGTTGGCCAAAGACTGTCAGTGCGGAACTGCAACCGTTTTGGGTTCGCCGATTTGAGCTCACGGTGGACGAGGGCTGTATTGTTTGGAATAACAGGGTTGTTGTTCCTGAAAGCTTGAAGACTGTAGTACTAGCACTCTTGCACGAACAGCATCTCGGGATCTCAAAAATGAAGGCTGTTGCACGGTCAATGGTCTGGTGGCCGGGTATCGACGATGCCCTTGAACAGGCGGTGCGCAAATGTAGTATCTGTCAGGCAGTACTTCCTGCAGCGCAGCCAGTTCCTTTGTTTCCATGGAAAGTTTGTGAACACCCGTGGCAACGAGTCCACTTGGATTTTGCGGAAAAAGAATCGCAAATCTTTCTTATTGCAGTAGATGCTTTTTCCAAATGGATAGAGGTTAAGTGTATGCAGTCGACCACGGCTGCGAAAACAGTCGAGGCTGTGCGTTCCTGGTTTGCGTCGCACGGGTTACCTGTGGAAGTGGTTACTGATAACGGGCCTCAGTTCCGCGCAGCGGAATTTCTAACTTTCCTGAAAGCGAATGGCGTGAAACATACGCTCACCCCACCGTATCATCCGCAATCTAATGGAGCGGCCGAGCGAGCGGTGCAAACAACTAAGAAGGCTCTCCTGAAGCAGTTAATGGATGACGAAAGGACAGGTACAAACAGGTCACTACAACATCGCCTAGATAATTTCTTGTTCTCGTACCGCGCAACCCCGCACACTTTCACTGGGAAATCACCAGCAGAATTGTTTCTGCGACGGAAACTGAGGACCCGCTTATCATTGCTACGACCAGATGTGAACGGTGTGTTGACTGACCAAGCAGAGGAAGTGAAAACATCCGCTGACAAGCGGCGCGCAGTGTTTCGTTCTTTTGCGATGAATGAGTGCGTACTGGTACGATCAGTGCGTGGAGAGACTGTGAAGTGGTTACCGGGTAGAGTGTTGCAGGTAAAATCAATATGCACATACTTAGTGTTGGTGGGAAATCGTGTGCGATATGTGCATGCCGATCATTTGCGCCACTCCTGTCTGGAACGGGAGAAAGAGCCAGCTGTGGACGACGAGTTCGAGCTGCCGCATGTGCCCGAAGAACGGGACCCTACTACTTCGACGACGACGCTGCCACCGATTACACAACACCAGTCGAGCACGGAGCGTATGCCGCAGCCGGACATGACTACGCTCCGGAGAAGCACCCGACAACGCCGGGCGCCTGATCGCTGGGGCTATAGTAGCCGTACTTAAAGTTTGTCAGAAAGGGAGTGTTGTGTTCATATCGCGATAGGCTACACCTGTCGTAGTTGTCAAGTTGCGGTGATAAGTGAATGATCGCCACTGCGCATGTGTAACCTGGAGCCACTTGTATATAGGGGCGTGTGCCCTACGTTACGGGTTCGTTGTGCTGTTTTGAGGCTGCCCTTCGTCATGCCTGAATAAAGGATTCGAAAAGCATGCCCTGGTTCTGAAGTTACAACAGCTACATGACACGAATGTAATGATTTTATAGTTAGGGTCTGTCGCTTGTGTTTGCCATGCAGTCATGTCATGCCATACCAGTTTTGCAACATGTCATGTCCACGAAACCACCGCAAGAGCAGCAACACCATGAACTGTAAATCATGACGTTTATGACATACATTTGATGATTTTCATGTTATGACTCTTCACTTGTGCTTGTGATACAGTTATGTTTTCATACGAAGTGTGGTATTGATACCATTATCGGAACGGCCAGTAGAGCTAAAAATCGTACGCGGTTAGGTAGTTAGATAGATAGATAGATAGATAGATAGATAGATAGATAGATAGATAGATAGATAGATAGATAGATAGATAGATAGACACTGAAAGTCGCTGAAGTTTGCTAAGATATGCTTTACTTTCACATTGTGCACCAATAATCAACCACAGCAACGGTAACGGCATAAAGCAATAAACAAAGAATGCATATGTTTTCATTGGAAAAAAAGAAAAGCTATATCAGTAAGCATGATGACATCTAGACCGTAACCTAAGTGACACATCGATGCAGGCTGTTAAGCAAGTGTAACAATGTGGTATAGTAAATGCACAGTATAGAGTTTCTGCCTTTATTTGCGTAAACATACCACAGAACCTATTGCAATGCCTCTAAATGAAATTCCACCAGTTGTGCGAATAATTCAAGAATGAATATAATGAATGTAAATGAGAAAGAACATAGGCCCTTTACGAACCTCTGCGCAATACCTGAAAACACGTCGACCCAGTTGGACTCACCATTAATAAAAGAATCATACTGGGTGCGATTGGATAGATAAGCAGGAATACATTGGACAATTTTCGCATTAACACCAAAAGATGCAAGCTTTCATGTGAGAAAGGAGTACAAGACGTGGTCGAATGCCTTAAAACAAATACTAAATGTGGCATCTATCTGCTTTGTAGAATAAATGGATGTAGCAAACGTGTGAGTAATTTCTAAAAGTTGCATAGTGGTCAAAAGCTTTCGTCTAAAACTGGGTTGTTTGGGTAATGCAGATTGCCATCCTTTGGATAGATTATAAGTACTTTATTTATTACATGCTTCATTATTTGCAATATGTGCTTGTCAGTGATATTGGTCTGCAGGCGTTCACCAGTTGTTTGTTCTCGGTTTTATGGATAGGACATATATTCGCACACAACCAATCACCAAAAACACTGCTGTTTCTAACGGTAAGGAAAATATCTTGTGCAGAAAAGGGGTTGAATGGGTAGCATAGCACTTGATAAATGCAGTAGAAATTTCATGCTTGCCGCACAATTTTCTGACATCAAGATGAAGAAGCAGGTTAGGTATGCCCGGCTCTGATGTAGTTAACTCTGGCATATGACCTTCACTGTTAGACGACGGTAAATACGAAGGCTGCGTGCGCGTGAAAACAGTTTGCAAGCAAATATTGAAAGCATCTACATTATTCTGTGCGTCTTCAACGATACTACCCGATATTTACATGTTAGGCACTAAGTTATCTCGCCTGGATATCAAAACTTTACGTGGTTAGTTTGTCATAAACTAGGTCAAAGCATTTAAAAAAAGTTGCCGCTAGCAATCTCCATTTTGGCGATAGGTTTCTTAGAAGAGTATATTTCAGCTGAGAATTGTGAATGCAATCGCACATGATGCATCCATGCGTAAAGAAAGAGCAAGTTTAGGCATATTTTCAGAGGCTTTATCGAACTCATTCTCAGCGTTGCTCCTGAATTACACTCCCATATTTGAAGCAGAGCTTTTGTGGATTATTGTAGCAGTCCGAAGTATTTTAGTAAAAGTTCGCGTAGTTGTTATAGTTACTGATTTGCATGCTCTTCGTATGCTGATCTAATGCTTCAGCTTTTTCCGAGTCGTCGATTTGAATGTTTTTGTTGCAAAACCTCGACCAGAGTATTGTTAGTAGAGGTGCCAGGTCATCATGGCACAATCAAAAATGAAATGGCTCACGCTTTCGAATGGTGGTCCATGGATAGTCGTGTAATGTACATTGCAGCTGATACTGCTTTTGTAACTGATCCCAGATTTTATAAATATTTCTTACTTCAGGATTCAATGAAGATGATATTACCAGTTGAAGAATATGGTAATATTTCTTTCGCTTGCGATAAGAATTCCTGCCCCTCCTATCAATTGGTATAGTTCTCACAAACTTTTGATGTTGTATTCCACCTCTTATTTATTATATTTTATTTAGAATCAAGAGCCTCGAAACACCTATCACCTTTCATTTACTTGCCGACGAGCCAGGAGAAAATAGGCATTTCGAAATCTTATTAAGAAAGCTAAGGATGGTTGAAATTCTGAAAATACCTTTTTGGGAGGCTTACTCGCTGGGCTGCAAAAACAGAAACGTATGCATAGCCGTCAGCGAATTTCTTTGAGAGGCAAAACTTTCGTGTCACCTGGTTCGTAATTTGATTATTGTGCTTTGGGACATTTCCATTATTTGTGTTTTAAATGAATTTACTAAAGTTATTTATGACCAGCCTTTTTATTCTTCACGTTTGCTATAATGTGTTGATGACAAAAATATTTCGGTTCATATAAATTTTAAACTTCTATGATTCTTATTATATTCACCACTCATTTATTGGTCCACACCCCGTAGTGGGCATGAGCGAAAAGCATAAGCACAAGTAAGCAAGCAAGCAAACGAACTACCTTGACATTGCTCTTTAAAACGGTTTATTTCTGTTTTTACTTCTTTGTGTAACGTGATTATCTTTTAGTTTGTTTATTCTGAAGTTTCCACAAAATGCGTACCAAGGAGATTCCACTGCAGGTAAAAAATAATCGATCATAAAATGTTGCTGTTGCTTGCTTATTAACAAACAGAAATCGTCATGCCAATCAAGAATTGTCTTTGGGTTAAAAACTCAATTTACATCTCAAAACATATAGACTGACACTCCTGTAAAAAAAACTGCCGTCTATTCAAACTAGCACTCACCTTCTTCGAAGTGGAACAATAAACACATGAAACAATATTGCGACACTCGATAACACTATCGTGCAGATTTATATAGCATGTGAAATAAATCAAATGCCATAGACAAGCGAGCTTTGAAAGGCTACAATTGGCAGGCTTTAGTCAAGCGCCACGAAAATTTGCTCAATATTCCTATGAAATCATTAGCTGTATATTAGATGCGGAAGCATCTTATACTCCCGCCTTGTAGTGCGCCGTCTGTGCCGTCCGCGCCGTCCGCACCGCTTCTCGAACATTCGACAGCTGACGCGCGCGCATGCGCCGTCGCCCACCATCTGTGCCGCGCGCGCTTCTCCTTCGAGAACATTCGACAGCTGACAGCGCATGCGCCGTCGCGCCGTCGCCATCTGTGCCGCGCGCGCGCTTCTCCTTCGAGAACATTCAACAGCTGACAGTGCATGCGCCGTCGCGCTGTATATATACTCAAGGTCGGTGCTCGCTCGCTCAGTTGCCGCTCGTCGGTTGGTTTGTACGGCGCGTCGACGTCCAAGGTCGTGGTGAAATGAATTCCAACGAATCCACAAACACAATGATCGACGTCCCTTCGACCAGCGCCGTCCTTTCGCATACGTGTGTACGTGTTCACTCATTTAACACCCCCTCCTACAACCACGTTAACCAATTTAGCCATCGACCCAAGTAAGTCGCAATTTAACACCCCATTTCACAACCACGTTAACCAATTTAGCCATCGATCCAAGTAAGTCGCACTTTAACACCCCGTTAACCAATTATATGCTCCGCATCCTCCTCAGTGTTCCCCCGAGGGAAGCTGCCGGCAATTTTTTTAGTTACCATTCAGTTTCGGCTGAAGGTATTTACCTGTTTACATGTTCTTCCGTAAGAGAAGGGGGTACCTGAATGCCTGAAAATCCGCGCCATTCTTTCTTCTTCGTAAGAGAATTTAATTCGTTACGAAAGCTAGCATCTAACGTTTTTTAGATTTGCTGAAATACTCAAGACGGTTTAAAGAACCTTCATAGTTTTGCTTTGACTGTAATTTTAAGCATACTGTCAAACTTACCAGCTTCTTTTTGAAGGTGTTAGTAACGATTACGTATTCTGCAGAGTATATCTGTCTTTGCTTGCCGGTGCGTGCAGTATAATTGTTTTGTAAAGGGAACGTGGTTTTGCCAGTTTCTCTCTTTTCGTGTCTTCCTCGTGTATTATTGTTACTCACACGCGCAATAAAAGTTATCTTCATGTTCAGCTATCTAACACCTTGGTGGCTTTTAAAGATTGCTTATCAGGGACATATTCCGTGACATATCAGTGAATAGAAGCAATGAAATCACAAAAAAGAAACCTGCAAGCAGCGAACCTTCAATACTTCTTCACCCCATGGATACACCCACGCATTGTATTCAAAGAATGAAAATTATGCCTCAATAAAAAAAAGCGTTGTGACAGGACAACCTAACTTGAAGGAAGAAAATGCTTTTGGTTTAGAGTGACTTGAAAGACTGATAGCATAGACCGACAGCCTTCAGTTACGTCTTGTCCTCGAACCGGCCCTACAGTGGCTATTGTTAATCCACTTAGCGACTGCAAAACAAAGTTCACCCTACTGGGCTCTTTTCACTTCATTGTTCGGTAGCCTTCACTGCACTGTTCAGCATAGGTTTGGTATAACTGTAAGATTGACGTTGCTATCTGCATGAAAAGCAAAAAATATTTAGAGAGACGAGCTACAGCAAGCTATGTTTAATATGACAGGTAGGCCTTGAAATAGGACATTACCTGCAAAGGGCACTGCCATCGTACATAACGGAGTAGGCTATATGTTCAGCTTAAAGAAGCAGTTTGAGCAAAGTGCTCATACATAGCGGCTGAATATGGCTAAGTTCGCTTTAGGCTCTTTGTTGATATTAATCTCGTGCACTTTCGCTTCCTTCACCGAAGGAGCTCAAAGTGTTTCAAGTGATTTTCAAGGTAGTAATGGTCTTGAAATCCCTGGAAAAGATTGGTGGCCGCGACCAAAACAGCGTACGTAATGTGTTCTTCACAATTATCAACTGTACAATAAAGCGATTGATTAACGTGCATGATAGTGAGCCTTTCTCATAACCGTGAATGAGGTATATGATGGTCAATCAAATTTTAAAGTTTCTTTGAAATATTTATTGCATTGCATATAGATTAAGAAAGTATGCATTTCATTTGGTATATCTGTTCAATGGTTTCATACTCTTAAGTGCATGTATCCTTTTTATTCGCGTTTCATAGGAGTATAGCCAAAATGCACAGTTTCAGGTGATGAAGCTTCAAGGATTTGTCGACGAGGAGCATCCGATTAAGACCACATTAATGGCTAGCGATAATATAAATGGTAAAGGTCACTAGTTTGGAATTGTACATCAGACATTGTTTTAGTCGTTATGGATCCCAGCACTGTATCATGAATAACTGCAGTTGCTAGGTCCAGTTACTAGGATCGCTGTCTCGACAGCTCAGTGAGTTATATGTATATTGGTCTCAACTACAGAACATAAACGGCGTTAGCAAGTGGTTCTGATAGACTATAAAGTATATAACAGGCGTACATTTTTAACAACCAGTTCTCTTCAAGGATTAATACTTTGTATGCTAAGAAGCTAGACAAGTACAGAACCTTTAGCAAACACCCATTGATAGAAAAGAGATTTTACTGGCTGCCGAAGTACTGAATATAATTTTACCGAGCGTATTATCATTCAGAAAACCGCAAATTGTAGACGTATAGGGTATAAAAGAGCATATCTGGTGCCATGATAGCTGAACTTTTTGTCTATTGGAAGTGCTTCTTCAAGAACCAATATGTTTCTCGTTAAATATACCAGGCAAACGTTCGGAGTATTTCATTCTGCCATATTTGAGCTGTCGATTTCGCAAAGAAAGTCCTCTGTGCGTAGTTGTGGCTCGCAAAGAACCTAGATGATTTTCGCAACCAATAAATCAGAACAGCAAATACAGTGCAAATAGTGAAGTATTGCGTGCGTAATGAGTAAAACAATTACTTCAGACAATAGGAAAAGTGCTATTGTGGGGATATTGTAAGCAGCTAGGAATACGCCGCTGATATATTGGCATGAATATTTTTTTGCACTACTCAAGCTTCTTCCGTGATAACTATCCAAAATGTTAAAACACGTGCATGTTCTCAATTTAGAAGCCGCCGTATCAAGTCAATACAAGCTCCGAGTCCGTTCGTTTGGAGTTATCCTGGTGAGAAAAGCAAGTTAAAGAATTGGTAAACCCAGGTTCAGGCAGACCATGGTGAATAAAACTAGTTAGTTATTTTGAAACTATCTTTTGCTAAACTTATCTGAATTATGAACAAATCCTTTTATATAACAAGGCTTCACGCGTATTATGACCGATCGCCATGATCGGTTGTGTCAGGTTAACAAGGGTCGAACAACTAACCTAAGAAGCCGATAGCAGGCAGCCCATAAGTTCCATGCCACTACGCTATCAATAGTTTTTTTTTATTTACCAATGGTTCACTAGCTTACATGGTATTCACAAGGCAAACGCTGTTAAGATCACATGGATTTAATCTTGGAGTACAAATATTAGGTTAGATGTCAGGCTTGGCAGTTGACTTGATGAGTGTGCTGACCCTTCACCTTGCTTTCTTTCGCGTAGCCTGCCGACGCAAACATGAAGTCTACAAGCAGTGCGTCGGCACAGGCTGCGAAGAGGCAACATGTTGGAAGCCTACGATCGGTCCGATTTGCCACTACGACTGCAAACAAGGCTGCTACTGTGAAACAGGTTTCTACAGGGACTATCGAGGAAAGTGTGTTTCATGGAATAAGTGCCTCAAGCAGATGTACCCTTGGTACACGGGTGGGCGGTACTCATGGTTACCGTACACGGAGCCTGCCTACACTGGGGTGGTACCTGTGGCGTTCTAGGATGCAGTCGTAACAGATGGTAACATTGGGCATGGTTAGAAATGTCTTTTTAATGTTTGAAAAAAAAAGAATAAACATGATTGTTATATTCTGCACTTGCAAGCCATAGTTGCGAGCTGTTTGTACGCATGAGAACATGGGCACTTCGTTCTACTAAAACGTGCCATTCTGAAACAGAGTTCATAAATATACGACGCTTAAAGCGAAGTTAATCATGCAATACAGCATGTGATATATTGATCAACGCACTATCCAAATGCGTTCGCCCACTAAGGCGAACTCTTTAAATACCTCAAGCGACATGCCGGAGTATCCTAAGCAAACACGCCGTATGACAACACACCCACCTTATGGGCTTAATCAAGGGAATTGCGTGCGACAGCACTTGCGTGCCTGTAGCGCGTTGGCGAGATAAAAAAATAAAATGAAGTCCGTTTTGAAGAAGCCGGCGAGTCTTTTTGTTTCTCATTGGTTTCACTTTAATTACCTCTCCTTTCCCCCCCTTTTTTCAATATTTTTCTACTTTCTTCCTGTTTGTTTCTGCGCGTTTCTTCCTGCGTATTTATCTATTTTTCTCTTTCTTGCGCTTTCTATTTTTCATCATGCTTTCCCTTTTCTCTCTCTTTCTATGTAGCGGCGAGAGAAGAGAGACGTGAGATGACGTCGAAGGCGGCCGATGGGGCCGTGCCGATCTCGCCACTTTATTCCAGGCCTGAAGCGGAGCCACGTCGGCTACCAGCGTCCGCCATGCCAGGCGTGTCAGCTCGTTCTAATTCTCGCGCAGCTCGAGCTAGCATCAGCTGCACGAGAGGCGTGGCGCGGTGATCAAGAAATGATGATGGTGATGATGGCACCACAGGGCTCCCCCCCCTAGCGCTTTGCGCGATTTGAAGGCATATGAAAAAAAAGAAAGATAGTGACAAAAGCTATATACATGAACGACAATCCATAAAGTGTTCATTTGGAAAGGCCAGGTTGTCAACGTTGATGGGCCATCGGTAAGCAGCGGGTCTCTGGCGGGCGACACTGGGAATAGCGCAGCGGACGAAGGAGGAAGTGCCGGGTCGCTGTGGTAGCCGACAAGCGGGTCTCACGGTGACCTGGCCAGACAGGCCGAGAGTGGACCGTGTGTCGCGAGGTCATGCTGCCAACGTCGGCAGAGGGCTGGCAGTGCGGGCCCTGACGTTGGGGTCGACGCAACACAGACCTCAAAGTCGAGTGGCGTCTGACGTGCCGGCCTAGACAGACGTGCCGACGCCCGCAGGAACGTGTCCCAACAATACCACCAAGTGCGCGGTGGGCATTCGGGCACATGACCAGTGGTGGGACACCGCGTCGGACAGGCCGAGTAGGCGCCTGCGCCGTCTTCAGGGCCGTGACCGCAACCCGTGGCCGTGCAGCAGGGCGGCCCAAAAGTTGCCGCAATGTGTGACGCCAAACACGCCGTCGTCGCCGACGTAGGGCAACGGGAGGCAGACACGCATGAGGCATGAGCGCCGTCGCGGTTGTGACACACGAGCTGGCGTTGTGGACACACGTCTGGCCGTTGCCGTCCGGAGGCAAGGGCTCCGGGGAATGGCGGTGGTGGAACCCAGCCAGCGTGGGCTCGCCCGGAGCACTGGACGGGACACCTGTGCTCGTGCAATGACCTCCAGAAGTCCGCGCACGAGGGCCGGCGTGCAGGTCTGCACAATTGATGGCCGCCTCCAGCAAACACCCCCCAGACTGCCCCACCGCAGGCGCTGCATGCCCGGTGAGTCCCGTCCGAAGCGGACCGGGCACGTCGTCCTCAAGCGCGTCAGTTACAGTCGCAGCGGGCTCTGGGTCCACAGTGCGAGTGGTGCCACGGGCCTCCACAGGCGCCGGGACAGGCGGGGAGTCTGCAGGAAGGTCAGCTGGCCCAGCCGAGGTCGTCATGGAGTCTGGTGGGGCCACGGTGTCACGTGCCGTCGCTTTCGTGGAAAACGTGCAGGTGGCAGGTACGTGTGATGAAGCTCCGCACGGGGGCTCTGAGGGAATGTACCTCTCGGAGGGAAGGTCAGTCGCAGTGGGGGAGTCTTCTACCTCGCGGTCGTGATCAGGTGCGTGTTTCTGCGACCGGATCAGGTGTAGAAGTAGTCGAAGCCGGGGTACCGAGGTAGCGGTCAATGGAGGGCTGCGGACCGGTTCGTACCTTGCTCTGCGACGCCTGGGAAACCTGCCTGGTGCGGGTAAACGGAAGCGGACGGTATGTGTTGCCGGTGCGGGCGAGCACCGCAGTGCAGAGGGCATCGTAAGGCTGCGGGCTGGAGCTTGAAGTGGCAGCGAGATGGCGCAATTCTACGGGAAGGGCATCGAGAAGAATGGTGTGCATCAGCAGCTGGTCCGTGATGCCATTCACCGCAAGAACGGCGTCGAGCTGCATAAACCATACCTTGGGGTAGGTCAATTAGAACGGCGGCACTGGCGGGCAGAGTTGCGGGAACATGGCAGCGGGCCGCTCGGCGAAGGGCGTGTTCTCCGGGTCACCAGTGTAGCGGCGAGAGAAGAGAGATGTGAGATGACGTCGAAGGCGGCTGATGGGGCCGTGCCGATCTCGCCACTTTATTCCAGGCCTGAAGCGGAGCCACGTCGGCTACCAGCGTCCGCCACGCCAGGCGTGTCAGCTCCTTCTAATTCTCGCACAGCTCGAGCTAGCATCAGCTGCACGAGAGGCGCGGCGCGGTGATCAAGAAATGATGATGGTGATGATCGCCTTTGCTTCCTATTCTTCTTGCTATTTTGGTACGTGATTTCGTTTTCGTGGTACAAGTGCACTAGCCGTTGTTAGTCGCTCATAATGATAAGTTATCATCATCAACACGTTCGAAAAACAGGATGAAGAAGAATTCTTCTTGGCTTTAGGCCTAGCTGCTTTATTATCATAAACGTACTCAAAAAGCAGTAAAGAGACGACTTCTCGGCGTTATCACGCGGTCTCTTATTATCATAAAGACAGACGAAGAAAAAAATTGGCCCGATCTGCATGTTCCACTGCAAATGTCGTCGAAAGACGATAGTTTTGCGTCTGGAGAGAGTGAACAAAACGTTTAGTTGATGTTCTGCGCAAAAAATAGGTGAATGGTATTCTGGAGGCACTGCTTTAGAGTGCCTCGAGCATGTTGCGGAGACGAACGAGTGCATCAAGGCACCTTAAACACGAGTGCCATCTGGCAGTTATCTTCGAAAACGAAAGCGTGCGTACCCGCAGAGCAAGATGTGCGACAGTCTCGGAGGTGATAAGGTGTAGAACGCTAAGCGTCGGGCAGCTGCCACCCCCGTGTCGTCGAAGCCATAAAGTTTCTTCAAAATAACTAGAGGGCACTCTGGCACTGCGATCGTTCAGCGACCATGGGAATGATGGGTAGTACGCACATTTGCCTAGCTTTTGTACTTGCGGGTGGCGAATCGTACTTGCGGCTTCGTTTATTACTGGTTACGGTTTTGTTTTGAAAGAGAAAACGAACTCTTTTGAACTTAGGGACTTTATTCAAAATAGTAAACAAATAGTAAAGGAATAAGGTTGTGAAGCGCAAACGGTGAACATTTGCTAATTTATGTTTTCGTGAAAACACAGCTCCAAGCCACTAGAACACACACGGAGTCAGAAGCAGGCCAGAAGTACGAAAATTAGACAAATGTGTGCTACCCATCATTCCCATGCTCGCTGAAGCGCCGTGTGTTGCAACTCCGATAGACACTAGCACCAGAGTTCCCTCTAATAAGTATTCTGGGAAATTCTATGGTCGAAGCAAAACGTTGGCAACAAACACTTACCTTTTTGAGTATCGCGTTGCACTGTCAGCGCAGCGCGATAAATGCTACAGTCCTTAGAGTTACTTGTGTATGCCTTTTCTATTATAAAGGCAGACATACCAAACATCGACGTGGTTTTATGGCGCCTCAGATATGCGTAATAATTGCTTTTTAATTGACAATCACACAACATTGGCCCCGCCCTCGGTGAGGGCAGGTGGGCTGCGCTTTGGCGCAGCCCCGAATTTAAGGATCAAACCCTGGTCGTCCAGAGTGCCCATGAACGGGCCGACAAGCTCGGCTTGATGGTCCCTACGTGGGATTAGTGTGATGGCGCGGGGTCTCCTCTGCGTGTTCTCAGGACAAAAATAATGTTTTAATCAATCAATCAATCAATCAATCAACTATGAACGCTAAACTTTGAGCAATATTGGTGGGCACTGCGGATGGGGTTGACCCTTAGGTGCCGTTTGAAGTATTGATAAAGGTGGACAAACAGACAAATGTACAGATAGACCAAATTAATCAGTCGATAGTCCCCTAGAAAGAATATCAGTGGGTGTGAGGCACAAGTTAAGGTCAACAAGAACAAGAATAATGTGCTATACACGCAAGAGTGTTACACCAAATGACGACGACAGCACGCAACAGCCTGGCCGACTAAGGGGCTCAGCACTTAACATTAAGACGGTGTTGTTATGACTCTACTGAGCGAGATGAACGCCAATTGTTACTAATGTTCCAATAAATTGTGCGTTCAGTTTCTCTCCGCAGCGTTCACACGACCCAGTTCAGGGTAAAATGACTACACCTGATTTGATTCCACCTCCGATTCGTCCTAGGAGTTGTAATATCTGTTGCGAACGCTGTGGCCAGTGCAGTAAATATAAGAGGGAAAAAAATTGCCCGCAGCTTCCCTCGGGGGAACACTGAGGAGGATGCGGAGCATATAATTGGTTAACGGGGTGTTAAAGTGCGACCTACTTGGGTCGATGGCTAAATTGGTTAACGTGGTTGTGAAATGGGGTGTTAAATTGCGACTTACTTGGGTCGATGGCTAAATTGGTTAACGTGGTTGTAGGAGGGGGTGTTAAATGAGTGAACACGTACACACGTATGCGAAAGGGCGGCGCTGGTCGAAGGGACGTCGATCATTGTGGATTCGTTGGAATTCATTTCACCGCGACCTTGAACGTCGACGCGCCGTACAAACCAACCGACGAGCGGCAACTGAGTGAGCGAGCGCCGACCTTGAGTATATATACAGCGCGACGGCGCATGCACTGTCAGCTGTCGAATGTTCAAGAAGGGGGAGAAGCGCAACGGCGCATGCGCGCGCGTCAGCTGCTGATGTTCTCGAAGCGCGACGGCGCATGCGCGCGCGTCAGCTGCCGATGTTCTCGAAGCGTGACGGCGCATGCGCGCTACATTATACAGCTAGCGAATGTTCGTGAAGAGGAGAAGCGCACGCGGTGTGTAGAGGAGGAAGGGTGCACAGATGGTGGAGGAGTGAAGCGCGCGCGGTGTGTTGAGGAGGAAGGGATGCATAGATGGTGGAAGAAGGAGGAGGAAGCTTGCGGACGGCGCCGCACTACAAGTCTCGAGTATTAGATGCTCCGCATCTAAAATTGCCCGCAGCTTTCCTCGGGGGAACACTGAGGAGGATGCGGAGCATATAATTGGTTAACGGGGTGTTAAAGAGCGACTTACTTGGGTCGATGGCTAAATTGGTTAACGTGGTTGTGAAATGGGGTGTTAAATTGCGACTTACTTGGGTCGATGGCTAAATTGATTAACGTGGTTGTAGGAGGGGGTGTTAAATGAGTGAACACGTACACACGTATGCGAAAAGGCGGCGCTGGTCGAAGGGACGTCGATCATTGTGTTTGTGGATTCGTTGGAATTCATTTCACCGTGACCTTGGACGTCGACGCGCCGTACAAACCAACCGACGAGCGGCAACTGAGCGAGCGAGCGCCGACCTTGAGTATATATACAGCGCGACGGCGCATGCACTGTCAGCTGTCGAATGTGCGAGAAGGGAGAGAAGCGCAACGGCGCACGCGCGCGCGTCAGCTGCCGGTGTTCTCGAAGCGCGACGGCGCATGCACACGCGTCAGCTGCCGATGTTCTCGAAGCGTGACGGCGCATGCGCGCTACATTATACAGCTAGCGAATGTTCGTGAAGAGGAGAAGCGCACGCGATGTGTAGAGGAGGAAGGGTGCACAGATGGTGGAGGAGTGAAGCGCGCGCGGTGTGTAGAGGAGGAAGGGATGCACAGATGGTGGAAGAAGGAGGAGGAAGCTTGCGGACCGCGCCGCACTACAAGCCTCGAGTATTAGATGCTTCGCATCTAAAAAGCTCCAGAAAAAACCAAGCAGAAACACAATCGAAGCAGCATTTTCTGATGGGCGCGTCTCACAATAATGATGTTTGCGAGAAAACTCGCGCGCATGGCGTGCTCAAGTAGGCGAAATTGCTTTAAAAGATATCTTTGCCACATTCTAATAATTGCGATTGAGCGACCTCATTTATGACCAGTTAAAATAATAAAGCAAGTAGATAGCCTGTCAAATTGGTAATTTGCTTGCAATGCCAGAATGTGTCCAGCAAGCTTTATAACAGGGTTAAACTGGCGTGTATTGTGCTTGACATACAAAAAAATAAAACATGACAATAATGAAACCTGACCATAAAATTTCAGACAGGGGCATTATGATTTAGCGCGTGCTTCATGCAGATGCTTTTGATTTCGCGCGAGGACAAGCTTACCGCACGAGCGAGAGGAAGACGAAGAATCGGCGTAGTTCTTGGGCTACACAGGAAATTCACTGCAGCTTCGAAAATGCAAAGCAGCACGACGAAGTGAAAGTCCTTAGCGATCGTCACCACTGGCGACCAGAATTCGTCAGTATCCTGCGAGTTTATTCAACCAGGACTGCGAGAGGGCGATCAACCGTCGGTCACACGCAAGCCCTTGTCTTGTGAGGCTTTGGGTCAGGTTCGATCCGTTGACCTAAACGAAGGCGTTCGAGAGCCAGCCCACTCAAATCATGGCCGAAAGCAGCAAGGGTGCGCCTAAAGATGTTCCCGAGCCGAAGACGAAGCCTGGAAGCGTTCCGGCAGCACCGTCTACAAGCGATCGACAAGGCCAGCGAGCTTCGATGCAGGGAGCAGGGAGCGAGAACCCGACCGTCAGTGGCCACGTTACTGCTGACGTCAAACAAGCGGGTAAGTGGCATGTCCTATGATTCTTGTGCAATAACGCACGTCAACAAAGGGTAGGTTCATAGCGTAAAGGTGAAGTAGGTCCCTTCGATGAGAACGCCGCGAGGAAACGAAACTGGCTTGTGTTGTATTTCCTGTCCTCTTTATGATCGTCAAAGTGCGGAACTTCATCAATACCGTATACGATATCGTTGCAGCGTATAACCATAGGTTGGCTGCAGCAGTTCATTGGTCAGCCGCTGCCTATAGAGCAAATACCACCACTGCAGGGACGCTCTCTAGCAAAAGTGATCCATTCCCGCAGCCTTGGCTACGAGCGGCGCAGGCAAACAATTTCAGGTATTAAGAATTCTGAATGTACAGAACTATATGAATAAGTCGATGGAGAAGTGCCTTTGGGCATAGATGTATAGAAACTTTCCGATTTCTTGTACTGCCCTTCTTCTATGCGCTAGAGTTGTGGTAAAAGCCGGCACAGTCGGTATTGCCATCACGAAACCTTACTTGCTCAAGGGGCGTTGAGCGACTATTTCACTATTGTGTAGGAGGGAAGCAGCACATCATCGGGAATTGAACGGACTGGTGGAGCTCCGGGCATGTAACTCGATGCTGTATGCTCGAATGTCATAGATCAAATGGGCTTTCTGTCTGCTTCATTTTATTAAAATTTTTCTTATATCTATGCTGCACAACAGTTAGTGCGGCAATTCAGGTGCCAAATATTTTCCTTGGTGTAATATTTTAGTGTGTTCATTTCGCTGTCTGAAATAGAAACGAAGTAAAACAAGGAAACAAGAAAAAAATGCCTTCCTTAGTTCACACCAAGTGCATGAAGTTTTCGGGAAGCTACGATGTACCACCGTGAAACCTGTTTCTGAGAGGCATTCCTACTTTTATAATACATCGTAACTAAGCTATCGCTGATGCACAAGTTTAAGCATTCACATCACGTGAACCACCCCGGTTAAATTCATTTCTATCTTAGTTCCAACGAAGATATCTGGTACCCTTGTTTGTTCTTCGATCCACTCAGTTGCCTTCCAATCTCGTAATTCTGCCTCCGTCCTCTCCGTATCAGAACATACTGCGTGCTTGTTTAGTCTAACTCCCGAAGTTCCGTTATTCTCCAACATTTCACCCCATAAGTTTGTTACAAACAGAGGTTTGCTTCCGGTCATTACAAGTTTTGCCCTGACACTGCAGGTTCTTCCGAAGCCGTGCCGGTGACCAGCCAGTCTCATCTACAGGAGACGGTCTCGAGCACTTTATCCGTCTTTACTTCCCCGCCGTATGACGACCCAGCCAAGACACCGACCAGCCCGTTCTCTGCCGTCGAATCGGGCGTCGCCTCGCTGGAAAGTCCCGAATCACCGAACTGCATTTCCGACGCTGAACGTAGGGTACGTCACACACTTTCGTTTCTTTTAACGGTTCGTTTGCTTCAGTTCGTGTTGCGGCTGCACACTACTTGCACTGCAAGCGTTCTTGCTGACAGAGAGCCATTGCAGCTGCATGCTATATAGTGCAAGCGCACGACAAGAAAATTCGCATTAGGCTATTTGAACCCACGTCTATATACGTGATTGAGTGATGAATCATGGTAGATTAAGCACCGGCAAGTTGTGCTACGCGTAAGTTTAACGTTCCTTTCCGCAATAGGGAGCTTTAGAATAGCGCACTGCGAGCCCTTGCGGTGCGGTCATTGCCACGGCAAATGCACCGTAACGCAAGCCGCCATTCGTGTTCGTGGCCCACCCGCAAGAAATGCGAAATAGCGGGCGGCGTGTGCGTCCCGCCAAGTGCTGCACTTTGGTTCACGGTCAGAGCGAAAGTTCCTAGACTTGTCCCTAGGAGGAGCAAACGGTATTTTAAAACTCATATGGCACTCGCAACTTAGGCAACGCCCGCAGCACCAGCAAACGTTATTCTAAAGCTCCCTGATAATATGATAATGGTCGTATATCAGCAGTTGCATACCGACAGAGTTTGGAAGTTGTTTAACGATTAATCTTTGATGGAACATTTCTCACGTTACGTAATGGCATACATTACTATGCATGTAAACGCACTTTCGTAGTGCGCCAACGTTTGTTGCTGCAGTAGGACAAGTGAGAATTTGCGAACAGCGAATAAATGTTCTTAGATGCTTCCATAGTAACTTTATTAAATCGTATATTTCGAACAACAACAATGGGACGCCAATCAGAACATCTGCTCAATATAGCAGCTTACTGCTTCTTAAATGGCTTATCACCTCCTCTCGCGTCATCCTCAGCGCAAACTAACATCAAGTCATCCTGCTCTGTCAGGCCTACCAGTAATAAGACAGAAAAGACGGTCTTGTCGCAAGAACGAAGCAGTGAATGCAACTAGACGATATTGTCGTGTTATAATAAGATACCCAGCTAACTCCATTAGGATGCTATTCTGCATAACTACACAAAACGCTGGCATAAAGATGTATGGTCGCGTCGGGGAACGTAATTGCGTTCGTCTCGCCGGTGTTAAAACGCAGCGCTCACATACGTGCAAGGACCATGTGCTATTTACTAGTTTCAGCCTAAAGAGTGCACGTAAAGTTTACCATTGTTCACACTTGCTGCCCCACTCCCCCTACCCAATGCTAATTCTTCATACTTGCCACGACGAAGCAAGCCAGGCACTTCATCTCTTGCTTGAGCCGTTCCCGTATGTAGCCATTGCAGGCTGTCACTCACGCATGAAACATACATACGGCGGCCGGGGTGATGCTATCGATTTGCAAATTATACGAAGCATAACTATGAAGGCCAAAATGCACCTCAAGTGTCCACACAAATTGGCATGGCAATGAGCGTTGTGCTATGGAATAATTAAAACGTAATATGGGCGCGTTTCATATACGTGAGCGATTCATAATAAGGACCTGACGACGTCGCAGCTGGCCGATTTGACAGTACTCAGGGGTCGCAAACTGCCCCTGAGCGAGAGCGAGCTGCCAATGAGTCCCATGGTGGAGCGAGATCGAAGGTCGTCCAAGGGCAGGAGGGTGTCCATCGACATGATGCCCACCATCGACCTCATTTCTCCGCGGAGTGCACTTCGCTCGCCAGTGACCGAGGTGAATTCGCCGACAGATCAGATGATGACCATCGGTGAGTCGGCAATGATGGACATACTGGATAATGCACTACTCATTCGATCTACTAAGTGTATTTGGCCCACTTGTTACACGATTACCCAAATCAATAAGTTAGATGACTGACTGTAGAGAAACTACGGATACATGAATGAAAATAAGGACGAAAGGGTGCTGGCCTAAAGCTGATTTATTTCCTTTAGCAGGCAGGATGTGTCAACTTGGGAAAGGCGCACATATAAGCGACACCAAATAGCTTTGCTTGAACATCCATAGCACTTGAAAAGAAAGGGGACAATCATCTCAGAAGAGATAGAAAAAAAAAACATGAATTAGTGACTTAATTTTTTCTATGTTCTCCTCAGTTTAAGTTTCCTATTTTCGTGTCTCTTGTGCTCTTCGGTGTGAAAGCACGTTTGACGATGGCCACAGCAGAGTAATTTCTTTCTGCGCACAATCTGTAGGTTCTTCGGTAAAGGAGCACTGACACGAAACATGTTTTTGAGACAATAGGTGGGTTATGACCCGCTCATTATAGACGCTTTTACCGGAAAGAAAAATCCCCTTTGTCAGGACTGTTGCACGGGAGTACAAAAGCCGACGTCACAGCTTCGTCCGTGTATTTTTTTTTTGGGGGGGGATGCATGCTATGAACAGCCCGGAGGGGCTTATGTTGGCGCCCAGGGAGCCTTAAGTAAAAAGGTCCATAGCTCAAAACCTTGTTCAAGCGATTGTGTGATGGTTCCTTTATTTAGAGACGTCTTTAGAGATCCCAGTTGTGGTTTCGGTCTCTAAAGAGCACCGAGCTAGGTAGGAGCCGTTCCGGAAAGAAGGTAAACATACCTGGCCACGTGACCACGTGAAACTGCATGCGGTGTGGCAGTGCGCACAAGCATGCTCGTGCACGTGTCGCATTGACAGCCAGCCAACGCAAAACCGCAGGCACGGTGGAAAAAAATCGCAGGCAGCGCAAGCGCAATGTGCGTCCAAGGCAAGCAGGCAACACGAACTCGAGATGTACTACATTTGTTCTTACTCCCGCCCCGTTCATGTCGGCGTCGTGAGGTGCTCCGCATTTGGCTCAGTCGCGCAGCACGCAGTTTGAATTTGATTTTAAGTACGTTGTATGCACCATTGTAAAGACAATAGTCTTTCTTGGGGACCTTTAACGCAAAGATTTTGGTCTGTCTGTCTGTTTGTCCACCCTTAACGTACCCTAAACGGCACCAAAGTGACCAAGCAATATCCCAAACGGCTGACCACATCCGCAGCACCCACCAATATAGCTCAAGGTTCAGCGTTCGTACTTGTGTGATTGTGAATTAAAGAACAATTATTGCGCATACCTGAGGCACTATAACAACACGTCAATATTATGTATGTGTATTTTTTACTAGATAAGGCATACATAAGTAATTTTGAGGATCGTAGCCTTTATAATGCAGCTCTGGCCATGCAACGCTTGCACGAACTGACAAGAGTTTTCAACGCTTTGCTAAGATGACACGGTGGCGGCACCTACCCGTCGCCTTGCGTTCTACACCTTATCACCTCAGAAACGCGCACGCACGGCACGCACCCCGTTTTCCAGGATAACTGCAGATAGCGCTCATGTCTCACGTGTGACGTGACTTGATGCACACGGTCGCCTCCGCTGCACGCTCGGGGCACTACAACGCAGCGCCACCACAATACCATTCACCGATTTTTTTTTGGGCAGAGCATCAAATAAACGTTTTGTTCACTCTCTCCGGACGCAAGACTATATCGTCTTTCGACGACATTTGCGGTGTAACATGCAGATACGGGGCCAATTGTTTTTCCTAATATTTCGCAAACCTGGATGTCTCTCAATAAATCTATCTCACTCGTTATATTGCCACCAAAATTTTGTGCCATCGCTCCTTCAATAATACAAGATTCATTTTGGTACAGGAATTCATGAAATTTGGGTTGTGATTGATATGATAGGCAACGGTACTCTTTGGTTTTTTTGTCCCGCCAGTATTGCCGGAAGCTTCTCCAGTAACGTCGCAGACAGCAGCGTTCAACGAAGGCGGTAGGAAGGCGTCGGCCACGAGTGTATTACGCTCGTCGCTTTTAAGCCGACGCACGGGGTCTACGGAGTCCCAGAAGCGCGCCGTGGTCTGCCCGCCAGTACGGAAGATTCGACCGTCCCCTCCCGCTCAACCTCGGCCACCTACGGGATCTGACACCAGTCTGCCACGGGAGCAAGAACGTGAGCATGCAGGGAGCATGCTCCTAAATGCTCCTAGCTGCCCGTAAATCTATCAATAATATTTGGCCTAACATCCCAAAGCCACGATATTACTTTGAGTAATGCCATTGTGAAGAGCTCCGAAATTTCGATAACCTGAGGATATTTGACGTGTTCCTAAACCTAAGTACATGGGCCTCAAACATTTTCGCTTACATCGAAAACGCAGTCGCCATAGGCGGTATTCCATCCTTATGGTATTCCAACCTACGGGTTAGCAGTTGCGTGCCTTGAGCACTACACCACCATGCCTGGGTGCATGCTTATCAAGGCGAAAGCCCCCTTGAAACGAGAAAAGTTAGAGGTGGTGTAGACGTGAACAGCCCAAAATAATCACACATTCACAGTTGACATCAAAGATCTCCACTTGTTCTATCACATCGACGATGTGATATAACCAATTGTATCACGCGTTATCACTTGGTCAAAGTTGGCCCAGCGATGAAGGTAGTGCAACACAACGTGGTAACGTCACACACCCCGATAACGAGTAACAGTGATAGCAGTGATATACTGCAGGGGCAAGGACTCAAGGAAAAAAAATCTGACAGAAACTCCTGTACCTCTGCAATTTGTTTCAATTCGTGAGCTTCAACAAGAATGTACCGAAAGAATGTCAGTGTATTGGTTTCGCAGAGATAGACAAAAAGCAACATGCAAAGATTCACAAAATTCAAACGCAAATAAAACTAAGGCTACGCCAAGTGATTTATTTACGGTGCTTAACGTGGCATTGGCTTGTGTTGGTGATGTGATCTTGTTAGTACACCATCCTCACTTAGCAATAGCGTAGCAACAAATAAGGACACACGAAGGACGAGACATCTGAAGACGTACTGCAGTGTGTCGTAAGATGCCAACTTTCCTGCGTAGCCCGGGCTCTTTGCTGTACTGTTGCATTGGTAAAGAGTTCCAAAGCGACTCGAGCTATGACAGACGCCGTATAGGAAGGCTCCCAAAATTTTGACTACCTAGGTGTCTCGAAGTGCACCTGATTCTGAGTACGTCGGCTTATATCATTTTACGTGGAATCAGACCCGCGTCACTGGGTTCATTAGCCGAGCAGAGGTATTGCAGCAGCGCAGCTCGCATAAGTGTAATAGCTTGTTTTAAACGTTAAGTGATTATAGATGCTGGAATGTGCATATAAAAGCGCGTAGGAGGCAAATGCATTTGCTATGACATTCCTAAAGGGGCCGTAAAACACTTTTTCGAGCAACTATAACATGAATTCGTCAAAAGAGCTTATCGCCTCAAAAATTCAACGCCACGAGAATTTTAAGAATACGTTCAGTACTAGCGAAAACTGCATTCTCTCTACTCTCCTCCCAATAAAGCGCTGGATGCTAAGCAGGAGGGGAGGGATGACATGCGGAAAGAAAATATCTGATAGGCGCCTTGCGACCTTAAGCACTTTTTTTTCTACGAATACGGGGCTTTGTCAGTGCGATCACGTGTGCACGCGGGGACAAGTCTTAGCCTCCGTGGCGATCCCTACAATGACCCAGTGCGCCATGTTCAAATCAGCCAATGGCTGATAGAAGGCCTTCTACGAGTGATTTTCGACGTTCTTTTTACATTTGTCGAGAGGAGAGGAAGAAATCTTTAGCGAATTTTGATAATTTATTTTGAATTTCAGGTCCGTGATGCGCTGTACTATTTGAATCGTGTGTTCTCGGAAGCCTCTACTATCGATCGCCAGTGTTTTTGACTATGCTCAAAAAGTGTTGCATGGCAGCTTCAAACTTTATGAGTGGTTACAGCCTCAGTAGTGAGGTGACATTTCTAAACACTGAAATTATGAGACTGTTTAAATCTGCGGCGGCATGTGGGATAAACTAGTTGTAAAAGACCGAAACGAACAAATACTTGGATGTTTGAAAGAACTTATTTTAGCGTTAATTACATTAAATGAAGCCATGACGCTTAAAATACATTGACGAAGAAATATAGAAATGGTAGAAAAGGGAAGATGGAAGCATGCAATAAAAAATGCCCTATTCACGCTATTTATATTGAGGAAGAAAGAGTACAGGACGTGCGCAGAAAGGGCGTGTCCTGTACTTTTATCTGTAGTCACGTTTTTATAAGCAATATGGCTTAGTCGAATGTACTTCAACTTCTTCGTCTTCTTGTCGCAAATATGCATAATCATAAAAGCCACAAGCTTCAAGTGAACGTTTCTTTATTTCTTTACTCCTGCAATAACTGAACGGTTAATACTGCCACATAACACTTGACACACGACGTAAAATTAAGCTTCAGCACATTACAAAATGAAGTATCTACAGTTAACTTGAAAAATAAATGGTCGAACAGTTTGAGTAAAAACAACTTTTTCTCCGCAGCTTGATGAGAAGAATGAAGACAACGCAATAAATAAGGAATAATAAACGGCCTATTTATCGTATCAAACGAAATTTGGAGTTTTCTGTCTTATTCTTTGGTTTATTTAGAAATATTACATTGTTTAAAACATACTTACTCGTGACGACTGCAAGTGCGATTTCATCCAAAATCACGAAACACCTTTTATGCGAATACAATCCAAGTTTTAGAAATGCAAAAGAGCATGAAACTTGGAAATGTCGTGGTAGTTTTAGGCGCTGGGAGCTTTTATCTTCAAGTTTTTTTTACACAACACAGCTACTTAGAAAAATATGACGACTGATATATGCAGTCTCATATGACGACTAAAAGCGCCGAAGTTTTAGCTAATGTAGCCACCATTGAAGTGCATTAGTAAATAAGTAGCGATACATAAAATGAAGAAGACATAATCTAACGGTTGTTTTAGTCTCTTGGTAATATCACCTACGAATTAAAGTGTATTTATCTCTTGTGTTATCAAATGGCTAATGTAGTCTGTTGGTAATACTTACAACTAATGAAAGTGTGTTTGGACCGCCGTTGATATTCATCGAGTGGTCGGCTCCGAGTTAATCAATTTTAAGGCCATGACCACGATATTAATAGCTCGCAACAGTCGATGACGCTGAGTAAGGTCAACTCGCACCTAAAGCTGCGTACCAAGGGTCTGGTAAAAATTTAAAACATAGTGACATAGCGTGCGCGAGAAGAAGAGAAAAACAAGGCATGACGCTGGTACGAGGCTCTTTTTTTTTACTAAAATAAACGGCAGCGTGGAGACGCACTGCTTGATCTCTCGAAGCGTATTTTTCCTTAAAGCCTGGTTATCTACGAACGAAATCTTTGGATTTTACACCCCTCGCATCTAGCCCCCACTGAAATATGGCTGCCATAACAACGCATAGAACCCATGTCCTTGAGCTTTTGCTGCACAACACTTTAGCTCCAAGGTTAACGCGGCAATGAAATGAAGCTTGCCTTAAGCAGTACCGTTTTTAATGTGCTGGGAGCATACTGCTATAGCTGGCCTGTGGAACATCTTAAACACGTGCAAACAACCATTGGCATCATTCACGAAGGTGCATATCGTATTTGTACATTATAAAAAAGAACTAAAAACGCGGTAGAACAACTCTAGGATTGTCACAGGACACGATGCCGAAGTGTACTGTGCCGTTCTACGCCTCGTTTGCCTTCTTATCGCGCTGTGGTCAGCATGATGCTCAACATATTAGCCGAGTTTCGCACACTATTTTGCGATTCGCCACGTTTGATTGCCCGCGACAGAGCCAGGCGTCAGCTTACCGGATGAGCAGGAGCCATGTTTCGAAGACGTCCAAGATTCCTCGGTGGGAACTGAAAAGACCGATGGCCGCCGGCCTTCACTCGAGCGACCCGTCGGGCGACGCAGTTCTTCGCTGCGAATTCAGCCGCGACGGTCGTCGTCCCTGCTTCGAAGACGTGGATCTCAGGAGAGCCTGTCGCAAAGGGTGAGCTGATAAGGCAAAAGTTCATGGGAACATGCAAACTTCAAGAGAATACTAACTTTTGAACATAAGTTTCCGCTACAGGAAGCATTTTGTCAAGCAGACGTGTCTTCCTTGAAGGAGCCTTGAAACCCTTTTTGAAGTAACCATGAAATCAATGCTCTGGAAGAAATTTTTTTTCGCACGAATGCAACGCCACAGAAGGCTTGAGAGTCCGTCTAGTGCAAGTGAAGTTACAAAGGGCAATCGCATGCGGCAATTGCATTATCTCTTCTCTCGTCCCGACAAAAGCACTGGAAGCTAAGCAGGGAGGAATAGCAGGGCCACAGAAAAACGTCACGCGCGGCTCGTGATCTTGAGCACTTTTTTTTCTTTTTTTTCTACGAGTGCGCGGCTTTTTTCAATGTGACCGCGCGCGCACGCGTGGACAAGTAGCGGCTTCCCGTGATCATCTCTGTAACGAGCAAGCGCGCCATGTTCAAATCAGCCAATGGCTGACAAATGGACTTGCTATGTGTGTTTTAAGGCATATTCCGTGAATCATTGAGAGTAGGGAAATCACTGCAAAAGAGTGGCTACTTGGGCTGGTGGCTATTGCATTTTTGAAGAGAAAGCTATTATTATCCGAATTTATTAATTTATTGTGAATTACCGCGTTCTGCGCTCTAATGCTGGGCTCGCGTGTTGTCGGGAGCCTCAACTACCGATCGGCAGCGTTTCCTGGCCATGCTCAAAAAATGCTGCAGGGTTCCTTTAGGTCAGCTACTTCAAGAATTCTATATAGTTGCTGCATTAAAGAAGAAAACAGTGCTTGTTGAAAAATTAGCTCAGACACATTCCAGTGCTCAAGGCTATCTTGTGCTTATTAATGGGACGATAACACATACGTGGACTTGAAGGACAAAACATGTATCAAATTCTGACATAATGAGGCAAACACGCACGCCTTCGGATGCTTGCAAACATCTCATAATTAGCAGAAACACCAATAAAAAGACAGACAACATCATTGAGCCCTACCTAAAAACCAATCCTCATTGATAGAGGTACAATAAACAAGCAATAACGCACTGCGCAGCCTCCATATTTGTGTAGAGCGCCTCTACCAATTTTCGGTATATTAGGTCGCAACTTATCACGAGTAACTAACTTATGGCAAAAGGTGGTTCACGTGTGGAATGCTACAGTATTTATGTAGGCTGACGTGAGCGTGATTCATTCTCTAGGAAAGCTTTTATACGTAGCGAAAATCGTTTACGAGATAGTTTGCGTGTTCCGAAGTGAAGACAAATAAGAATACCGTCTAAGCGCATACTTCTATATTATAAACGACCACATTGCGATGCGAACGAGGCGACCACCGAAGACCCGGGCATGGTTGCTGGGTTGCTGGGGCAGGCGTTCTTGGTGCATAAACTGATCCTATCGGCGAAGGTGCGGGATGCGCTGGCTAGATAGATAGATAGATAGATAGATAGATAGATAGATAGATAGATAGATAGATAGATAGATAGATAGATAGATAGATAGACCTATCCTGAGCTTGCAGTACACGAAGAATTGCTATGCATATATTAATGTCTCATAAATTCGTTTACGTGTGTCATATCATCATGCAACAAGCATGATATTAAATACCACTTTACACCCAAAAATTATGATATGGTTATGGTGCTACATTTCGCCTTCCATTGGCACCCATGCCCCACTATTGTTTAGACACAAGAATGGCCCATTGATAGCGTGTCGCTGGTCTGTAACGACGGTAAGCTGGAAAAACGAAGAATAGTGCGGGAGTGTGCTGTCTATCACTCCAAACGAAATGCTGCTGTTTACCCAGTTATCTTGCGTGTGCGTCACACGCCTGATTACGATTTAGCAAATTAGCAATAAAGAATCGGTAGTAGTATTGGCTGGAATTGGCTGAAACAGCTGTTTTTTCCAGTCGATTCATGATTAGGAAAGATATACCAGCTCAAAATAATGAAACACATTTTTTTACGTGTTTTGGCATTTCGCGCTAGTAAATATCTCTAACTCTGGCTTGGGTTCAGCAAAATGTGCTTGAATATTGCTCAACTTCATGTTGATACGTGGCGTGTGTTGCATATTTGATGCGTGGCGGTTAACATACACTGATCCCTTGAACGTTTTTATGAAAAATTCATTCGACTTCCCCTAATATTCGGTTTTGAAGCTATTTTGCCGCTGTTTTTGTGTTGCCGCTCATATTGGTAACCCGTGTACCAACTAATGGCCTACAACGCAGCACTTCAACATAGAGAAAGAAGGGGGGGGGGGACACAGTAAAAAATACTTGTCTCTTTTTTCTTTTTTCTTCGTGCACTGTGTGAAATGCCTCATGCACTGATGCCAACTCACCCAAGCATCTACTCTAATATTATCGTGGGCCTGACGTTCCCAAAACCACGATATGATTATGAGAGACGCCGTAGTGGAGGGACATTTGCACAACCTGAGGTTCCTTAACGAGCACATATTCTAAGCACACGGGCCTCAAAAGCTTTCCCTTCGTTCAAAAATGCAGTCACCACAGTCGAGATTTTTATCCCACGACCTGCGGGTTAGCAGTTCTGACATGACACGTTGGGTTGAACGTCCCAAAATCACCATATGATTATGAGAGACGCCGTAGTGGAGGGCTCCGGAAATTTCGACCACCTGGGGTTCTTTAACATGCACCCAAATCTGAGCACATGGGCCAACAACGTTTCCACTTCCATCAGAAATGCAGCCCCCACAGCCGGGATTCGAGCCCGCAACCTGCGGGTGAGCAGCCGAGTACCTTAGCCACTGGACCACCTCGGCAGGGCCGGGTTAGCAGTCCAGTGCCATAACCGCCAGAACACCGTGGCGGGGCAAGCTTCTACTCTTGTACCGCATCAAGCGGTCCAGGAGAACTGTTTAGATAATGACCCATAACAAAGAAGCCAATTTCAGAAGCTATATTTCTTGCATCACCTGCCTTTCAGCCATCCTGTACGGTCGACCAGCTCTCGGTGAGTGTCGGCAAGCGCAGCGTCTCTGGCGGCACCCTGACGTGCGTGCTGATCGCATTCGTGATGGTGTTGGTGACCCTGACAATGTACATCGCGAACCACTTCCTGAAACCACCGTTCGTCGCCGACCATAGCGTGTGCAGCACCGACGACTGCGTCCGCCACGCTCTTCACATCCTGCGCCGCCTTAACACGTCAATTGATCCATGCGTGGACTTCGGAGCATTTGTCTGCGGCGGGGGTAACGGCGGGGAAGCTCTGCCTGGCAACAACGGCAAAGAGCCTGATGAACAGATAGGAAGCGTAGACGAGATCGATCCGGCGTGGAGGTAGGTGAATTGACACTTTCGAACAATAAATATTTCGAACTATTAACTAAAAGAGCCAAGAAGTACGCCACATTTTGTGGAGGAGTATTGTGTGTTACCGCTGTTACTTTTTCTTCAGGTACATATATGGACCTCAACAAATACAGCCGCACAGCGCATACAGCGACTATCGGCAAAACTATCAGCAGCACTGAGGTGGAAATAAAAAAAAAAGCTCAGGACACATTGACGCGTTCCATTTATCAATCAATCACTTGTGTGGGCCTATACACTAGAAACAAGAATTTCTGCCTTTCAGTTAATTTAAACAATTTTTAAAGGAAGTATATTGAAGGCTGGCTCAATCATTGGTTTGTTCGCCAATCATCGAAAGTTAAGCCCTTCTAATAAAGTGAATTTCTTCAATTTGGTTCATATGTGCACTTTCGGTAGCACAAATATGTATATTACACACCACTGGTAAACGAACGAGTAGGATTAACTATCTACTTAGCGTGCCAGCACTGCGCTACATGTTACTTTATAAAGTTCCCACCATAGTATTGCCACTTAGAAGCAATCACTAATTTGTTTTCCTTCGTGAGCAGAAAAGCTTTAGTGCAGGGACAGCTCGTAATATAGCTAGTTTACCTTTGGGCCCTATTATCGTACGCACAAATTTTAGGAGCACTAGCGATTACTGAAATCCGCATCTGCGCATATTCCTATCTTGACATCTTTGGATTTCATTTGCCTTCCCTGTTTTTCGCTGCCACTAAAACAGACGTTTTGACCACGAAAGTACTGTCTTTTACGTAATGCCGAAGCGGAGGGGGTTGAGAATGACCAATATGTGTTTGACATAATTCCAGTATAATGAAGACGCTAAGTGATGGTAATGATGCTGAAGTAACGTGTGCCATTGCGTAAGTGGGTACTCCGTCTGCTCAGCGTGAAAGTAGGCACGATCCACACAGAAGTGACGAGAAACTTCAGAGCTGCTGGCCAATTCTACGTCTGCTATGCATCCTTTTTGCAAAGAGCAATTTGACAAAGCAATGTTGACAGATCTTGGCCACTGGTTGCCAGCCGATTGGTAGCCCATGTTTATTTTTTTATCACTTATATTTGCTGCGGTGCTACTCCGCCGACCTTCGGCTCAGCTGCTTGAGCACATTGGCCCCAATAACACATCGGCTGACTACAGTTGAAAAAAAGAACAAAATGCTAACTCTTTTTTATGCAATATCCTTTATCTTCAGTTGTCTTTTATTATGTCCTCTACTTGATTGTAGCTGAATAACAAGGGATATTGCAGTAAACTCTTTTATGACATCCATGGTAACATACTTGATTTTTATTCGCAGGTTAGCGCGGTCCTACGCTTATCAGGTGAACAACATCTTAGGCACTCTTCATCAGCTGGTCCCCATCAAAAGGACTTCGGAAACAACGCTGAAAGCACTCGCAGCTCTCTCTCTGTGCCTGCAGAGAGAACGCAAGCGGCATTCCAATGCGTTCGCGGCGTTCATGAAACAGCGAAGACTTCCGTGGCCCGCAATTCCATCGAAAGCTATCAGGCTGTTCGATGTCGTCGACATTATCTTGGACCTCAGCATTAACTGGAGGGCGTGTATTTGGATCGATGTTCGACTATGGCACTTGGAAACGCGACCAGACAAAGGTCCCTTTGTAGTACTCGATGAGCCCGGTCACGTACCCCTCATTCGAATGGAACAAGTAAGCACGCTCAATGCCGCCGAGTACGTGAGTGCAGTTGAAACAATGGCCCAGTTCATCGGAGAGGTCAGAAATAGCAGTGATACTGAAACCCCGGGTGTTCTGGATGGCGTGGCGATAGATCAGTTGAAACGAGACGAAATGGACTTCCGTGACGCTCTCTTGTACGCACTGAGGGGAGATGATTCGTATGACATGCTGGTACCGTTGCATATGCTGCTGTCAAATCTGGATGTCACACTCGAGGAGTGGACGGCACTTCTCCGGAGGTACTTGGCACCTGCTGGGCTCAACGTTACCTTCGACACAGCATTGTTGATACTGAGGTACCCGCAATTCAAAACCGTCACTGGGCTGCTGAGCAAGATTTCACCGCCGAGGCTGCTGAACGTCCTGGGATGGATGTTTGCCTACTCGTACTCCTGGTTAGAGAACGCTGACTTTGATGACCTCAGCAATAAAGACGGGCAAGACCGTGGCGGTTTCTCGGGCAACGGCTTGTTCGTACACGTACTCTGTTTCGTGGCCGTGCACGAATCATTTGGCGTTGCTCTCGAGGCAGCACTGTTGCTGCACCACCTACCAAGTGAGGAACGACTCAAGGTGACAGAGATTGTCAAAGCAACAGCTGGCGCTATAATCGAAAGAGTTCGCGGCTCTCAGAGTGTCTCGAGCAGTACGAAAGCCGACGCGGAGGCGAAAATTTCGTTGGTCGCCTCCCGGGATTTGTGGACGCCCAAGCCCTTGTTCCACCTCGACCGTCTGGACGCCATGTACACCGATTTCCCGTCTACGCGTGCCGGGAGTTTCTACGTGTCCTGGTTAGGGTGTCGAAAGGCTCTGAGGCGTTCGCTGTCCAATCGCTACCACGGGACTGTGATGACGGCCAAGCTGATGCGCTATGGCGGTGACGTTCTCTACTTGTACTCTCTAAACATCTTGCTCCTCAGCATACCTGCTGCGTTCCCGCCCAACTATCTAAAAAATGGCAACTCGATCATGGCGTACGCTGGCCTGGGATTCCAGTTGCTCAGGCAGATAGTCAAATCTGTGGACGAGCGTGGAAGAGTGCTAGACTACGACACTAATAAGAGGATGAAATGGTGGGAGGAGAATCGCATGTGCAAGATCGATGGAGCAGTGTCACTGAAGGAGCGAAAAGAAATCAAAGACATCTTTGCTCTTGAATTAGTTTCGGCTGTGGCACAGACTGCAACGGCCTCTGACGGCAAACCAGCGAGGCTCAAGCACCTCGAGACACTGACGACCATGCAAACGTTTTACGTGAGTTACTGCAGCCACTTCTGCGGGGAAATTGGAGAGCAAGAAATGTGCAACCTCGCGATGAACAGCTCCGGATTTGCGGAAGCCTTTACTTGTCAGCGGCGTGGCGCAGACCCGCAGTGCCTGTTTTGTTTAGCACGATATTAAGACTTTCGTAATTTGTGTTCCAGAAACGGTGTTTCCATGCGTTTTTCTCTTTTATTGCTAAGATTACAGTTGCTGGTTTTTTACTCTAAACTATAAGAATTTAGTACAAGCAAGCGATCTGGCTATAAGTAGATTAATTTTTCCTTGGAAGCTGGTAATGTGCAAATACTCATACCTATTGTTTTGATTGTTCTTCTAACAGTGGGATTCTAGGAAGCTTGCTTCTATCCTTTTATTGCACGTGGTCTTGTACCACACACGAATTTTCCCTTCACTTCACTGTAGCTGACAAGCACAATTTTTCGCCATGTTGTGCATCACGTAAAGCGTGCTACGTCGGCATAAAAATAGCCTCATACCTAATATATGTTTTTATTCTTCGGAATAATCATGACACTGTCCACATGTCACAAAAGGAAAATTCTAAAGAAGTGTATCTTCTTTGGCGCATATACAATATAAAGCGCAGCTGGCTTCAGCCCCAACCTGTCCGCTTATTACTTTGTAAAAATTGAGGTTATGAAGGAATGAACGTTTCATGCACCTCAATGTTGCCCTATTTTTTAAATGCGAATCATTTCTTAGCGAACTTCGGCGACTTTGAGCGTATCTATCTATCTATCTATCTATCTATCTATCTATCTATCTATCTATCTATCTATCTATCTATCTATCTATCTATCTATCTATCTATCTATCTATCTATCTATCTATCTATCTATCTATCTATCTATCTATCTATCTATCTATCTATCTATCTATCTATCTATCTATCTATCCGTTCGTTTATCCATCCATCCATCACATCCATCCATCCATCCATCCATCCATCCATCCATCCATCCATCCATCCATCCATCCATCCATCCATCCATCCATCCATCCATCCATCCATCCATCAATCCATCCATCCATCCATCCATCCATCCATCCACCTACCTACGACTTCTAGCTCTCCTAGCCTTTTAGATAATGGTATCGATACCAAACTTGGTATGGCATAACGTGACTGTATGAAGAACATATTTGACTAGTCATAACAAGAAAACCACGACATGTATGTCATGAATGTCATGATTTACCTTTCATGGTTGCGCAGCTCTTGCGGTGATTTCGATCACATAGAATGTGGCAAAACTAGCATGGTAAGACATGACTGCATGGCGAAAGCGACAGACGCTAACATGAAAATCATGACATGCGTGTCATGCAACAACATGACCACACGCCACGCTCATGATGCGCTCGTGGCCGTTTGGCAAGCGTCACATAGACCAAATTTGGTATGACGGTACGTGAATGGATGACGAAGATATGTACTGGTGGAAATATGATAAACATGAGATGCCTGTCATGTAACGACATGAATACTTGCTACGCTGATGATGAGATCGCGGCTGTTTCGCTAGCTTCACATGTACCAAACTCGGTATTACGCAACGCGAACGGACGACATAGGTAAATGACACATCCAAAGATGATAATCGCGACACTCGTGTCATGTAACAACATGACTTCGTGCCACACTTATGATGCGCCTGTGGCAGTTTCGCAAGCTGCACATATGCAAAATTTGGTATTACATGATGTCAATGGATGACGAAGGTATGTGACTTGTCCAATCATAATATTCATGAGATGCGTGTCATGTGAGAACATGACTACATGCCACAGTCAAGGCACCAATACATTTCGACGCGTCGTGGTGTGCGTGCTCGCCGACATTTGTTTCATCGCGTCACGCCGGCGTTGCCACGACAGGCGCCCGTCCTGCTATATACTCGAAGGCGCGCGCCGTGCTGCGTTGCTTCGACGCATGCGCGTTTCAGCGCGTCCGGCGTCCCTCCGGTACGAAAAGGGGGAGACGCAGTGTTATCTGGGTAACGCATCGGCTCGAAATGCAGCATGTCGCACTTCACGTCGGGTGCCGCCGAGCTGCGCCGACAGACGAAGGTCGTGCCTGTCGCGTCTGGCGTCAGACTATAGAGTGCTCGCTTTTTGCTAACGCAGCGTCACTGTTCCCAGTGTGCGCACGCTTCAACGCTACATTGGAGTATATTGGGCTCTTCATGATGCACTCGCGACCGTTTTGCTAGCTCCACATATACCAACTTTGGCGTTATTGACGTCAATGAATGACAAAAGAATATGGCTGGTGCAAGCATGATAATCCTGACAGGCGTGTCATGTAAGAACATGACAACATACCTCGCTCTCTTGGCCGTTTCGCTAGCTCCACATATACTTAATTTGGTATCACGTGACGTGGATCGTTGACGAAGGTAAACGACACATCCAAACATGATAATCATGAGGCGGAAATCAAATACGGCATCATTTACCTCCACCGCGTAACGTCCTACTGACTCGAAAGTGCCATATAAACATTTCTCATTCGGGCTTCGCATATCATCGATTGCCACTGTTCGTGGGGTCTGCCAAATTTTTTACCTGCGAAAACAATTGTGATGTATCTCAGCGGCTGTGTTTTCTGTCAGTTGTAAACAATGAGTTCACGTTATAGCTTTCCGAAAAATATCACAGCATATCCACGGAGTGAATGATGATGAGTGGGGCGAAGCACTGGAAGTTTTCATAGCTAAGTCATGAACCACCCACGAATATCGCCCACTACGTCTTCAAAGACGTGAAAAACACTGTATATATATACACAAGAAATTTCATACTCGCAAAATGTAGCTCTACCTCAACTCCGTTCCCCCTCGGTGAAGTAGTGATACGGTGATGGGGCATAGTGGGATGTTGCAAGGATGAAGTAGTGGGCAGTTTGCAAAATTGCAACTACAAGCGGTCACGTACAAACAAGAGATGACCACAGTGGGACAATCTAGGGTTCTTGAACGCGCATCTGGATACAAGTACACGACCTTGCATCTCATTTTGGCTATGTCTCAACAATAAGTGTTTTATGGTCGGTGAAGTGATGTATCGATGATGGGGCGTGGTAGAATGTTTGCAAGGACGAAGTAGTGGACAGTTGCCAAAGGTTAAACTATAGGTTGTCATGTACATACATAGAAGGAATACACATACCCAAGCCTTTAGGAGTTTCGCCCCCAAAACATGTCGCAAAGTGCGGCTTTAGTATATGCTGTCTGTTCTTTAGCTCATAGGTAACCTTCGCGCTACTAAGCTTTCAGTTTCTACGTTGTATGCAAAAGCAATAGAGTCCCCGACTCTATGCGCTGTCTTCTTCTGTCATACTAAGTATATTGCTCTCGCACAAGAAGTCATTTCTATAGGTGCTTCAATATGCGGCGTTCATAGTATACATCGCACGTTTTTTTCTGTGGATATGCTATACGCAACCTATCAGAATATCCTACTAAGGGCTAGGAACCCACACTTAGAGGATCTCATCGCGTGTAACTGGAGGAAGCGCTGGCAATGCGGCAGCTCTAAGAAGTGTGGTAGCTTTTGTGCGTTCGTACCCGCAAGGTGGAACGAAGCGAGAGAACACTGAACGTGTGAATGTAGCAAGCATTCTGCAGTGATAAAACATGCGACAGTGGCCAATCTACCCGAATTGACGATGCAGCCACAGCCGGTGCCCCTTCGTGCTCCTCCAGCGGACCGATCTGATCGGTGGGCTTCATCTGTGATAAGCCACACTCGTCTGCAGCGTTCACAAGTGCCGCGCCACGGTGGTATAGTAAAATAGTCGGCTGCTGACCTCCAGGTTGCGCGATTTTGATGCACGTTAAAGAACCCCAGGTGGCCGAAATTTCCGGAGCCCTCCACTACGACGCCACTCCTAATTATATGGTGGTTTTATGACGTTGAACCCCACATCGTAATGACCCTCAATAGAGGGTTGACAGTATTCCTAAATAAAATAAATAAACAAATAAATGCATATCAATTGACCAAATCAGTGTTCAGAAGCTTTCTCTCGTTCTTTGAACTTGGCATGCACGGGGCGTGATGACAGAACTTGATGACGGAAAAAAGGTGCTTAGAGTGTTTATGTAATGGCTAGCACTTCACATTTCGTGGGAGTTGGGTTGCAAGCAGAAAACAGCACCTTGATCCTGTATTTCATGGTTTATAAATGCGTTCCCTCGAATGCAGAAAACAACGCATGCGGTATACAGCGTATATTTGATTGCCATAAAGGTTATGTGCAATACGTAAACAATATTTTAAGATCTCTGCATCAGGTCATTCCAGTACTAAATACTCTAAGCATCTTTGATATGGTGTGAACTTATCCAAGCCATTCACAGTCGTTTACCCACCGAAGCTCTAATATCTCGCCCCCGTGGTTTATTCACGACAATCATTGGGTGTATTATTCGCAATTTCCTGATATTCGGGGCCCATATGTTCGCTTCTTCATTTTTAGCGAACCAGTGGCAAGTAGTAGGGCTTGCCCTGTTCCCGTAGCATATAACGAGGTATTTTCAGTCATACAAGATGCCCAAATCAGGAGCTTGCTCACCAAGCTTCTTGCGCCCAGGGCATGTTCTTGTTCTTGTTCGCCTATTGACTGTGGCGCATACCCACTATAGAGGATTGGCCAAGAATCGAGTAGTTATAATTATTATTGTTCTGGTTTAGAATGTCCTTTGGCATGTACGCTAGATGCACAGCTGTGCAACGTACCCACTACAAACCCGCCACAACTTTCATGAAGTAGTAAAGCATCCTCCATGACACTATGCCATTCGTAGTTCTCCTGATAACCGAGGTACCCACTAGACATTTGTGAGGCATCATGCGCGATTTATGTTGCGAAGAAGGCTCGTTGACAGGTTGACCTCGAAGTGAGAGACCGCTAAGCAAACGCGGCACGTAAGCGGTGGCGAGAGGACGTCGATTTGTAACCTGTATTGATATTGCCTTCTCCAACTTTTATTTGATGCCTCTTGCCCCGCCGCGGTGGTCTAGTGGCTAAGGTATTCGGCTGCTGACCCGCAGGTCGCGGGTTCAAATCCCGGCTGCGGCGGCTGCATTTCCGATGGAGGCGGAAATGTTGTAGGCCCGTGTGCTCAGATTTGGGTGCACGTAAAGCACCCCAGGTGGTCAAAATTTCCGGAGCCCTTCACTATATGGCATCTCTCATAATCATATGGTGGTTTTGGGACGTTAAACCCCACATCAATCAATCATTTGAAGCCTCTAATTCGAGGTCTCATCGTCATATACTTCACCCACCACAAAATTCAAACTTCAGAGAAAAACGAATCTCACAGCTTTGTAATCAGTCGTGTATTCCTTGTATATATTTCTATCGATATGTTGTGATTATGTCCTGTGTGTATATATGCGTATATTTAATTACCCCTATAACTACGTGCAACGTATTTGTATGATGGTCAAGAACTTGTACAGAAGATTAATGGGTGGTCGCGGTCAGTTACGAGCAACCTCCTTCATCATAGTTCACTTCGTAGAGATAGCGGGATGTCTTGCTGTCGCCGGGACCCAGCACAACTTTGCAGTAAAAAAAAATCACGCAGTATAATCCTAGTCTATGCATCGAACCTTAATATCGTGAAGTGAATCTGCCCTGCCTATGATGCATAGAAAGTCAAATTCAACTTAGAGCTTGCAGATGGCTGCATAAGTTTCTAGAATCAATTCCTTGTTGACAGCCCTGCGCTATTAGAATACGTGAATTTCGTCAGGAAGCGAGTTGTCAAAGGGAGGTGGGAGGTGCTAGGGGTTTGTAGTTGCATTGCGCTGTCAAACTATTCAGCAGAACTGACGCAGCTGCAGTAGATTACTAAGACTTGAATACAATCATTCTTTTAACTAAATACACAAAATGATAAGGCCGGGTGGTACGTTGAAGCGAAGGGGACGTGCAATCAGTTAAACTGCTTGTGCTCACAGAATGGTGCCGTCACATTTTCTCATTGTGCGTATGTCTACTGGCTATTTCATTGTTTTCGAGGGCATGCGAAAACGTTTTTCAAGATCATAGCAGGTATAATTTCCTTGAACTCGTTGAGGTTCAGTGTAAAAAAAAAATAATTTCGTATGAATTCAAGGATGCTGCATGGGGCAGCGGATCGCGCTGAATTCGGCGAAGTAACAAAAACTTGTGATTATTCAGGCAAAAGAAGAGAAGATGCTACAGCGCTGCTTTTTTTCAATCTATTTGCCATCACCGAACAATCTATTCGTTCACGATGTCATTGTTTTAACCTACACATCGCAGCGTTTCTATATATTCAAATTATTCACAATGTTATCAATCACTCTCTAACATATCTGAATGTCCGAGCTTGAGAAGAATGCGTCATGAAATGTGGCCGTTGCACAATGTTTCACGTAAAAAAAAAGGCCGGCACTGTTTAAAACAGCGACGAAAATTGGTTCTAAGGGTAGGTGCGACTTCGTATTGTTTGTACGTGGCATAAAAGACCTCCCACTCATCAAGAAGGGCCCCTACGCCTCGTGCGTCGGTTTCAACATGGCGAAAATTATTAGCCTTAGTCTACTGGCCTTTTGTGCGTTGCTTCTTCCTACATATGGACAAGAGGCGCAACCACAATTAGCGGACCTAAAAACGGGAGGCGCAGGTGGCGGATCTGCAGGTTCGGGTTCAACATGGCTGCCCAGACCAGGTTTGGGAAGAGGTAAGCATGAAAAGATTTTACAGTGACAGCCGTTTACTTCGGAGCACTTTACTTCAGATAAAGCTTTGGAGTTTAATGCGACCGTAGATATGAAACTGTCCTTGGCCACTACTGCTGATCCACCTATTACTATACGGGAGTAACGTTGAGGAATTCCGTTCGACATTACGCCAAGCAATGTGTGTTTACGCGTCATCCATCACACATATCACCAGGCCCTTATTAACAACATCCATTAGCAATGATGAAACTAATACATATAATGAACGTATCTTTATCCTGCTAGTGATACCCGGAGGAAGGATCGGCTTGAAAGCCCGTATGCAGATACAAGTGAATGATCTAGTGTTCTTATCAGCACAGACTGGACATGATTCAGCTTTTCTTTTCGCATTAAACTCAAGCAGACACAACGTGCAGTGATTGTTGCAGACATCTTCATTTCCTCAACTAAAATAAAACGATCATCTCTTTGTAGATCGGCAACATGTGTGATGTCAAAGCCTCTAATGGGCACTTCCAAAAATATTTTGGCCACTTACAAAGTATAGGCTTTATGCAGCAATATATAAAAACAGTATTGTTCTATCGTTTTTGAAAGTGTGTAGGAACCTAACAGAAGCAGATGCAACAAGTTCTTGCTAGCGGTGATGAGAACACTGACTGCTGTCTCAACTGACAAAGTAGCTCTCTAGCTCAGTTGGTCAAATGCAGCAAACGTTGTAATAGCAGTAGCAGCCAGGGACACTCAAGACACTGTTTAAAATAAAGAAGTGAGACATGGGCTTGGAGCAAGGCCCGAGAGACTTAAAGAAAGAAAATAGTGAGGCAGGAGATGCGGAGCAAGCCCCCATCGAGTAAACGTAATGTTCCCGACCTACGAATAATATTTGTTGCCGACACTCAAAGCCCAAAAATGTTAAGAATCGAAGACCCGTGGTTGTAGGTCAGGACCACGGCATTTCCTCGATGGGGCCTTGCTCTCCATTTTTTTACTTCGTTCTTTCTTTTCTCTAGGTCTCTCGGGCATCGCCCCAAGCCCATGCCCCACATCTTTATTTTTAAGACACAATAGAATCGACAATGATTTTCACCCCAAGCTGTATTCTAAGAAAAAACTCTATACCTAGATTCTAACACAAAAAAAATCAACACCCACGTAAACTCACAGTGTTCAGAGAGTCCAATTCGAATGCAGGCAGCACGTGTGTAAAACCGAAAGCCCGCTGACTCACCTATTATTGGACCTCGCCATGGATTGCCTTCGGCAATCTTACGAGCACTTTTTACTTCATTCTTACAAACAAAAATGTGCTCTTTATCGAAAGCTTTGCACAATCACTATAATGCACAGCCATGTCAACATCCCCATGTTTGCTGCATTTCTGCTCTTGGCATATTAGCCTGCCACTCCAGAATTCGCCCGACTGTGTCCCTGTTTTTCGTTTTAATTCTGCTAGCATTTTCCTGCATGCATGGTATAACCCCGATACGTGAGGTTCACAGTTGAGAGAAACAAAATATTGTGCTGTTCTTACCTCAATTTTATTTTTCGCTGATCCTCGATTGTTTTATAGAGGCTATGGTGGTCGAATGATGATCCAGAATCACAGAGTTCAAGCGCAGTCACGCCTTTTGATCACCTTTTAATTGTCGCCTTTTGCAAGAGGCGAAATACGAAGAGCTCGTGTACACATACTAAGGTGCTTGTTAACGGACCACAGGCAAGCGACAGCTATACAGCCCTAACATACAGAGAATTTCAAACTAAATCGTACTTCGGTCATGTAAAACACCTGAAATGCGGGCTTTTTTCTCTCTCAGAGGCTTTTCAGTCACCGAGAAAGCAAAAAAAAAAACTCTTATGCATTACGGTTTTTCACAAGACATGGTGAAGCAAGCACACTTCGATATATGCCTGTATACTTACTGATCTACCTAAAGAGACCTTTTTAACTAGTTCGAGAAAGCACTTGAAGACGGTATTCTTTGAATCGTGAAATGTAATTTGTTATTCTGAACCACTTCTAGGAAATATGACATTGGTCTCCTTTCTGTTCATTTTTTACTTTATGGCCGACGAACGAGCATTTGTTTCAGTGATTAACCTGTTCACTGGAAAACGTTAGAAAATAAAATTGAGAATGAATGTACGAATAAACTTTCTTTACAGCCCCGCAATTTCCTTCAGGCGAGGCGTACATATATAAGAAAAACATTAACATATATCTACTACATCACCAAGAACTACGATTAGTGTTTGTTTAGTGACGTACTCTGACTACCGCCTTTTCGAAAACATGCAAGAAAAGCTCCTCTTTATAACGTCGTTATGAAACGTGGATATTCCTCTTACTAGGTTGTACTTAGCCACATACTTTGCCATCCTGGGTACAACGGTGTCTGGGCTCTTAATGCTTGTCTAATGGATGTTGCCTGCCCTCCTCAAAACATGATCTTGTTGCTGAATAAAATAACTGTTCCAATATGAAGAGCTTTATTAGGTGGGGTCGTTGTCTCATCGCTGTAACCGGCTTTCCCGGGCCTATGCACACAGGCCTTGGCAGCCCTGGACAGGCCCGTTTCCCTGCAATCTTTCTAGTTGTGAATTTTGAAGGGTACACAATCATAATAAAAGTATAAGTTATTATTATCAATAATATTATTCACAAAGTTTATTATCACTGGTCACTGACAAAAGCTTTTGAATTCCAGGTTGCCGGCGACGTCGGGAAATTGTGAAGAGATGCGTGAGCAGCAGCTGTGGTGAATACAAATGCTCAGATCTCCACCGCTTTAGCCAGAGAGTGTGTACAGCTGACTGCCGAACCGGGTGCTTCTGCGCATGGCCCTTCTTCAGAAACAATGACGGACGTTGCGTACACTTCTGGCAGTGCTACACTTACAGGCGTCCCAGACGGCCGGCACTGTCTGGTAGCATAGGCGGCGCAGTCGGACCGCAGCCTGGCGTGGACCAGGGGGATGGTGTATTGGGTGCTGGGTGGCCCACCACACCTGGCTTTGTGCCTGGTGGTGCCTGGGGAGGCCCGAGTGGCGTACCGAACAGTGGCTGGGGCTCTGCATATGGGCAATATCCCGGTGCCTGGGGCGGAGCGTCATATCCTCAATATCCTGGAAGCTGGAGTTCCCCAGTCGGCAATGGGGTTTTCGGAGCAGGCAACGGGGGTTTCGCAGTTGGCAACGGAGGCCTCGGAAGTGGCTCCGGTGGTTTGGGAGTTGTGAGTGGTGGCGTCGCAGGTGGCAACGGTGGCTACGGAATCGGTAGTGGGAGCTTCGGAGTTGGTGGCGGTAGCAGCGGGGTTTCGGCGAGTGGAGCCGGCATCAGTGGAAGCACAAGCGGTGGCCTCGGCAGTATTACTGGCAGCGGGGCTTTCGGAAATGTCAACGCGGGCGCGACCAATGTCAAAGTTCAAGGTTGATGAGCAACAGCATTTATGAGTCCAGTGACCATCACGAGCGATTCTTTCAGCGAATTGCATGTGGTGCTAAGTAAAATAAATGATGTTGTGGTGCTGCGTAAAATAAACGTGTTTCAAAAGCCTATTTTTTTTTGTCGTCTGAAACCGTATCAATGTACGATTCTGAAGTGGAAAATCACCAGGGTCTTGAATTTAAGCTGACATTTTAAAGGAAACTAGATAGCATGAAAATCATAAACCCCGTTACACGGAAGAACCTTGTTGCGAAATAAACGAAAGAATAATGATGAGGTGAAATACTGAAAGCTAGCTTCAAAATTAAAGTGCAAATTTCTAGCATAAATGGACAATACAGGAAATGAGTATATACACTATGTTTTAACATAATTCTGTAGTACATTTGAAAGCTCTGCGGTTGTTTCACTAAGCGTGCGCTTTTATTAGGCAATTTACTTAGCCCTTGCACTTATGTCAGACTCGGTAGACAGGAGTCGTGAGTTCTACGCCTGGTGATGGACCTTTTTCATCTATCTCTAGAAACTGTTGATGAACATTTTAGAACGTCATATATATGACAAAAATATTTCAGTAGAGACATGGTGGACACGGTTAAAACACTTCTGCGTTAAAATTGTATTTAGGCAAGTACTGCTGTTTAGTAGAGAGGTTAATCAAGACTGGGTTACCACACGTATCAGTTTGAAGGAAGGTCTAGCTACCAATTGAGTGACTGATGCATTGTGGGAAAGGGGGCTCACTCTTGGCTTATCCGATTAATTTGCAGCCCCAGCGCACACTACGGGGCTCTCCGTCTGAGTCCTGGAACTCCTGTATCAGTCTCCTCGTTGGCCATGAACAAGTGCGAAGGCGCCCAGTTGATTGGCAGAAAGCAGTCACCATGAAAGTAAAACAGAATCAGCCGTGCTTTGAAAGAGAAGTGCCTGTCTGCGTAACTTAAAATTGAGATCGTTTACAATCACAGTGACCACAATCAAAGCCATTGTAGAGGAATGCAAGTTTCCTGAGCCAATCCTCCTTTTTCTCATACAGATCTAGCATCAGGGTTTGCTCCAAAAACTGCTTCTTTGTTCAGAGCAGTCCATTGCTTTTTACTGGAATTGACACCTGAGTGACCTTAGGGACATTCTTCATTTACAAGTACGTGCTGTCGAGCACTTCCAAGTTTCGAATATTCTTAAAAGTTTGAAAACAACAGTGATAGGTTGTTATGGTTTATGGTATAGCTCTATCGAATCCGTATAATCCCGGAACACAACTTTACTTAAAAAAAGAGGAACTAACCGTCAAAATTATAATAAAGATAACTGGTTAGTTTCACGCACAAGTTATGACCAGTTCGGATAGCTGCGATACTTCGCGGAGCAGATGTCAACCACGCACTTCTATTTACGTGATCTTTAAAGACCGCTTCAGTAAACTATAAAATTGTTAGTTTGGGTTCACGTTAGGCGTTATCTCAAAAACACATATTGGAACATAAACTCACTTAAAGAGAGGGTAATCAACTGTCAGAACACCTAGGAAAAACCATTGAGTTGCTTTGAAGAGAGAAAGAGAGAATGAAACAATTATTCATTCTTTCAAATGATAAAAACAGCGAGGGGGCTTCTTTCGTTCGTTATCTCATTCAAATTGTCAACCTTCCTCCCATTTTTCCTAATCGAAGCTCTATACATTCTCAGTAAAAGCTAACATCCGTATTCACAAACACTCCTCGACTCGACTTTCACCCTTCACCTGACAGAGTTGAGCAGTGCGCCACTGCTCGACTGAAAATGACGCTGCGCTACTCAAGAATCGCAGCAGATTATCCCTGATATCCAGTGACTTGACGTTTTTAGAGGTGGCGCGGCCATCAGCTTTCTCAAGTGAAGGTGAAGCATTGAGTGAAGGGACGTAGAATACGGGGGTAGGAGACCCTTATTTGAAGCATACGAGCAGGTGGCGTCGTTCCGCCATCTGGCGGATATGGATCTGATCCCAATCACGCGCTTTTTTTTTGTTTGGCCTCCGAAATTAGTTCCGGGAGTACGTGAGGTACCAAGGTAAGCCAGGCAATACGCAGCAAGGTCATTCACCGCAAGATCCTTTCGGCGCAAGATATACCTAGTCGGACATTTCTATTCTTTATGCAAGTAAATTGATGGCTGGTTCATGTAGGCGCTACCAGATTTATGGAGAAGCCAGGCCTCCACAACCAACACGTGTGTTTCTTCATAGTGCAGAGATTATGCTTTAATCGTGAGCATGTATAACAACGCATATTCATCGCCCCGCCGCGGTGGTCTAGTGGCTAAGGTACTCGGCTGCTGACCCGCAGGGCGCGGGTTCGAATCCCGGCTGCGGCGGCTGCATTTCCGATGGAGGCGGAAATGTTGTAGGTCCGTGTGCTCAGATTTGGGTGCACGTTAAAGAACCCCAGGTGGTCGAAATTTCCGGAGCCCTCCATTACGGCGTCTCTCATAATCATATAGTGGTTTTGGGACGTTAAACCCCACATATCAATCAATCAATCAACGCATATTCATCGATATTTGGCGGGCATTTACACTCTCCACAAAGCAAAGGTAGACTGAATGGTGAGCGCCCAGTTTGGGCTTCCAATTTCTCGATTTGGCATACCGGCTCCTCGGCCTAATGTGGGAGTAGCCAAAGCTAAAATGTACCCTATATACAAAACATCTACGGCAACCGGAAGCTTTGTTTTTATGTGAGTATGTTGCTTCAGAAATGTAGCTCTGTTCACCTTTCGTCTATTGCTTGCTTACTGTTCTTTTTTACCGGAACCTAAACTATTAACAGACAAAATAATTTTATTCCACAAGTAATTATGTTGGTTTCTAAGAAACGCTACAGCTGACAGTGGCTCGGGCTGCAATTTGCTAAGCTATCGTCAGAGACGACTAAATATGCAACAAGGAAACCAAAACGAAGCTTATTATTTTTTTCTTCTATGAGACACATCAAACAATAGATTCGTTCACAGATTCAGTATTTTTATCTGAAGGACATGACATTTGTATTTGTTTAAGTAATTTGACATTTTCTATCAATCACCGCCCACAGCATTCCCTTTACGAAGTGTACAGCAGGACATCTATAAGCAGTGAACAATGTTTCCCACAAAAAAGAAAAAGCTGGAACTATAGAAAGCAGTGGCAAAGACATTGGTGGAAGGTACTCGGGGCTTAGTATTGTTTAAACGAGTAATAAAAGCCCATCGAGTGGTTTACAAAGGCTCCGCATTATTGCACGTGTTCTGTGCAACATGGCAATAATTTTCAGCGTTAGCCTGCTGGCGCTTTGTGCGTTGGTCCTGCCTACAAACGGACAACAAGCGGAACCGCAATTGGCGAGCGTAAAGACGGGAGGGCCAGGTTTGGGACCTCAAAACCCGGGTACACAGTTGCTACCAGGGCCAGGCAGAGCTCCAGATTTGAGAAAACGTAAGAAAGTGCATGTTTCTATTATCTTAGTCAGATAAGAGTCAGTCAGGTTAGTTACTCCCCATGCAAGTGGTAGTCATAATCACATTGTCTTGTTGATGACGTGAAAATGAGTTCAACCAGCATTCCATAGCGTTTTATTGTTAATCTTTCGTCTGGCACTTTGGTCTCTCACTTTAAAGTCAAAGTATACCGAAGGCCGTGGTGAGGAATGAAAATGAAACTTGCATATGAAGTGCTTGTCTCTTTAAGTAAAGTGACTATTGGTGGTAGGTTTAAGTAGATAGTAAAAGTACGCAGGAACAGCAATTATTGACACTGAATGACGACAAGTTCATCATCTTTGTGTGCTTCATAAAAGTTTATAAAACAAAACGTTAGCGTGCACACTTTTTTCGTTCATTTCATTATCACAGTGCCTTAATAACGACGTTTTGTTGACTACCCATTCGAAACAATGCCACTTTTTTGCTGGACATATCAAATCTCTGGTTATTCTCATATATATCAGCTTGTTTGTCTGCATCCAGGGCAACGAAAAAGAGAGAATGCAAGTGAACTTCTATACTGAAAGCGCACTATTTTACCGATTTATTCTCCGAATGTGTACGTGGCTTTCCTCTAACTCTTTTCAAGATGTGTAGAGACGTTCACTTGGCAGTGTGGCAGTCTCCCCATTGCTCATCTCGTTATCGTTCTCTTTGCGTTATGTTGACGCATGAATAAGAAGTTTTGAACTCTTCAAAGGGCCCGAAACGTAGTGGTGGGACCCGCATTGCTCATCTCTTCATAAGTAAGGCCCACAGTCGAGCCTCCATCATGACGATGATGGGTCAATCAAGTTCTATGATTAACTTACTGAGTTTGGTAATATTTACATGGAGGCATGTTTCATAATAATCTTCACTTACAAATCTTACGTTGAAATATCTCCAATCAGCTTCTTGCGTACGTCTCATTTTGTCATGCAGATTTTTTAACGCGTTTACGGATCTTCTCAAAATGCCAAGGTTTTCTATTATTCGACAGTGAGAAGCACGTTTATCAAAGCACGCACTATAACAAGATGCAGTGCCTTTCTTTTGGCGTGATTTGTCCCAACAGTAATTATGGGGAAATCAGGAAGACCAGCTGGAAAATTTCAAGTAACATTACTCGCAAAACGTACAGGTAGATTCCTTCAGCATTAAGTAAAATCGAAAACCTATGTTCGACCTATACCATTTTCTGTGTCTTGATTTTTCATGTAGGCACCTACTTCTATAAATACGCTTTTAAAATCTACTAGAAAAGATGAATATTCCACTTTTAGAAAGTGTTGCATGTAAGTGATGCGATTGTGTTCATAAAGATTCACGCTAAACTTCACTAATCCGTGATATCGTAATTTCAGGTTGCCCACGCGGTAAGGTCTACAAGGAGTGCGTGAGCAGCACCTGTGGCGAGTACAAATGCAAGCACCTTTACCGATTTCGAGAGAGGAAATGCACAGCTGACTGCCGGTCTGGTTGCTTCTGCGCATGGCCTTTCTTCAAGAACAATGACGGACGCTGTGTGCCATTCTGGCAGTGCTACACCTACACATTCGGCAGATGGTTCGGACGACGTCCTTCGGTTGGCAGGAACCAAGGCGGTGAACAACCTGGCAGCTCGAGCTCAGCTACTGGACCCAGCCCCTCTGGTGCAGTATCAGGACCGCAGCCTGGGGTTTCCAATAACGTGGTTAGCCAATTGCCTGGTAGGTCAGGCCAATTGACTGGTCAGAGGCCTGGTAGTCAACCAGCCGTACCAGGATTGCAGCCTGAAGGCGGTTGGAACAGCAGTGAATAGCTTAGACAATGGAGTTTGGAGCGGTGGGCCTGACGAATACCTTGCAAAAGTTTGGGGGGTGCCGACGCAACGATATGCTAATAGTTGGGGTTTCACAAATGGCAATGTAGGTTATGGAAGTATGGGCGGCAACTTCTTAGGTGTGAACAGTAGCCCCTTAAATGGTATTGGTGGCGCCTACGGAAATGGAATCGGTGGCCTCGGAAACGTAAACGGGGGCTTCGGAAGTGGCATCTCGGACTTCCCAAGTGGTAATACAGGCGTCGTAAGTGGTGCTGGCGGCATGCCAAATGGCATTAACGACATTGGAGGAGAAAACAGCGTTTTCGGAAGTGCCGGAATGGGCCTCTCAAGTGGAAATACGGGCTACGGGACCAGCGTTGTAGGTACTGCCGGTGGAAACGTGGGGTTCTCGCCCAGGGATCTCGCAGTAGGTCTGGGTGGCATCCCAAGTAGCAGCGGAGTTTTCGGACCTGGTAACGTTGCCCCAGGCAATGCCAAAGGTCTTGCATAGAGCAGTGCACAGGAATGTCACTTCTGTTTGTGTTGCTCCATTATATGAAAACATAACCGGGAAGAGATATGACATGCTATAAAATAAAGCACGTCATTACTTCAACATGTGTGATAAAAAGTAATGTTTATGATTACTAAACGTCTGGAAATATATTCTTGTAGTAAAGAAAGCGAAGCAAGTTTTGCTCTATAGCTTTCGTTTTAAAGTCTGTGTTCTAAAGAGGATGGTGACTATTCATACATCGCCAACGCTGTCGAAGAAAACATGCATTGCTCTATCAGTGAAGCAGACACGGCCTCTCTCTTTTTGTAAAACAAAAAAAATATATCTAGTGTTCTCACCCCAGTATGGTTGCAATTAAAACAAGAAAAAAGTACGATTTTTGCAGACACCCTGTACAACAGGGTACAATAGGGATGTCGAAAAAGCCTGAGTATCCCGATCATGGACGAACAGAGCGGACAAACTAGACTCTAGAAGACTAGTAGGGGGCGTCCCTGACACTGGTAAACCCCGAAGACAAGCTGCAGCTGTGGGGAAGGGCTCGGGGATCGGGGGCTAGCCACGGCTACCGGTCATCAGGAAGTCACCCATCTCTGGGCGAAGAGAATACGTGCCTGGTTGCACAATAAAGCTAAATTCTCTTTGTGAGCAGCACCATAGAAGCTGATGAAACTTCCAGGTAATCAAGGTTGACGTCTGCTAAAAGTAGCTCGAAGCTGAATCTTCGACAAATCGTGCCATGCTGCACATTGAGGTACCGTATACTCATGCCGGCTTCTTTGTTCTGTTTCTATTGGAATACTAGTGTCGATTCTCGTGCAAGTGTTACAAGCAGAGAGCTAAAAGCATCTGTTTCCGGCCACGAGTTTTTTCTACACAGCTAATCAAAACAATTCGATAATATCAGAGGCCAAGACACCGGCGAAGCACGCAGTCAAGAACACACAGCGTGGAAGCAGCGTATTATACAATACGAAGGCAAACTTGAACACACGTGTATGCACTATACGAAGACTTCGGGAAACGTCATTGTCTAACTTCTATTTGCAAAATCGTGTATGCAGCGTGGCTCAAGCAATTATACCCATTTTTATCACATCAGTAAACGACTTCGTTATGATTTATGTATGATACCTAAAGGAGCAAGAATATAACTACGGAGTTATTTTGCTCCTGTTTCCGAGTCTGCGAACTATAGGAACGAAAGTAGAAAGCATTGACACGAAATAGGAAATGGTCTTCGTTACAGCATGATGCCGAACTTATGTATTATGTGTTGATTTTCATCCCCAATGTTACGCCTTGAGAACTCGCGGGCTTACACTATGATTAAGGTGATGTAGTGGCGCTGCTAAGCACGCTCTTACAGAAGGGTTTGTGCCCAACCTCTTAAGGACTGATTAAAAAAATATTGGTGACGCTGCGGATGGGGTCAGCCGTTTGGAGTATCGTTTGGCCACTTTAGTGCCACTTGGAGTACCGTTAGGGACAGACAGACAGACAGACAGACAGACAGACAGACAGACAGACAGACAGACAGACAGACAGACAGACATACAGACAGACAGACCAAAATTTTCGCGTCGAAGGTCCCTATGAAAGACTGTCGTTTTCAAAAGATTTACTATTGGCATCGCTACGCCATGTATAAAACAATACCACTTTAAGGGAAGTCTTGTGAAGAGGGTCCTTACCAAGGCAAGGAGGGGGGGGGGGCGTAAGGTGTTCAAACCCACTCAAATTTTTCAGTTTTGCATGTGTACCAAGCAAAAAAAAACATGCGCGAAGATAAATGAACGCTTTGCATCATCAATACTTTGCAAGCAAAACCACCCAATCACTGAAAAATATATGTTTTTAAGGGATTCGTACATACTTTATGCATTATAGACACAGGTTCCCAACACTTTGAACGTCACATTTACGTAGGCCTCACATCGACGTAAGCCGCGTCCTCCAACTTGCGAACTACTGAACGCATATAATGTCACGACAATGGGTGCAATATCCGCAACAGCTGCTTCTCAAAACAGCAGAGGGAGAGAGCTGCTTACGCATTCTCGCCGTCGCAACGACATTGCTTCCGAACCTGCAATGATAGTTCAACGTTACTTGCGAGTGCGACGTAAGCACAGGTAATGCTAAATAAAAAGAAAACTATATGAGCAGAATAATCGCACCTATTCCTAAATAAACCTACTTTCTTTTCGGTGGCTCAGCAGTTGGAGATGCTAACTCCGTGTGTTTAAAAGCGATAAAAAATAATGCTGGAAAAAAAACGGAAGGTTGACACTCTTAGAATAGCAGCAAAAAACAAGCATCGCGGGGGGAGAGGACAATGCAAGAATACAAAGGGGAACTCGAAATGCAATGGTTAATTTTACTAGCGAGAGTATATAAACAGGGCATAAAACAATGCAAATAACCATTGTGCGCCTAGACAGCACGGCGGTAGCTAATTTATCTATCATTTACGTTGTGTGCCTGAGACAAATATATGGAGAGAGCAGAAAGAATGGCAGAGAGGTTACCGAAGTTTTCGCTTGGTTGGCTGCCCTGCACGAGGGGTAGGCGAAATGCAGAGTAATTTAAATGATAAAGATAAAATAATCAAAAAGAAGAAAAAGCAGAATTACCTATTTGTGTAAACATACGCACCGAAGCGTATTCAGCGGGTAAAACATTTTTATTTCTAAGACAAGTTACGGTCTGTTTTATGGCCGATCCCCCTTGTTGGTTGCGCCAGGCATATAAGGGCCAACCAATCAACCAACCAACCTTGAGGCAAGGTGTCTGCAGGACCAACGCTGGCAGTTTAGCTACGCTCGTAGAATTCAGTGGGGCTTTCGGGCCTTTGGGCACAGACAATGTCATGATCCAAGGTCTCAGGATTTTTTCATGATGGCGACCTTCCGTTGGGATACTCAAGTTCGGCTCCTAAAAACCGTTGTTTAGTTCGGAAGGATAGACAGCAGCATTCAATTTGCTAAATTGCTTCCTCACACTTTATACCACTGGTACACGTGACAGAAATTGACTGAACGAAATGGGACTGAACGAAACATTTCATTGACGTCATTCACGGTCGTTTCCCAGATTCAAGCTGGGGGGGGGGGGGTTTATCGACAGCATCGTAATGCTATCTGGGGGTCAGTATAATAATGCATGACCTCTTAGCGCAACAAGTCTAACGTCGGTGTTTGTACTGGCGTCGTTGGTTGTTAGCGAAAGACCCCCCATCTCTTCCCTGGCTGAAAATTTGAGGAAGCTGCAAATAAAATACTCTTAGACACATGAACACATATCGAAATCGGTCCTGATTTTATTAATGTTACCATATACTTACACTAGCAGATCGTGCACCGATCCTGGGGAAGTATAGCTAATTTAGAGCGTATATTGTTGCGATGCCCCTCGTTACTGGGTAGCAATCAAGCGAACCCGGTTAAGGGATGTTTTGTCATCAGAAGCCCACGACGTGGTGGTAGGGCAGCCTACGCAAGTAGGCTGCCTTACTTGCCTTAATGAGCAAGTAATGGGAATCTCCCAGTACTAGTTGCAGCAGTCGTATCTCCCAGTATTACAAATAATGTCGCATTAAGCATCCCTATGAATGTAATGTAGCTGGAGAAGTCTCTTTGACGCAGTTCATGATGATTGACTAAAGCGTAGAATCAATGGCAGGCGTCAAAGAATGTCTATGGAGCAAGGAGTCGCTGCCATAAAGTCCCGTACCTTACCAAGTGCTCAGACATACCTATCAATCAGTAGCAGCTGAAGTATCTAAAAAGCGAAATGCTGCGTCGGTTCGTGTGTTGACCTATAAAGCAGTAGTCATTCCATCACCGGTTCACGAAAGGAAAATTATGGCACAGTGGGCACTTAAAAACTGTGTTTGTAGTAGGTACTCATTGATACATTGAAACGGTGCGTGTTACGTGCAAAATCACGTAGAAATATCCCATAACACATGGGCATCTGGCAATCAGCTCTTTTCGAAAGGCGACCGCTGTTGCTGGCATCGAACTCTCTACATTCGACTCCATGGCAGAGCACCTGCATAATCACAGCGCCCGGCGTAGATCAACAATTTTTGAGTATTGGTAAACTATTTGAGGTTAGAAAAAGTCCTAACACCATGTCTGAGCATGATACTTGTCCGTCGCTGCATAAATGAGTCAGTGGTGTTACGCTTCTGATTCTGCTGTTAATATGCACCACAGACTCATTTATTTGGCTCTCTTTCCGTATTCTCGTATGACTTGTATCACATGAAAATGGCAGCGAGTGCTTCTGAATGCCACCAGGCAGATCGCTATCAGGTTGTTCTCAATTGGATCATAGTTTCGTAAGCGTTTTGATTAATATATAGTGAATTGTGCACTTAAACGCTGCGTCATGCACAATTGCTTTAGGTAGAAAGCATGCGAAGGAGAAAAAACAAAGGCTAACAATGTCTGCAATACTATCCGCGTTGCTGTTTACGAAACACAACACGAAAACACGTGAAACGATGTCTTTATTGTGCGCAAACCCGATGCCTGTTGCAGCAGCCTCAGTAAAAGACTGTTCCCTTACCTACTTGCGTAATGGATGAAGCCACAGAGTGAGCTATTGTTTATGAAGAAATTTCTTACCTTCGGAGTACGCACTGAAAAGCACGTGAACGCAAGTAAATCTGGGAAAGAGGACAGCTTTTACACTTTAAAGGATGACCTGTCACAAGCTGTATAATGCGAGTTTTGCTGCCTGCGAAGTGCTGCCCAAAAGAAAGGTATTTCGGGGACGGTATACTTTGCTTTTTGACGAATTGTAGCAACGCATGCCGGCTGCGCGGTTGAAAGTGATCGCGAAAGGCAGCTTCACGGCAGCCACACGGCAGCTTCAATATGCACACAGTGGGGCTTTAAGTACTCTGGTTGTAGTTCTTCCGCTTGTAATTGCGCTGTCCGCTAGGGCGACAGAAACACCTACAGCAAGTTTGACATTGCGACGTGGTAGTGAGCCAAGTAATGGCCCCCGGAGCAATGGGGAGTTTCCGGGTGGCCGCCTTCCTAAACCTACATTGACCGGTGGTGAGTTGGGGCCAGTTGGCAGCTTGCCAAGTTCTACTAAGAATGGTAAGACACCGCACGACGCGTGTTGCATTCTTCGGCAGTTCTGGGAGTGCCTTCTTTCTGAATCAATTCCATTTTCTCACTTCTAATGTCAACTCGATATTGAGATAGGGATGTCAAAAAAGTAGAGTTGGCGAAAAGCCAAATTGTAGCCGGCAGGGAAAGAACTTCCGCTGATCCGAATATTGTAGGTTCGGTCTCTCGCAAACGAAATTGTCTTTTCACGCTGCCTTGTTTATTTTTCACATAGACATCAAAATTACTAAAAATACATAAAAAAGTAAAACTAACACGTCCTTCGCCTTCCCTGCTGTCGTTATTGGGTGCACATGGTTTGCTTAGTGTTATGGTAAACAAACAAGCCCTAAGAAATTTGCTTCTTTCCTTGAATGAACAAGAGGACGACAATTTCAAGACTTCTTTTCGTTTATATAGTGCAACTATAATGAGAACCAACATAACTTTTTCGTCCTCAATACGAGTCATTTAAACTAAAACGCCTCTTTTCTCGCTCTATCATAGCAAGGGTCTGGTTCTGGCCAACTGGATATGGTAATGTATATGCAAGAGATCATCGGTCAGCTGCCACCTCGTAAACAGAATACGTGTTTCGTTATGCCAGTAGACAGAGAAACGTATTTCCCATTTTCCACACGCCGTTATGGCTGCTGGCAGCGCTGAATCACACTCGAGTGTCAGTCAGCGCCGCTACAGTCACCATGTCGTACAGCTCAGTTGATAGAGCATCGGACGCGTTACTCGATGGTCGCAGGTTCAGCCCCTGTTTGCAGGAAGTTATTGTTTCTTCCACTTGAATTGTTTCACATTTACATGATAACTTCTACAAATAAATCCTATACACATTCTTTGAATGTGTTGTGTTTCCTAGTAACCAGGGGCTTAGAATTGCAGAGATTGACGTAGTTGAAGAAGCTGACGTTTTGCGCGCGCTTCCAGTCCCAATGGCTCGATGGTCTCATTGAGGCATTGGACAACCATTCTCGTCTCACTTTCGTGCACACGCCTCCAAGCATTGCATCGAAAACAATGTCAGATTAGCGAGCTGTTCTAAAACACCCCGACGTAATGAAGAAACAGGTGTAAGCCGTGCAGAGAAAAATAGGAAGGCGAACAAAAATGACCGAGAAAGTTAGATGGTTCTACCTTTAAGATAAAGTAGCGGTTAAAGTGAAAGAACGCTTCTCAGCTGAATCCAAACCGGGCATTATTTCAGCAACCATATCTTTGTGCTTTCTAGTCTAAGTTCAAAAATACTAAAATAAGTCTAAAGACTAATATATTGTCTTATATAGTGTCCAAATGACCAGGTGAGGTAGGTGTTTTGCATTACGTTATTAGGCAGGCGCTTAAGTTGTTGAAGTACTACCCATGTGTCTAAAATCGAAAGTTGTTTCAAATGCAATATTGTGTTCTGGATATGGGATTTCGGTGTGTGTGGGCTTTCAATTCACTTACAGCGAGGCACATAATCACCGCTGAAAGCACGATTTGTACATGTACCGAACTTTTGGGATGACAGCAACGCACAATGACAATGGTGTTTCTGCAAGAGTGACTGAAAGTAAGAAAAAGAAAAATCGTGGTGGACAAAATGCTCATGTACAACCGCTGACATATTGTATGATATAACTAGCACAATAAATAGCCTTCTTTCAAGCGTTTATGTTAATCAGCAGTGGTGTGCTGTACTTGTGAGCTACATAATATCATATATTTTGTTACGCTTTTGTTTTTAAACAGACGCTTTTGGCTGTATGTGCGCTTTTCTTACCTCAAAATGTCAACATTGCATATTCAAGTGCGTCTTGCCTCCATCTGGCACTCTTTTCTTCATTGGTTTTGGGTACTGAACCAACGTATGCACTAATACCAAAATTTTGTTTCAGTAATAGGCTGGAGATAGGATCTAGTAGAAGCCCTTAAAGCATGTGGGTCGAACAATGATAGATAAAACGTTTAGGGCAACGCATTTTTGTTGGTGTATTTCATTTCGTCACTTAAACAGCGGGATTCTTTATTTGCAGTCTGTGCAGCATTCCAAAAATACACAAGCTGCCATGGCAACAAAAAAAGGCATTGCGGTGACAGAAGCTGCAAGACTCGGTTCAACCTACGGCGAAAGTGTAGCAAGAAATGTGTACCTGGGTGCTACTGCCGTAGCGGGCTTTACCGGAACACTGACGGCAGCTGTGTTAGTTTCTTTAAATGTGGAAGCTGGATGAAGTCATTGCAGGAAAAGTTGCAAACAATAATCAAGGGTCGGGCTGAGTAGCCCTCGCAAAGGAATTTGTGCCTCGAACTTCATAACCGCACCATGATTATTTGTGGCAACGCGAAATAGCAACAAGAGCTGCTTTTATAAATAAAAATGCTTATTTAACACGTCAAGCGTTGCAAGTTTTTAATGTGGTATGTTGTTAGCTTTATTATTAAGATGATACAGAAATTTCTGTGGCATGATTATGAGGAATAGGTTCTTTGGGTCAAAGCAAGTAAAATTTATAGCTTACAGTCAGTTTCCCATGTATTGCGCGAAAATGTCTTCACATTAAAGTGATTTAGAAAATGTCGCAAGCCATGTACTCATAACAAAAGGGTAAGTGTTCAAGCCACTTGTATTATGACCCTGTAGCATACCGGCTTCCATGTTTGACCACTGTTGATTGATTTCGAGACCACAACCATTTCGTTGGTACCGACAATAAAGTGCTGTTTTCTAAGACTGCAAACTATTTGGTTTTGACTATAAAACCTCGAATTCAAAATGAAAAATTTTAGACAAGAAAAAAATCTGGAGATTCTATGTACTATGGAATTCAGTGATATGCGAAATATGCGGATAGATCACTTTCGTGTAATTTTATTGAACAAAACGTTATGAAATAACACTAAAGCATGTGATAATGTATGCACAGACATTTGTTCAACCAACACACATATTCTCTTAACCAGTTGTTTAATGTTTCGTAACAACGCCAGCAGCAACACGGCTAATACCAACACCACAGACGGTAAGCAGATTTGTAGCGTTTGTACATGCGAGGATGGTAGCCCTGGATGGTGCTATGGAGAGCAAATTCAGTGGAAGGTGTTTAACTACAATGGACGTTAACTTGACGTAACGTCTGTATAAGAAAGTACTTAAGGTATTTTTTATAGAATTAGATAGCCAGCACTGCAACCACAACTGACGTTTTACCAACACGTCAGTATACAGTCCTTTTTTTCAAAGCGATTCTCAGACATACCGTGGCTCTGGAGTATAGAACGCTTCAATGCAACGGAAAGTGCTGTAGTTAAATTCCTGCTTGTACCCTCATATTTATTCTTGGAATTCGTCGGGTCACCGTTGGATATGTCAATTTTTCTTAACGCTCTCGCACTGAAAATACTGCTGTTCCTTCCCCCATTACTCGGAATATATAAACTTTCAATTACCTGTGGCGCATACCAGCATACTGCGGCTCTTGGAGTAAAATGTAAAGAAAATTTTGCCTTTAACTTTATTTCATAGTAAACTGGGAAAGTAACCTCCGACAAAAGCTATAGAACTGTATGAACACGCAAGGAACGATGATACACAAGTGAAAAAAAATCAAAGAAACGCTGGCACTACGTATACTATGAGATCGTTGGTGGTTATCGTTTCGTCCTCTCTGTTGTTCCTGTAACTTCTTTTTAACAGTAATTCACACTCATAAGGCCATACACAGTGGCTCTATTCGATAATCTCTTAAATAATTACTTAGTTTTGTTTACCTGGGGTACATGTTATTACATCAAAACACCACACCGACATTACTGGCGGCTGCTAGTAATAACCTGATAGTGTTGCTCTCGGCACGAAGACATTTGCGAAAGGAATGATGGCTGAGAAGCAAATGCTCGACAAGCTTAATAACACCATGTACCTTGAAAGACGTTACCAGCAACTCACTTCACTGAATAAAGTTCATTAATTCTTGTCCTCAATGCATCAAGGCCAATACAAGATAACTAGGCATCTGAGGCATAGTTTCACTGTGACCAAGCACTGACAAAACAGTGAGCAGTGCGTGAAGCATATTCAGGTCATTTAGGTTGATCTGACTGTTCTTTTCTATGGCTACTATGGCATGACCGTCGGCTGCCGAAGCCCCAGCTTTGTTATTTCTGGGGTCGTATAGCTGATTGATGAAGTTTATATAAAGTGGGGGAGCGGCGGAAAGACAAGAAGTTGCGACATCTATCTAGTTTAGAAAATCTCTCTTCTTAAGTGTTCATCTGTTGCTTTTAGAGAACCAGTAATGCGATGTTTTTCTGTTCATACAAAACTCCGACTAAGGCATGAGAGAACTGCGTTGCAGGTAATTGTAATGATACCCGGAAAAAAGGTAACGTCACACTTGTAGAGGTAGGATCGCCATCCGATAATACTATACGAGGCAATTTACGAACCCTCTCAGCTGTGCAGATGGCTAAGACAAGGAACAAGGCACAAACGAGGTGAAATAAATATGTACTGGAGGTGACATCACAGGCGCATTCGGTCATCAAATATTGCTGGCAAAAAATAGAGCTTGAAAAGTGAACGTTTGGTGGCTGGATAAAGAGCGAATGGTTATTGGAACTTTTATAAAGCGCATGGAAAAGACGACGAAGTGTCTATTTCATAGAACGCTTGTACCCTTTTCTCAAATTTTCTATTTGTTTTACCGCAAATTCTGGGAGCTGCTGCTCCCTCCTTGCGAGAATGGATGAAGAAGCCTCTCAGGATTTTCGAGGTGGACAACCACTACGTCTGGCAGCGGCTAGGAAACGTGGGACCACCTCAAGTGGCACAGACAGCGAGGCAACGGAGCTATATTCCGACGGTTTCGAGTCATCGGATGACGACTACACAGTCGTCATGAGCCGCAATGCAAAAAGAAGACTGCTACGAACATCGTCGTCGACGAGTATATCCACCGTGCAGGCTACCGCGCAGTGTTGGCCACGCACCATACTCTTCATGGCTGTGGACCCTTCAGCCAACCTACGGCGGCTTAACAGGCAAGTCCTCTCTGCATACCTCGAAGGACTCGCTCCAAATGAAATTAAAGACGTCAGGATCAACTCACGGAAGAATATTCTGGCAGTTGATGTTCTACACCATAGTGCGCTACAAAGCCTACAGAACATCTCGGAAATCGACAGAGTCACAGTTAAATCAGTGATCCCCACTGACTGGAAGGGCAGTGTTGGCGTCATTTATGACGTGGACATTTCCATTCCCGCTGACGATTTCCCAGTCTTCCTAAAGCCAACTACAGACGACATCCTCATTAAGCACATCACAAGGCTTGGTCAGCCACGATGCCTGAAGATTGTTTTTGAGAAAGACAGTCTTCCCCAACACGTCAAAGTTGGCCACGTTCGCCATCAGGTCCGTCCATACATACCGAAGCCCCTACAATGCTTCAGATGCTTCAAGATGGGACATGTCAAAGGAGTATGTACCAGCAATGTTGTGTGCCCGCGTTGTGCCAAACCTCATTCAGAAGACACCTGCCACGCAACTGCGTTCAAATGCTCCAATTGCCACGGCGCTCATAAAGCGTCGTCTAAAGATTGCCCACGAGTGAGAAATGAACGCGTGGTGCTGAAACGCATGGTGCGCGACAATTCAACGCACAGGGAAGCCGCTGCTACTGTCAGGCGACGTCGGCGTCACCACAGAAGATCATCACGCAACGCGGCATCTGCCAATAGAGACCCGTCATCTCAAGCAAGAACTGACCCCTCATCGTCAAGCTCTGCGAAGACGAATACACCGAAAACAGAATCAGGGTCAAGACTCCCACCTCGTGAAGAGTGGCCATCACTTCCACGAACACAGCCTGTTTCAGAGGTGCATCGATCCCCGCCAACCTCGATGTCATCACGAAACACTGACGAAAAGACTACTGAGGATCGCCAAGTCATCAACATGTTGCAGACCCTTATGAGCGCAATGCGCATGCTCCTAAGCAACATGAACACCCCATCAGCGCAGAGCGCACTCCAAGTGCTGGACACTTTGAGTCCGGTGCTTGCAGCTCTAAGGTAAAACGATGGCCCGCAACATGTTATCCTTTCGCGAGGAGGTCAAGAACGCATATGTCCTTCAGTGGAATGCCAGAGGACTTAGGGCGCGTATGTCCGAGTTCCGGCAATATGTATTCACAAACCAGTTCTCCATAATTGTGATTTGTGAACCGAACCTCTCAGCCCAGATGAGACTGTCTGGATATGAGTGCTTTATGTCTTCCACCCACGGAGAGCGCAGCAAGGTCGTTGTGTTCATACGGCGCGACTTAACTTATGTTCATCACCCTGTACCCCCTGATGAAGAAAACCGGTACGTTTGCCTAACAGTAAAAAACAAGAAGACCACATTCACCATCATCAGAGCCTACTTACATCTATCAAGTCGTCTAGACCGAGAGCGCTTGCGCGGAATTTTGAATTCAACTCTCCAGCCATGGGTGATAACTGGTGACTTCAATGCCCACCACTACTTATGGGGAAGCTCCAGGGTAAACACTAGAGGTAGACAGTTAGTGTCTTTCGCTTCTGAATGTGAACTTATCCTCGTGAATGACGGCAGCCCTACTTATCTGCGCGGATCGGCCTATAGCAGTTGCCTGGACCTCACTTTCGTCTCACGCTCGTTCACACGCAGAGTGCACTGGTTTTCGGATTTGGAAACAAGGGGTAGTGACCACATCCCAACATACTTGAAGATTGACTGCTTTCCAAGTCTCAAGTCCTCCAGAGCCGTCCAGTGCACCGATTGGCAAAAATACAAGTTAATCATGGAAGACTATGTTGGCACCTCACCTTTCAACCTCGAGGACGCAATAAAGGGTGCCCTACAGTCAACGACGCGTTCGCTTCCGGTGAGCTCATCACGCACTGATATGAACATTGATCTCGAGAAACTCCGATCGATTGAGACGCGTCTTGATCCCGATCAAACGCTGACGTGTGTACGTTTGGCTCCGGCTACTTACCGTGTTATGACCACCTCTTCAGGTCCTTGGACCCTGGATCACACATCACACCAACTGTAAGTGGACCTGGCACCCATTCGACACCTTGTTGGGATGTGATAATGCTCCTTGAGAACAGTGCTGACTGTTTATTGTTCAGCTCGACCGCTTCCGCGCTAGGCCTAACCGCCGGCCTAGTATGAGTGGAGGCGCCCAGCGCGACGCGGCCAGCGTCGCAGCGGGCGTCGCTGCTGGAGGCGACGCCGCTCGCTCATGGCGTGCTCTACATGCTGACCTTCGTCCCACTGGTTCATCGGCTGACACCTGCGCAGCGGATCTGAAGAAACCATCTTCATGGGAGCCTAAACCTCCACCACTGCCCGATGCGGACTACAAGGTGATTCTTCGGATACGCGGGGGTCTCGACTGTACCAAGTTGCACCCCTGTGTCTTACGACAACTCGTTCTCAAAGCAGTTGGACTTCCCATCAGCAGCCCTGATCAAATCAGGGTCAATCCCACCAGTCACACAGTGCTCGTGAGTACGTCAAGCATGGACCGAGCAGATTTATACCACAACATCCGGACCTTAAAGTTCAACGGAGTCCCCTACGAAGTCGTCACCCACGTTGCCGACCCTGTAGATTCTTGTCGTGGAAGGTTTCATCTCCCTCTGGATTACGCTGACGAGGAAATCCTTCCAACCCTCCAAAGATGTAATCCAGCCATGACCATTGGGGCCGCTCGCCGACTGAGCACCACCGAAACCATCTTGGTTGTTTTCCGTGGCACGCACGTCCCTTTTTACATCAACTACGAAGGCTGCACGCTTCGCTGCCGCCCATTCCGACTGAAGGTGGAAGCCTGCACCCGTTGCCGAAAAATTGGACATCGCCAGGATGTCTGCCCCTCTACTCCCGATGCAATCTGTCACAAGTGCGGACTGAAGGATTCCTCAATGGACCATGAATGTGAACCCGTCTGTGTCGTGTGTGGTGGAGCTCACATCACCGGTTCCCCATTGTGCAAACAGCGTTACAAGACTAAGACACCTAAATACCAGACACCTAAGCCCTCAGAAGTTCCATCATCCCGGACACCGAGCCTTAATCGCTCGCAAGAGCGTGGCCCACAGCGGGGTCGCAGCAAGAGCAAGAGGCGGGGCCCAAACTCGACTCCCAAAGAACTTGACTTCCCGACCCAGTCAACGAACCCCCATTCCACCAGTCATCTGCCAAACCCATTAAAGGTAAGCTGGGCACAGGCAGCTTCCTCTAACTGCTCCTTATCTCAAAACATTAGCCTAGAAAAAGTTCTAGCTGAAAACGCTAGCCTCAAGGCAGAAATTCAAAAGTTAAAGCTCGAGCTACAATCCCGAATGCCCCTTAGCAATCTTTCGCAGCATTCCGAACCACGATCTTTCATTCCTGCTCAATCGCCCCCTGCTGTTGAACCCACGATACCTCTTCCTCCTACTGACATGGACACTACAATGCCTCGAGACACCTCCCAGCTGCCACCCTCAAATAAGCGCAAAACCCCTGCCACACCACGCGAAGAAGAATCTCTCAGCGACTCAGTTCTAACTCTTAACGATAGGATAAACGCCCTCGAAAATAAAACACAGAAGAAATTCGCCGTCATTGAAAGTAAGATTTCTCACATAGAGAGCAGATTCACAGCTCAGGAGACGGGCCAAGCTGCCATAAATGACAAACTTGACAAGTTTCTAGATTTTGTACAAACTCAAATGCAGCAGACCACTGCATGGATTGCGGCCGTCACGGCCAATAATCCAAATATAGCCGTACCCGCCTTCTCTCCTACACCCCCTCCCGACAATGGCTGCAAACCCTAATCGCTCGAACTTTGTAGTATGGCAATGGAACTGCAGGGGGTTCCGCAAAAAGAAAGCGACTCTTCAACAATATTTGGCCTCCTGCCCCAAACCCCCTGCAGTCATTGCCCTACAAGAGACCCACGGAAACATAACTTTTCCCGGTTACAGTGTACACCAAACTAAATCTCTAAATTCTCCCGATACTGCAATATTAACGCAAAAACATTTGACGGTAACTCACTCTAATTTCGACGGCGTCGATGTGGAGCACAACTTTTTGGAGGTCCTTCCTTGTAAAACTCAAGAATCGCCTTTATACGTATTAAACGTCTATAGTAGGCCACAGGCGAAACACCATCGCTTCAATACTCTCTTTGCCCGAGCCATTGCGGCCGCGAAACATCACCCTCTCCTAATACTTGGTGATTTTAATGCACCAAATCAAGTATGGGGCCACTCTGTTTCTACACCCAAGGGTAGGGCTTTATGGGTTCACATACAGGATCACCGCCTCACCCTCCACAACAATATAGACATGCCCACTAGATTAGGTAATAGTGTAGCTAAAGATACATCTCCCGATCTTACACTCAGCCATCGCGTTCACTTTGTCACATGGACCAACCTGAACATTAACTTCGGTAGTGACCACTACATTATTCAAACTACCATACACTTCCGACACAAACCTTTAGCTCCCAAGCGCCTGAGCCTTATTAACTGGAACAAGTTTCGCGAGGCCCGTCACTGCTCGGCGCCTACTGAGATAGATGATATCTCGGAATGGGTACAGCAATTGCACACTGACACAAAAACGCATACCACCATGTTACCACCTGATACGCCTTTTACAATAGTTGACACCCGACTTCTTCACATGTGGGAAGCTAAGCAATCTCTCCTCAAACGCTGGAAGAAGAGGCGACACAATCGCCGACTGAGACTGAGAATTGCGAGACTCGATTTGCAAATTCAGGACTATGCCATACAGCTTGCTTGTCAACAATGGACCCAGAAATGCGAAAGCATGCATGGCCACCTAGACAGCAAGATGACATGACAGCTCCTGCGGCATTTATTAGACCCTACCATATCACGTACCGCAAATAATCATCACATTAACAAACTACTTCACTCGCACAAAGGTAACTTAAACACTCTTTTTAATGATCTTCGCGACAAACACCTACCCAGCGCGTATCGATACGATGCACCTGACTATATCGGACAACCAAATGATGATCTCAGTAGCCCCATAACGGAGGCTGAGGTTAGACACGCGCTTGCGAACCTTCGCACCTCATCTGCACCAGGCCCTGACCTCGTCAATAATAAACTTCTCCGCAACTTAGATGAAAACTCAATTATAGCCCTCACTAAATTTTTTAACCACTGCTTCGACACTTCTACCTTGCCGGCTGCGTGGAAGGACGCCAGAGTTATTTTCATACCAAAACCTGGTAAGCCCATAAACACAGCCAACCTACGTCCGATTTCCCTCACTTCATGCATCGGAAAAACACTTGAACATGTAATCCTCAACCGCCTTAGCAAATTTATAGAAGAACACAACTTATACCCTCACGAAATGATAGGCTTCCGTAAATCCCTTTCCAGCCAAGATGTCATGCTTCGACTGAAGCATGACATCATTATCCCTAACTCTAGCCTCGATACTCAAGCAATTCTCAGTCTCGATCTCCATGGGGCTTTTAACAACGTCAGCCACACTGCCATATTGAGTGAACTGAGCGCTATAGGCGTTGGTAAAAAGATTCATGATTACATATCTGCGTTCCTTTCGAACCGTACGGCAACTATTTACATTGGGTCTGAACACTCTTGTTCTTACTCCTTGGGGAGTTTCGGCACACCTCAAGGATCAGTGTTATCACCTTTCCTTTTTAACATCGCGATGATGCCGCTGGCTCGAACGCTGAGATCCATATCAGATCTCAAATTTTCACTTTATGCAGATGATATTACCCTCTGGATGACAGGCAGCTCCGATGGTCACATTCAGGAAACTCTGCAGACTGCTGCTGACAGGGTGGTGGTTTGTGCGGGTAACATGAATCTGACCTGTTCACCCACTAAATCTGAACTGCTCCTCCTTCCTGCCCATCGGGGCTCTGAAAAGCACATCTCTGATATACAAATAACACTGAACAATACACCCGTGCCTAAAGTTGACAGACTCAGGGTGCTTGGACTACACATACAACGAAATCGACTAAACACACACACCATTAAAGCACTTCAAACAACTGTGGACCACACTCTACGCCTTATAGGCAGGATATCTAATAAGCATGGCGGGCTACGAGAGGCAGAGCTCCTCTGCCTCATCCAAGCCTTCGTCCTCAATAAAGTGACTTATTCTCTCCCTTATCTGTTCCTTCTGAGAAGAGAACAAAATAACGTAGACACTTTGTTACGCAAAATCTACAAATTCGCTCTCGGAGTCCCCATTCGAACGTCCACCGCACGGCTCATGGAGACAGGCACATTGAACACCTTAACTGAACTTATTGAAGCACACTTAACTTCACAATATGCTCGTCTTTCCAACACACAGACCGGAAGATACATACTCGATACCCTCAGTATCAGGCCAACTCCAACCACTAACGCCAAACACACTATTCCGCGTGAAATACACAAGAATCTACACATTCCGCCGCTCCCTAAAAACATGCACCCTGTGCACCACGAGCAACGTCGACGACAGCGTGCAAAAACTCTCGAAAAACGATTTTCTACTTCTAAAGAAGTGCTCTACGTTGACGCTGCCGAATACAGTACTCGTCCTTTTTTCGCCCTCTCAGTTGTGAATTCGCTAGGTCAGATATCTGCTGCTGCTTCTATTTCTGCTTCCTCTTCTGAGGAGGCGGAAGAAGCAGCCATAGCTCTGGCCCTTACAGTTCCAAATTATTCACTTATTATTAGTGATTCAAAAACTGCCATCTACAATTTTGGAGCGGGTAGGGTGTCCAAAACAGCCCTCTCCCTCCTTTTGGCCCATCCCCCGCAACAAGACACGGCTTTAATATGGACTCCCGCGCACGCGGGCCTTGCCGGTAACGAGGCGGCTCACGCCAGCGCCCGAGGATTTACGTTCCGGGCGCAGGCGCTGGAAGAGCCAGGCCCCGTTTCGACAACGGCACCGTTTGCTGCGCGGGATCGCCTTTTAACATTTCACGACATCTGTAGTCACTACCGCCTTGGTCGTTTATCCTTACCGCCGCTAACGTCGAAATCCATACGAAGGCGCGAAGTACTGTGGCGACAGCTGCAGACTCACACCTTTCCTTCTCCTTACATTCTTCACCTCATGTACCCTTCTCTTTACCCGTCCTCCTCCTGTAAATATTGCTCCGCACAGAAAGCAAATCTTAATCATATCATGTGGGGGTGCCCTAAGCACCCCCCTCCACCGTCCCTTCGAAAACTAATTAGTAATGAGGAGCAGTGGGAGGCTGCCATGCGCAGCTTGAAACCCGACGTCCAGGAGGCCATCCTGGGTTGGGCAGAGAGGGTTGCGGAGGACTATCGAGCGTAGCAATCTCTCCTCATCTCTCTTCCATTGCACCTTTCCTTTACAAAGGAAAAATAAAGTTTATACCTACCTACCTACCTACCGATCGATTCGTCGTCGTGCAGAACGACGTTATAGACGCACGAGGTCACTTGATGATCTGAGAGTGGCCAGACGCACACAAAAGAAACTACAGCGTCACATGGACAAGTTGGACAAGATGGGTATCTTTTTGCGAGTCTTTGGATCCCAGAAAGCCTCTGTCACTAATCTGGCGAACTGTCCGGGGTCTTCGTACAGCCATTACTCAGCGCTACCCAATAAAATCTCTGGCACTTCACTTACGCTGCGAAGAGATTGATGTCGCAGATTCCTTCTGTCGAAGGATTGCCTGTGACTCAAATTCAACTGGGACAAAGACGCCCGATTTTTCTGTATGTTCACGTGATCCCCGAATGGAGATTTCGTTTTCAATGGACGAACTAAAAGCTGCGCTTGCTTTGTGTAGACGTTCTTCAGCTCCAGGACCTGACGGCATCACTTACCGCGCTCTGTGTCACCTAGGAGATCAAGCTCGGCAGGCACTTTTGCAGCTGTACAACGACTCCTGGCAAACTGGCATTGTTCCACAGGAATGGAAGTCAAGTCGCCTGATTCCACTTCTCAAAGCCGGCAAGTCACCCTTGGACATTTCCTCTTATCGCCCGATTGCCCTCGCGAGCTCTGTGGGAAAAGTTATGGAAATGATGATTTTAACGCGTCTGGAATGGTACTTAGAGTTCTACGAAATATATCCAGATGCCATGTCGGGGTTTAGACGAGGTCGCTCGTCAATTGACAATGTAGTTGACTTGGTGACATATGTAGAACACCAGAAGGCCTGCAAACGGTTATCTGCTGCTCTGTTTCTTGACGTTAAAGGAGCCTACGACAATGTCACCCACGAAGCCATTCTCAGCGCACTAGAAGGAGTGGGACTCGGTGGCAGGATATATACGTGGGTTCAGAGCTACCTACAGAAAAGATCATTTCACGTGCAGACAGAGAATGGCCCGACACACGAGTATTACTGCAGCCGAAGAGTCCCGCAAGGCGGAGTGCTAAGCCCGACGCTGTTCAACCTAACACTCATTGAACTAGTTGGCAAGCAACCAAGCAGTGTACGACTTTCCATTTATGCTGATGACATCTGTGTGTGGACATCAGGTGTGACTCGACTTCAACTTCGCGCTCGACTTCAGAAGGCAGCATCAGTGACATCGTACCACTTACGCAAACAAGGGCTTGAAATCGCAAGTGAGAAGTGTGCAGTCGTGGCCTTCACCAGAAAACCAATGTCCGCTTACGGCATATCAATTAACAGGCAGTTGGTATCATACAGCCGGAGTCACAGGTTCTTGGGAGTCGTAGTCGACAGAAACCTGTCTTGGACACCCCACGTAAACTACGTGAAAAAGCGGCTGACTGCCATTTGTCACTTATTCAGGTTTCTTGCTGGGAAAAGTTGGGGAATGTCTGTCGAGTCTATGTTAAAGCTGTACAAGGTATTATTTACTGGATTCCTGCGGTATAGCCTACCTGTTATATCTAACACGTGCAAAAAATTGCCCGCAGCTTCCCTCGGGGGAACACTGAGGAGGATGCGGAGCATATAATTGGTTAACGGGGTGTTAAAGTGCGACTTACTTGGGTCGATGGCTAAATTGGTTAACGTGGTTGTGAAATGGGGTGTTAAATTGCGACTTACTTGGGTCGATGGCTAAATTGGTTAACGTGGTTGTAGGAGGGGGTGTTAAATGAGTGAACACGTACACACGTATGCGAAAGGACGGCGCTGGTCGAAGGGACGTCGATCATTGTGTTTGTGGATTCGTTGGAATTCATTTCACCGCGACCTTGGACGTCGACGTGCCGTACAAACCAACCGACGAGCGGCAACTGAGCGAGCGAGCGCCGACCTGGAGTATATATACAGCGCGACGGCGCATGCGCTGTCAGCTGTCGAATGTTCTCGAAGGAGAAGCGCGCGCGGCACAGATGGTGGGCGACGGCGCGACGGCGCATGCGCGCGCGTCAGCTGTCGAATGTTCGAGAAGCGGTGCGGACGGCGCACTACAAGGCGCGAGTATAAGATGCTTCCGCATCTAAAACGAACCTGCGGACAATCCAAAATATTCAAGCCCAAGCGCTTAGGATATGCCTTGGTTTACCCCGCTGTGCATCGACAGCTGAAACAATTGCCATTGCACAGGACTACTCGATCATGACGCACATCACCATTGAAACGATGCGTACGTACCTCAGACAACATGCAAGGAATCCTTCCCACCACTTGGCAACCCTTGCTACTGAGAGGCCCCGCACGAAATTTAGTGCAATTGTCTGTGCTCATCGTGCGTCGTTTACGTCAGGTTTTACGCCTGCAGAGAAACTGGTGTATCCTCCGTGGTGCCTGACACTTCCACAAGTACGTGTTTCAATTCCAGGAATACAGAAAAAATCAAATTTGCCTTTATCAGCCCTAAAACAATTGAGCTTGAGCCATCTGCACGAAATGTACAACAACCACGTGCACATATACACCGATGGTTCAACCACAGCGTCTGGTTCTGGTGGTGCGGTTGTGATTCCAGCTAGAGGAATCACTCTGCGAATCAGGCGGTCACACGTCACTACGTCCACAGCGGCAGAACTTGCGGCTTTGCGTGGCGCCATAGAGTACATCAAATCCCAAAGACCGAGTAAATGGGCTGTGTTTTCCGACTCAAAACCAGCCCTACAGAGCATGCAGTCAGTCCTTCGACGAGGTTGCCATGAACAATTAACTTACGAAGTTGTCAAGCTCGTTCACCATGTCACAGAAACAGGCCACGAGGTCAAGTTTCAGTGGCTTCCTGGCCATTGTGGGATTAGTGGCAATGATTCCGCAGACAACGCGGCTCGCACATCGCACCAAGAAGAACACACCCTTCCGATTCCTTTGTCAAGGACTGACGCTGCACAGCAACTTCGTCACCTGGCACGTAGTCTGAGTCTCCAGGAGTGGAACACCCCAAGCATAAGACATACGAGACTATACCAAATAAACCCTCGACTGGAACTTCGACCTCCATCCGGACTTCGTCGACGTGAAGCTTCACTTCTTTGTCGCCTTTGGTTGGGGGTTGCCTTCACAAAAGCATATAGAAACCTCATCGGACTGACCGACAATGCGGAATGCGACGTCTGCTGCACCAAAGAGGACATCGACCATCTGATATGCCATTGCCCTCGATTTGCCTCTGAAAGACAGAAGCTTTCGGACACATTGCGACAATTGGACGATCGGCCACTCTCTGTGCAGATGCTACTAGAACACCGTCATCGCCTTTCATTGGCTCAAAAAGCAGTCAAAGCTGTCTTGTGCTTTTTGAGGACTACAGGCCTATGTGACCAACTTTAACTTTTGTGTAGGGCCACCGCTGTATACGCGCCAGCTGATTGACTGCCAATCCTCCTTTTTTTCTCTCCTTCTCTTCTCTTTCCTCTCTCTCTCTCATCTTTATGCCCCCTTCCTATTCCCCCAGCGTAGGGTAGCAAACCGGGCATGTGCCTGGTTAACCTCCCTGCCTTCCCTCTTGTTGTTTACCCCCCCCCCCCCCTTATAAAGCGCATGGTGGGAAGAAACAAAAACAATTCATATCATCTGCTATTGTTATAAACTGCGATTATACAGTAGTAAAAAGAACACATGAGCTTATGTGATGGAGCAAGGTGGTGTCTATCATAATTAATTCATGAAACATTGCTGACACTTCGCTTTGGTTGTTGAAATTCAGTTTCAGTCAATTCTTCAGTCCTACCACACTCGTATCAAGATCACATTGACATCCAAGCGTTTAACTTTACTCAAGTGTGACCGTGCCGGTTGAGATCAAACCTCCTACCTTGACGTCGGCCGCCAAGCACTCTAACCAATGTACCACCGTTGCAAATGTACATCATGTGTACTTTCATATTGGTAGTTTTATGAGGACGGTACAAATTTTTCCCCGCAGTGTATTTTTGAGCGCTCGCAGAACTCAACCATGGAGGATAAATGTCTGATTCTGTTTCCGTTTTTAGAATTTAAAGAAAATTATTTTATTCACTATATTATTAATGTGATGAGCAGATGGAAGTCAGTGCTTCTGAAAATGAAAGCAGTGCAAAGGACAGAAAATCAGTACAAGAATCAGATGCACATCAGTGCTGTTGTGTGTGTCGCTTTACTGGTCATTTGTCTTTTCAAGAGTTTTATTCAAATTATGACATGCCATCTTGGAGAAGTATCCAGTTCAGGCCTCTAAATACCTTTAGGCTGATTTGTGTTATGGATTGTTTGTCAAGAGTTCGGCGAAAGTTTGTCTGGTCAGGCATTGGATGACGTGGAGCATGGTCACTGACCACAAGTCTGAGAAAACGACCTGACGTTTCGAAACAGCCTACGAACTCTTTGTTCTCTGAGCTGGACTGAAAGTCCTTGTAAGTTTTACTACAGGTTGTTTGCTGTTTGGCTAAAAATTCACAAAGTTTTCAGAATTATCGCGAAATGGCCACCTGCTCGACCGTGCGTCATGTACGTAATCACAAAGTCTTGCGTTTTGTGTGTCATGGGATTCAGTGCTTCACATACAAAGATTAAAGTAAAAAAATAAACGCATGGTCAAAGAAAGTATGGAGAGAATGCTGTCGTTTTTCTTGCTGACCATATCCAGCGCGAAGACATTCGAAAAACTGCAATGTATTACAGCCCAATACATCTTGTAGCGCTTGCGTAAAAAAAAAACGGTTCTCTCACCTTGCTACGTCATAGAACAGCTACGGCTTCAGCTATTGTTCTTCGGGAAACGTTTTACCTTCGGCCATCGTGCATTGGAAGGCAAGTGAACGCAGGTAAAGGTTAGAAACAGCCTTCAGACTTTAAAGGATGACGTGCCACCAACTGTACAATGCGAATTTTGCAGCAGAAAACACCCGAAGTTGAAATGTTGATGAAAAGAAAGCTGCTTTGCTTTTGACGGTGTCATTTTGCGACCCATACAGCCTGCACCATTCAAAGTGACTGCAGGAGGAACACTGCAAAGTGACTTCGAGATGACTAAAGTGGTGGTTTTTAATTTTTTAGTCCTAGCTATAGTGATAGCGCTTACTAGTAGTGTGATAGAAATTCCTAGTGTGAATGCGGTAATAGGCGGCCATGACCCACCTGCGGTTCCGAACAGTGGCGCAGTGCCGACAACTGGCGTTGCACCAAGTACTGCTGTTGCGGTCAGTAATGCCACGCTGCCAGGAGGTGGCACTCAGCCAAGTACCACTCTGACAAGTTATACAAGACATGGTCTGTATATTTTGCTTTCTTGAACAATTCTGCTGACCCACTTTTCAAAGTTTGTTATCTTGAGCTTTCCTTCCGAAGGGTTTTATTAATTTTGCACTCAGCTTTAACAATATTCACGTTTTCCTTCTGGCACCTTATGCGTCGAGCACAGAGTTAAGTTCTATGACTGTATTTGCGGAAATATTGTAATCTGTTTGCTCAAATGCATAAAATATCGCAAAACTAATATAACTCCAATCGCGATTCTACTAAAGCAATCGGAATAAAATGAGCTGTGTGCTACCTGTCAGAGTTTTTTTTTAATTGGTGATTTTACCCGATTTCGATGCACACAGCTGTTTATCTAAAAACTGATTAAATATTCTACGGCGATTATATAGTAGTAGCTCAACAGACACTGCTTTTTGTTGTTGCATGTCCCATGTCTAGGACAGGCTTTGACAGGCTTGGTTGGTGTCACGACCATATGTGTGTGTAATATGTTAAAGGATTATGTTATAACTGTCTGAAAAAACAGCGCACTGGAAGGGATCAGATGCCGCGATACACTCACGCGGTGAACGCCACGGATGTCGTTTCATAAGCTGTGGAATGGAACATAACTTCTAGAAGACCGGACTTACAGTGGAAGACAGGCGCTCTTATTCATTTTTTCTTAAAAAACGTCCGCACTATTACATATATCTCGTAGGAAGCTTAGTACTCTAATCAAGCACACAGACGTGCAACATCTCAGTAGCAACACTAGGCATCTAGCACACTCTGCCAGTTCGAGCATAAGTGCTGGAAGCCAGGATGTCGTTTCGGGATGAATGAGCGAAAGTTTATGCTTATTTCTTGCTCTGGTTATTCTTGCAGTGAGCTGCACACCGTACTTTTGAGAAACCCAGAATCTTTTTCAAATGATGAGTGCTTGCGCTCTGAGCAGGATAATTCCACTATGATACCGTCTAGCTGCTTATGCAGCTGTGTAGCGTGGCCATTTTCGCTACCTTATCTGAAAAAATTCAAAAAGGCATGGAGGAGACATTGAATTCGATGATTTAGCGCCTGTACGGTTGTTCTCGCACTAGGCACATTGCGTCAGCGTGTCCTGCCGCACATATCGAGAGATAGTTATTCTGTCATTTTTGGTCAACAGAGCGAGAGCAGTTGTAGTGCCCTTAGTTCTTGCGCAACGATACTGCGTTGAAATCTTTCACTTGATATAAAGTTGAACATTTACAGATACACTAGCGCTTAACCCTTCCCACTGGTGCAGCATAGCCTTCGTCGCCTACACGTACTGAACATGAGTGTTTGTGTCGCTCACAGAATCACGCACAGTGGGGCGTAAGACTCATTCTCCTTGCTGTGCTCCTACATGTCACCATAATGTCCTTATTATCTACAATGAGTTTATCTGAGTAACCATCGCTTCTATTTGTTTCTTCGTCCTGGATGTTGAAGCAGTGGCAGTGTGCTTTTTCAAGCATATCTCGACTGAATATTATTATCTGGGATGAACGCACCTAGTTCATTTGTAGGGATATGCTGAAAGTTCTTGTATTAGTGCCTTTTAGTGTGTTTTAGTACGATCACTTTGCTTGTACCACGCCTTTTTCTCGTTCTCTTGTTGGGCTTGTCTGTGTTGGCGACCAGTAAACACACTTCCCCTAGTGCTGTGAGAGTAGCCATAGTTTCGAGTGAGTTGAATCTGATTGCTATATAGTTTTATTGTTGTTTGAATTTAATATTTTTTCAATATGTCTCAAGTCCTTTTCGAATACTTCAAAGCGAAATTACAGAATAAAGTGGCATAGACTCTCCAAGCATAATATTACGAGAGCGGAACAGTTGAAAGTTACAAACATGGCCAAAGAACGCATTTAAACTTAAGGAGGGATGTGGTTTTTGTGTGCTGCAAGATGAACAAAGAAGAACGATCTTTTGAATATGGCAGTTCGAGTTTCTGTAGTCCTGTTTCTCATTCTGAAATCTCTTCACTGAAAACTATGTTCAAGGGCTACAAAAAAACTTTGTTGCTCTTGCTTAAGTGGCAAAAATTATTATGCAAATAACAGAAAGAAAAAGCTTCCAAAAGTATTGCCAAAGTTAATTGAAAGGACCATATTTCCACCTTGAACGTTCCCATTTCCCCAAAGCCGTCCATTCTGAAAGAAGCTCTCAGAAACATATGTTTAAAGCTTATTTCAAAGCTTTCCAGGGCATGCTTCAATTTCTGCGGCACGCGTAATTATTTGTCCGATGCTCGCTACGAAAACGAGTCGTCTGCGGCTTACGCGTCGCGACGTCACCAATGTCTAAAGTTGCGATGCTTAGTGAGGTGTTCACCTTTGTTCCGTGTTCGTGAGTCGACAATCATTTAGAATACAATTGCGATTTAGCTTGGAAGCAGGAAACGAACACTGAAGCAAGAGACTAAGGTAGTGTACCACACTCATTGCGAACATCGCGGATGGACGTCTCTGGTTGACTGTACTGCTTATCAGCACATTGGTCCTCGTGACGAAGACAGTCGCGAGACGACTCTTTATACTCGAGATCAAGTATGCATGAAGTAGTTTACAACATCAGGTACCGCGCCAACGCACATCACGACTGAGCTTACCACTGAATGTCGTTGCAAGGCTTTACGTCGCTGACGGCACTGATTGACAAGACGAATACGATTCTGGAGGGCAAGAAGATTACGGCGGTGTAGATGTAAAAGCGAAGGCACACCAATATGCCTAGCCGTAATAAAGTAACCAATACTGTCTCCCGCTGACTCCTTCGAACCGTATGTGGGCATTTAGCACATCGGCAACACATCCCCGCAGACATGGCTGCGGTACAGCGACCACTCGGAGCACCATTGGAAGCTGCTAGCAGTTTTGTACGCAGGTGGCACTAAAATTAAAACTAAGTGCGCTGCGCGCTGATGTATAGCCGTTATATGTATACACATAACTTTTGTTATTAGGAACAAATATTTTTCATTTTCAGGTAGTACGATTATATCTGTTACAAGTGGGTAAACTTTCCTTTGCCCATTTTTAGGATGGAATAATATTAATAATGCATCCACTGTCACCTTATTATTGCATGTAGTTTCCTTCTTCTTGACTTGTACTTGTTCATTAACGCTTCTCCGACCAAATTGTAATGTATTGCTAATTTTCGTGTGGCTGCTTCCTCTGTTTTTTTGTTTTGCTCCCACTCTTGTAAAAACCCTCCAAAGGGTTAACAGTATGTTGAAAATAAATAAGTAAATAAATAAATAAATAAAAGTTAATAGTCAAACTTTGGCGCCAATCTAGTCGAATAGCGGACGCTATTCTAAAATCTTTCGAAAGTTTAATTATTCTCAGATATCTAATTTTTACTTTTGTGGGCGTGTTAAATACCTTTACTGAGGAAATTGTCCTGCTTGATCTTGCATTTTTATTGGATGTACTCTCTTGGTTTTGACCAATCATTCATCTTGTGTTGGTCCTGTTCATATCAGCCTGTTTTGTAGGCTCTGAGCTGACGAAAAATAGTTGGGCCCGAAATGTTGTTGCAAGCAGCGTTATGACAAACGGGCGAGCCTGCATCAAGGCAGCACATACGTTCCTTAGCTCTCTCTCAGGAACATCCTACGTGTGCTTTTTTTATTATTTACTAACGTCTCTGGGTAGGCACAGAACTGTCAGCTTGTGTCTAAAAAACTAAAGCAAGAATGGAGATAGGGGAGGCAGTTGGAAATGGAAAGGTGTGTGTCGCAAGAGGAAGCTTTGTTTTCAATCGAAGGAAACAACGATATCATTGCTCTGATGATCGATAGAGGAAGGAATGGAGATGGCCGCTGCATTATTCCTTTCGCGACGGTGTAGCTCCACTTAATTCGATGAATTTTCGCAAACCAGCGCGCTTTCATAGTCTCTTAGCTTGGAGCTGAAAATAATGGGAAAGAACAAGGGGCCAGCGAGAGTTCTTGGTGTCTTTTATGGACCGCGTTTACAGTATGGACCCTCCACAGGTTGCGTGATATAGCGATGTTCTTCACTTCATCGCCATAACCGCCACAAAGAGTGCGCTGGAGTTATAAATGAAATGGGTTATATGGTAAAACTCTTCAAACCGATGAAGAGAAGTAGTCATGGAGAACAGAAGGTTTGAGTGTGACTTTCGATAGATGCATTAGGAAGCTGCTTCAGAAGCTTCCTTCTAATCGTTTATACATATCGATAGTACTTTTCTCAAGTTGTGAATAAAAGAAGGCCTCCTGTCTTGTGTTTATGCTAGTATGAGCATGCTGTTATGTACAGCAGTAAACAGAACTTCAGGTAGTAGATATTCAGAATTTTCGCAGAGAAATCCCGTGTCCGTGCATCCGGTATTTCTATCTTAGTGTCTGCATGATTTCCGCCTAATTTAACACGAAGCAATTGTGCGGTCAAACAACCCAGCTAGCTGAGACCAAATCATTTGTCTATCAGCATTAAATGCGTATCGCTGGAAGTGACACACAAAGAATCAATAAAACCTTCGTTACACCAATGGCATTATATCTTTTTATTTATTACTCGTATGAAAAAATGATTACTTGTGTTTTTCCTTTGCAGTCTGCGGAAGAAACGAGAAATACGAGACTTGCAGAAGAAGCAAGAAAAGCTACTGCAATGAGAGAACGTGCAAGACACGGTTCAACCTGCGTCGCAGCTGTACCAGTGTGTGCCGACGCAGGTGCATTTGCCGTAGCGGTTTTTACCGAAATCATAAAGGCCGCTGTGTTAGGTTTTTCAAGTGTGGAAGCTGGATAGACTCCGTCAAGGAAAAGTTGCAGACAATGTTCAAGGGCCGTGCCGAGTAGCTTTCCCTACTTTAGGCGTGCGTCTGTGTATCTAATACTTACGTTAATATTGGTGATGATGACGAACAGCTGCAATATGCATGTGCATCAATAAAATGGTAAATAATACATCAAACACCCTTTGATGTATTACACTCTTTTCTTCGAGTTGTCTCATTCAATTGTTCCGCTCTTTATTGGTGATTTATTACGTAAATGAACTGCCTGTTCACAGTGAATGATTATTTGATAGTGGGCAAATTAAAAGTTAATAGACAAAGTTTTCCGCTAAAAAATTGTAATATTTGTCACTTACCATCATTTAAAAGTCGCAAAGCCTGTACGTACTTATAAATAATAGTTAATTATTGAACGAAGGTTTAATTATCACCATGTAGCGTGACTGTCTCAAGTTAAAAGCTGTGTTCATTGATAACTGCTTTTGGAGACATTGCGGATCAAGTGCTGCTGGCTATATGCTATTGGCGTTCAGCGGCACAACTTGATACAAAAGGAAAACATTCCTAAAGATCACCATGAACTGGTCCGACACAACACTTAGAAAACGAATATTGTTTTCTTTGCTGCACCATACCGCACGCAGGGAGCCAGGGAGAGCACACGAGAAACCGCCATCTCATTATCACAGATGTGCATGTTACACGTTTCTAGAACGCCGTTCATTTTCATACACGAAATGCAAAGAATGAATACATTTCTTGTACACGAACAATTATCAAGCAACAGTGAGTGTAGAGCATACAATTTTCAGAATAGTAGAGGGTTTCTAGCAATGACCCGAAGGACACGTTAGCGTCTACATATACAACCATAATTGAGTCATTTATCAATGCTTTTATTCGATTGAATGGTTGACCAAAATTTTATACGCGCTCATAGACTCAAAGCTCTAACTGCTTGCAATATGAAAGTATTTGGGCTATTGTGATTTTCAAAGCACACCAAGCACATTGCGCCACGTGCTTGCTCGCGAGATACTGCTAAAGGCGTTCTTTTATTTTTGCGTCCATTGAAGCAGTACTTCCTGAACATAAAAATTAGAACCGCCGAGCGTGTAGTAGTTATAGCGTCGGACACTAAGTTCAGCTTCGGCACTAGGTGCAGAGATGACATCCTGTGTTGGAGGATTTTAATTATTTCATGCATTGTATATTGTTGTCATATATTTAGGTATGAGCAATGCAGTGACGGTACTCACAATTAGGAAATATTTAAAAGGCAGCACAAAAATGTTTATATCTTATATTAGCTTTAGATTATTCCATAATACAAGATGACTGCGTATAAAACGTTGATTTTCGCTGTGACTAAGAAATGACATATTGTCAAAGAGCGCACCTACCATACCTTCACCGTCGACCCAGTTTTTAAGGTCAGTATGGGCTATATGAGATAGATGGCTGCCAGCGACGGAAGTGTGATGTTGATGGTTTGAAGGGTGCGACCACGAAGAAGGAAGTATTTCGCTGTGGGTACAGCATAGAGATGAAGTACTGCCATGTAGTAGAACAAAAGCAAGCCTTGGTTAGACTTGCACAGTTCCAAGCTCTATTTTCTTCAGTACCGCCAGGTGTCTTCTCAGAATCGATAAAGTAGGTTTTAATAGTTGAGCTTCTTACGCTGAGCCCCGACGCGTGAAAATAACACATTATCATCGTAAACCAGTGCGTGCTTGACTCATCTTCACTATCATCAGCTTGGCTTCTCGAATACGTCAATAGATTAGTCGACCTTGGCGGACAATAACCGTGAAGAATGAGAAAAAAAAAGTACGGAGGGCCAGAAAGACCAAATAAAGAAACAGGGCAAAAGAAAATCACAAATTTAAAGAAATAAAAAATTCACCTTTGAAACATGGTCATGGTGCTTCACTACCATTGGTCGGGCAAAAAAATATTGAAAATAGAACTCTCTCAGACTGACTTAAGAAATATTTCGTGCACTTTAGATTATCTTGCACTCAGTTCATCAAAATTTTTCTGAGCTGAACTCACACAATTTTTTTCAACCAAACTCACTCAGACAACGAAATATTTGTTGTGATGAGCTGATGCGAACTTATTAAATTGAGATAACCCAAACTTTTTTTATGACGCGAACCGCACCATAAAACATTTTCGCGTCAAAAAAAGAAAAAATTATTGGAAAAAAAGTTTGTGTTGAGGCGTGAACTGAACTCGTGTGCCACCAACCTAAAGGTGAACATCGTAACTACTACTCGACCTAGACGCACCAGATGACCATAACGTAGTCTTGAACAGTATAGTGTAGCAAGCCAATGGGAGGATTGAGTGAGTGAGAGTAGGTGGGGTCTAAAGGTGAGGATATATATATATATATATATATATATATATATATATATATATTGTGTCAAAACACGGAAAAACGAGCCCTTAGGTATACACTTCTTTCCCTTATATATATTGAAAAAGGGTTTATTGGCGACTGTTGTGACGGTGGTCCTACGATAAAACACGATCGGGAATGAGCAACGGTCAAGCAGATGCCGGCGATGATCAGCACGAGCCGAGCGAGCGAAGCCCAGGACCCAGTACCCAAGCGGAGGCGATGTTGCTTGCCAACGCTGCGTTTTCTTCTTCACAATTTTCCCCCGCCGAAAAAGAGCCATCCTGGCGACCTAAGATTCTGGAGGCAGAGGGCTATAATATGGCTTAAGGCGTGCGACGTGGACGATGTCACGTCCACGCCGGCGCATGTCGTCAGAAGGGGAAGGTGGCTCAATGAGAAAATTCACCGGTGAGGTTTGCTCCAAAACTCGGTAAGGACCCTCGTACTTCGGGACTAGTTTTGAGGAAAGGCCGGGGCTTTGGTAAGGAACAGCCAGCCATACAAATGATCTTTCTGGCGCTGCTGTTCTTGTGACGTAAAGGTGCGTGCGAGTTCACGGCACTCTTCCGCTTTTCGGGCAGCTTCGGACACAGATGGGCATTCGGATGCGTCAGGACGGTATGGAAGGAGAGTGTCGATGGTGTGGGATGGTTCGCGTCCATAAAGGAGAAAGAAAGGTGAAAATTCAGTGGTGGACTGTGCCGCGGTGTTGTATGCGAACGTGACAAATGGAAGAATGCGATCCCAGTTAGTATGATCAGATGTCACATACATCGCGAGCATATCGCCCAGTGTGCGGTTAAATCTCTCCGTGAGCCCGTTAGTCTGTGCGTGACAAATGGAAGAATGCGATCCCAGTTAGTATGATCAGATGTCACATACATCGCGAGCATATCGCCCAGTGTGCGGTTAAATCTCTCCGTGAGCCCGTTAGTCTGCGGATGGTATGCCGTGGTCTTGCGATGAACAACATGGCATTCAGAAAGCAGAGCCGTGACGACTTCTGATAGGAGGGCTCGTCCTCGGTCACTTAGTAGTTCTCGAGGAGCACCATGTCGTAGTATGAATCGATGGAGGACGAAGGACGCTACGTCCCGCGCAGTGGCACTTGGAAGGGCGGCGGTCTCAGCGTAGCGTGTTAAATAATCCACAGCGACTGTGATCCATCGATTTTCATCTGATGTTGTTGGTAGAGGGCCATAGAGATCAATTCCGATTCGATCGAAAGGTTTGGCAGGGCACGGAAGCGGTTGAAGTGCACCGGACGAGTGAAAAGGCGGTGATTTGCGGCGTTGACATTCAGGGCAGCCCATAACGAATTTTCGAACAAAATTATACATTCCGCGCCAGTAGAAGCGACGGCGAATGCGTTCGTAAGTTTTGAAAACTCCAGCATGGCCACACTGGGGATCGTCGTGAAAGGTGGTGCATATTTGTGATCGCAAGCTGCGGGGGACAACCAAGAGCCACTTACGACCTTCAGGGGCATAGTTGCGTCGGTGTATCAGCCGATCACGAATGGCGAAATGAGCAGCTTGACGTCGGAGAGATCGTGATACCGCAGTGGTTGACGATCCAGAGAGACAGTCAAAAAGGGAAGCGATCCATGGGTCCTTGTGTTGTTCACTGGCAAACGAGTCGAGGTCGAGAGATGTGATGGAGTTGGTACCAGTGGTTCCGCAGGCCGAGTCGGGAGGTAAAGGCGAACGGGACAGGGTGTCGGCGTCAGAATGCTTGCGTCCGCTGCGATAGATCACGCGAATGTCGTACTCCTGGATTTGCAGTGCCCACCGAGCTAGGCGGCCAGAAGGATCTTTCAATGTGGCGAGCCAACAAAGTGCATGGTGGTCTGTTACCAGGTCGAATGGGCGACCGTACAAATAAGGGCGGAACTTGCGAAGCGCCCACACTAGCGCTAAGCACTCTTTTTCAGTGACGCTGTAATTGGCCTCAGCTTTAGTGAGCGTGCGACTCGCATAAGCGACGACATATTCGGAGTAACCCAGCTTGCGCTGGGCGAGGACAGCGCCAAGACCAACCCCGCTAGCGTCTGTGTGAACTTCCGTTGCAGCTGCTGGGTCGAAATGCCGTAGAATGGGAGGAGATGTTAGCAGATTACGGAGCGTGGCGAACGCGACGTCGCAGTCAGGAGACCAGGATGAAAGGTCTGCGTTACCGCGTAGGAGGTTGGTCAGTGGTGACATGATCGACGCAAAATTTCGAACGAAGCGCCGGGAGTACGAGCATAGTCCGATGAAACTGCGTAATTCTTTCAGTGTAGTAGGTTTCGGGAACTCGGTAACTGCTCGCAGTTTTGCAGGGTCGGGTAGAACACCATGCTTGGACACGATGTGCCCTAAGATGGACGGCTCTCGCGCAGCGAAGCGGCACTTTTTGAGGTTCAGTTGGAGCCCAGCGTTGGTTAAAGACGTCAGAACCAGTTGGAGCCGAAGCAGATGTGTAGGAAAATCGGGAGAGAAAACGACAATGTCGTCGAGGTAGCATAGATACACAGACCACTTCAGTCCACGCAGTGTGTTGTCCATGAGTCGTTCTAACGTGGCAGGGGCATTACAAAGCCCAAAAGGCATTACATTAAATTCATACAGGCCATCTGGTGTAATGAACGCAGTTTTCTGGCGATCAGCTTCTGCCATAGGGACCTGCCAGTATCCAGATCGTAAGTCTAAGGAGGAGAAGAATTCGGCTCCTTGGAGGCTGTCAAGGGCGTCGTCAATGCGCGGTAATGGATAGACGTCTTTCCGCGTCACCTTGTTTAATCGCCGGTAGTCGACGCAAAATCGAATTGATCCATCCTTCTTTCGAACTAGAACGACAGGAGATGCCCAAGGACTGTGCGATGGTTGAATAACGCGACGACGTAGCATCTCTTCGACCTGGTCGTTGATGACGTGACGTTCTGCAGCAGAGACACGGTACGGTCTTTGACGCAATGGCTGGTGCGAACCGGTGTCAATGTAGTGGTGCACTGCCGAAGTACGACCCAATTGCGGCTGAGAAACGTCGAACGAATTCGCGAAGTGCTGGAGGAGATTAAGAAGCTCGGCGCGTTCTTGAGCAGTTAAGGTGTCGGCGATGGAACTCGAGAAGGTGTCACTCGACGAGCATTCCAATGGGGAAAGGGCATGAAGTTCGGTAGAGGCGTTACTGCACGATTCGTCTGGCATGTTAAGGAGTAAAGAAGAATCAAGGTAATCCAATCGACTGAGACATTCGCCGGCAAGTAGCGTAAGCGGTGCAGAAAGGGGGTTGTGGATGAAAATATTGCTTCGGCCAGCATTGACGTCAAGTGTAGCGAAAGGCAAAGAAACGGCTCTGCGGCTCATGAAAATGTCGGAAGGTGTAAATATTACCGTAGCATCTTTATAGTCATCGCAGCATACCGGGACAACGGCAAGAGAGGCTGGCGGAATTTCAGTGTCCTCACACACGACAAGTTTTGGCGACCGCTCCAGGGTTTCGTGCAAAGGTTCGTCACACAGGTGCGAAAATTGAACTTCAGCGCATGCGCAGTCGATGATGGCATGATGATTTGACAGAAAGTCCCACCCGAGGATAACGTCATGCGAGCACACCGAAAGGACGATGAACTCGACAACGTACATAGAGCCTTGGATGAATATGCGGGCCGTACAGCTGCCGAGAGGTCGAACTGGTTGTGCGCTAGCTGTACGAAGCGATAGTCCAGAAAGCGGCGTGGTCACTTTGCGTAGGGAGCGGCAGAGCTGGGCGGCTATAACAAAAACGGCAGCACCTGTGTCGACGAGGGCAAAGGTAGAAACACCGTCGACAGATATGGCGACGACGTTAGCTGGTGAAGTGCGAGGACTTCAGCATTTCGACGACGGCGCAGTTCTTGCCTCTGGAACTGCTGCGTTCCGTTTTCCCGGTTGGAGGAAGTGGGTCTAGGACGCATTGGGGACAGTGATCACCTGCGAGGAGATGGGGAGTGGGGAGAGTGAGTCTGAGGTCTTGCAACACTACCGTGTTGCAAGAGTATTTTCTACAAAATAGATTTACAAAATGAGGAAGGCAGACTTACCAATAGGGTTGTCACGTACGCTAAGTGTGCAGTTCAAAGCTGTTTAGAAAGCCAATGTGCAAAAAAAGAAGGAGAGAGCAAATATTAAAAAAAGTGCTTTCGAATGCTCTTTATGCCGCTTTTAAAGGTCTCGCATTAAGGACCTCAGAAAGCAAGTGTTTCAAACAATGCGCAGTGTGGTTCAGTTCAGAAGTTTCGCTGCAATTTCCCGTCCATGAATTTTCGTCGCTCGTGAGAGCACTACTTGATGAAATTCCCAGCGGCTAACTGTACTGCTCGAAGTGTTTCTATATCTACAAATATTTTTCAAACTTGTACGTTATATTTTTTCTTGTTTAAAAAGTCTTTAAATTGCCACGTGTGAAGAATCATGTGCAAAAATAGAAGTATAATTCACTAAGCGAGCTGCCCGTGTGAGGTTTACCAGATACAAGGTGCACATTTACACTGCTTACTGTGTAATATTTACCATATAATCAGCAGTTCACATGTTGAGACTTTCAGTGGATGGGTAACATCTACCCGGAGACTAGTAAGAACGTTCATACTCCCACACATTGTAAAATAAGAAAAAGACATTTTTATGTAATATAGAAGTATGTTTTCAACGGAATATTTTAGACGTATATATATCGATGTAAGCTCTGGTATGGAGGAGCAGTGAAGAAGCGTTCTGAAAAATGCGTTCGAAATCGCTGAACATGCGCAATAGGGAGTCATAAAGGGGAAGCGACATGTCCCGTCAACGTTATAAGCTAACGCAGCAAAATCACCCACTTCCGAATATGAAATGCCGTTCGCTAAATCAGTGTGACTGATATACCTATATACTTACTGTTCATTGGCAAATTAAGACCGACAGTTTGGAGGGAATGAAGACAAAGAACGCAAAATGGCAGCAAATACGGTAAGTTTAGTTTATTTCTACTCCTAAGTATGTCAATTAGATAAGCACTAGACAAACTAAAATAATTTTTCATTTAAACGTTGCTTGCTATATTTAAGCTGAAGTAAAATTTTGTCCTGCATTTTGTGTTATTAACATGAAGTTCACTTGTAATATCGCGCCGTACAAGCGCCCATTGCCAGGGGCTCCAGACATGTGATTATCGTAATGGCTTCGTGGTTTAAAACCGGTCAATCCCTACAAAAGGCACACACGCTACTGTGTCTATTCTTTTAGATTATACGTAGTGGGTGCAAGGCAAGTTTGAAAAAGTTTCATGCAATAAGTGTTTAAAGTTCGCACTAAGAACAGGATGTCGCAATTCCGTTCAATTCCTAAAGGCGAAGATTTTAGGTCCACTATTTCTTTTTGCTCCTACCAGCCCAAAAAGCGCTTGAAGCTTAATTGCGAGAATTTTCTCCATCTCAAATTGTTCTTTATGAATTCGACAAATTTAAGCGGCGGTAAATTTTTTGAGCAATAACCTGAGATGACTACTCGAAAAAAAGTCCATGTCTCGTTTTAACATTGGCAGACTAACCACAATGAATACAAATTGTGGGACCCTTAAGCTTCACCTTCAAGAGTTGAACGCAATAGCGAAATCTGGCCCCTCGTGCGCCCTTCAACCGCTAAGTGCATACTTGAAAATATGTTTTGTTACACACACAGACACACACGCACACAGTAGATTGTACCAGCGCACGTGCTTGAGTGGTAATGCAGATTTTTGATCTAAAGCGAGAGTCGCATGACGTCCAAGATACTCGCCACGCGCTTGCCATCTCAGAGGCCATAAAGAGTCTTAAACTGCCTCACAGATGGCAGCACATATCAAGCGTTTGCTGCTTGCTTGATCAACGCCTCTGGAAAGGCAGGATGTTTTCCGCTAGATGAACCTAGTGGTCCATTTTGAGAGCTCTATGACAGTTACTGTGTTTCTAGTGGCGATGGCTGCACTATCCCGGCCTTTTTCGACGTAGTTTTAGGCTCCCCAAATGCACCTGCATATCGCCAAATGGTCCTTGTTTTCGTCGTGACACCTGTCGAACAAAATGCGTTAAAAAGGCCCTGATATACTTTTCAGGTAACCATGAATTGAATTCACTAGAAGAGCTTACTGGCTCGGCTCACGAATTTTCGCCACAAAAATTTTAAGAATCTGTCCAGTGCGAGTGGAGTTACAAAGGTATGTCGCATGCTGCAATTGCATTCTCTGTTCTCTCGTCCCGACGAAAGCGCTGGAAGCCAAGCAAAAAGGGGTGGCAGAAACACACACCCGCGCCTCATGACCTTGAGCAGTTTTTTTTTCTCTTCGAATGCGTGGCTTTTTTTTTATGTGATGAGACAGGCACCCATGGACAAGTAGCGGCCTCCCGCGGCGATATCGTTAACGAGCTTTTTATGCTCCCAGACGATTTTTCGCTCACAACCAATTGGGCCGACGGCGGAATTTTCGCAACCCGAGCTCTCTAATGCTATCGCGTTAATATTACGGGTGAGATATTACGTACCCTACAAAGCGAGTGTTTGAATGGGTTGGTAGTGCTTGTCCGTACACCTAGGGCTGCATGCAAAAAGCAAAAAAAAAATGCTCCCAACGCATTTGCAGATTGCCGCACGTTTCGACCACGTATTTCGATGGATAATGCGGCAAAGAATTGAGTTGTTTGTTCAGAAAAAGAATGACGACACTGCTCTTGAGAACCTCCAAGACAAACTGAAGAATTGTTGAGGGAACAAAAGAACTGCTGAAAAAAGGGACACTATTGAGAGCAAACAAGAACAGAAGTACAAAGCAAGTAGAGCATGCGACAAAGATAATAAATAATAACCGGGAGGCATGAAGAAAAACAGCGAAGCGATGCGAGGATGAACAAAAGCAGGTTATATTTGTTTCTTTTTTATGTTATAGTCGTACTTTTCGTATATACAAAAGGTGAACGTTATGTTAGGACATTCATGACCCACCAGTTGTGGTGACAAGCTAGCGATGTCAAGCATGATGCTCCTAATTATTCCAGTGCTCATCGGATTGCCAACATTCGTAGCAGGACTGTATCCTCAACCAGAAGCAGTGTCAACTGCCGGACGAGAACGGAGATTTTTCTTTGACCCATTTATAACAAGAAGGTGTACGTAAACCATTGCCAGTTCGCAAGCATTCAGATACTACAATTTATTAGATTTCCGCTGTATATCCCCGCAGGCCTAACCATTTCTATAGGTGACTGGCTTGAAGACATGCTTGTGTAAAATGGCAGATCCTACGTCCTGTGGGAATCGATGACATGCGAAGCACGAATGAGGAAAGTTGATATGTCGCTTTAATATCAGCATAACGTTACAGAAGGGTCTCACATTATGCCGTACATGACTTATATGGAATGATTATCATGTTTGAATGCGTCATTTACTCCGTCGTCTATTCATGTCACGTGATGACAAATTTAGTAATCACGTGATACCAAATTTAGTATCAGGTGACGTGATATGTGACGCTAGTTAAACGGCCGCGAGCACGCTGTGAGCTTAGCATGCAAAGTTATGTTTTGCTTCAGACATATGTCACGATCGTCATGTTTGAACATGTTATTTGCCTTCGTCGTCTATTCACGTCAAGCTATACGAAATGTGGTATATGTCGAGCTAGCGAAACGGCCGCGAGCGCCCTAGGAGCGTAGCAAATAGTCATGTTTTACATGACATGCATATCAAGATTATGTGTTTGAACGTGTTATTTACTTTTGTCATCCATTCACGTAACGTAATACAAATTTTGTATATGTGGAGCTCGCGATACGGCCATGAGCACGCTATGAGTAGCATGTAGTCATGTTTTACAGATGACACGCATATCATGATTATAATTTTTGGACGTGTCACTCACCTTCGTCGTCTATTCACGTCACCTGATACCAAATTTGGTATAAGTAGAGCAAAAAGGCTGACGCCAGCATGCTACGAGCGTATATCATGTAATTAATTTCGGCGCCTCATCCTCATAGCTATATTTTATATATGACACGGATATCATGATATTCATGTTTCACGTACATTTACATTCGTCATACATTCAAGTCAAATAATACCAAATTTGGCATATTTGAAGCTAGCGAAAGGACTGCGAGCGCATCATTAGCGTGGAAGGTTGTCTTGTTTTTGCACGACACTCATGTCATGATCATCATGTTTTCACCAGTCATGTAAGTACTTTCGGCATTCATTCACGTCACGTAACACCAAATTTGGTATATGTAAAAGCGCATTATGAGCGTTGCATGTTGACATGTTCTTACATGACACGCAGCTCATATTTATCGTGTTTACCAGTCTTGCACCTTCAGCATATATTCACGTCCCGTAATACCAATTTGGTATATATGAAGCTAGCGAAACGACCGTGAGCGAACCACCAGCGTGGCGTGTAGTTATGACTAGTCATAACATGAAAAATATGACATGCACGTCATGATTTCCGCGTTAATGCCTGTCACTTATGTTCGCCATTCAGTGATGTGATATTATATCAGTTTTGTAAATTTCATGTCAACAAAATCACTGCAAGAGCAGCAAGACCATGAAATGTTAAGTCATGACATTCATGACATACAGGTCATGATTTCCGTGTTATGATTAGTCACTTATGTTTGTCATACTGTCACGGTACGCCATACCGATTTCGGTATCGATACCATTGTCAAGACGGCCAGAGAGAGAGAAATAGAGAGGAAAAGCAGGGACGTAAACCAAGCTTGGCTCGGTTTGCTACCCTACACTTGGGGTGGAGGAAAAGTAGAATAATAGGAAGGAAAGAGAAATGAAGAGGAGTAAGAAAGAGATGGATAAATAGTCAGCTCGTGACTATCCCCGTCTCACGCTGTGCTGTCACAAGTGCTCGTGAAGTCCAGTGGTCCTTAAGAAGCACAAGAGGGCTTTTGTGGCTTTGCGTGTATGGGAAGCTGACGGCCAAGGTCCCAGGATCTTCTCTTATGTAAGCGGTCGTGAATCCAGCTGACGGAGTTTGGGTTTTCATAATACGTCGTTCAGACTGGTATGCTGAGCAGTGACACCAAACGTGCTCAAGCGTCTCCTTGCCGGCACAAATGTTGCATGTTGAATTACTCGCAATTACAAGGAGACAAGAATACGCAGTCGTATATGCCTGGCCTAGCCTTGAGCGATACAGCACAGTTTTAGTGCGTCGTGGGAGCTCGAATGGCAAATGAAGTTGCAAGTTGGGTCGATCGAATACAGGCGCGTGTCGGAGAAACCCGGCGTATTCTCTTGTAGGAGAGTTATACGGCGAGCAAGTGATTGTAGTCGCCTTGCAGCGTCCGTTCTCAAGATTGGTATGGCTGTACGAAGGTCTCGGTCATGAGGCGATCGAGCAACTTCATCCGCGCGGTCATTGTTGACTATTACGCAATGACTGGGCAACCATTGAAATACAATATCGTGACCTTGCCCGAGCGTTTCGTGGTAGTCATGCCTTATCTGATATACTGATTGTTCGTGAAACCCGCGCTGTATAGCGAACCATAGCCTCTGCAAGGCTGACCTCGAGTCGCAAAAGATAGTCCATTGGTTAGGTTGCTGCGGAAGAATGTACTTGACCGCACTTTGAAGTGCTGTGAGCTCTGCTGCCGTCGACGTCGTGCTGTGAGAGAACTTGTATTGAAGCAACACATCACCAGATGAAACAACCACTGCTCCTCTAGAGCTGTTGGCATTAGTGGAGCCATCAGGGTAAACATGTATGCGGTGAAAGTACGTTTCGTCCAACAGACGCAAAGTCAATTGCTTCAGGGTTAGCGGTGACATACGTGGCTTCTTGACAATTCCGCAAACCGACAAGCAGACGTCAGGCTGACGGAGACTCCATAAAGCAGATGCTGAACGCATCACAAGTTTGAAGGCAGGCGGTAATATGTCATGGTGTTTCGTCACGATACCACGAAACAATGCCAAATGCAGCCAGGAGAGCTCAATGTCGCAGGCGAATAGATAGATAGATAGATAGATAGATAGATAGATAGATAGATAGATAGATAGATAGATAGATAGATAGATAGATACGCTCAAAGCCGCCGAAGTTCACTAAGAAATGCCATTTAAAAAGACGACGTGTATATGAGAAAAAAAATGTAGGGTCTTTTCTGTGCTTTTTAGACGTATTTTTCTGTACAAATTATCAGAATGGTAATAATATACCGTCTCAGAAGGCAGTGATACATTGTCAGCTAACTATATATTTTATGTTCCTGACGTATGCAACGCTCCTCCTGTTATGCCTGGTTTCCAGAAAGAAATAAAAAAAGATACGTTTGTGCAAACAACGTGAAAATCACTTTGAAGTATCAGTACTCTATGTACAGAAAGGCAGTGAAGGGGCCTACGTATATTTGAAGTGATTATTATTTGGAAATAATTAAGCGCCGTTCATGTTTATATTTGTCATGACGAATGAAAATTCATGACTGTTTGTTTCTTCTACTCCCATTTGCTTTTTTTAATTTCTCCGGTGATTTCAACAAATGATCACGTCACCAATGATATAGACTGTTCAGTCATGAACGTTCACTGCAAGGTAAAACAACAAAAAAATCTTCGTATGATTGGAGACCCTTCGTTAGTGCATTACTTGTGTGTACTAACTGTCGTAAACAGTGTTGTATGCAATCTGGATCGCAGTTTCAGGGTAGGGCGTTGCTAAGAAGACACAGACACTTGTGAAAATGAAGGCAAAATATGGAGGCGAAAGTTTATCTATGCGAGATACAATCGGTCATCACATGTCTTGCATATCATCAAAACAAATAGCCTTTTATGAAGAATCAACCCATGGGCATTATTTACGAATGCGTGCCCAGATAAGATGACTCATGTTGTTCTTACTATTTCACACGAAGCTGTTCTAGCTCCACGTAAAATATTTTTACCAAAATTATCATTATCGCGAACTAGCGGATGCTTTCGTCATCTTTTTCTTCATATTCTGCTTCGCCAGGCATGTAGCAAGGTTAACACACAAGGAAAACAAGGGTGAAAAAAAGAGACAAAAAACACAGATGCAAGAACATAGAAACAAAAAGCGAATCTTGGCGAAAAAAACTTTTTTGCGTGGTTGCGGGATTCTAAGTTTCTGCTCATGATTCCACGGCGCCCGTCCTAACCACTCACTTGTCCGTTTATTGCTATAGCAATTATATGGACACTCTCAGCTGGATTATATTTTCGTTTCTTCATCTCTTCTATCCCCTCCTGTATCCTCCTGTAGTTTGCGCTGTTAAGCACTTTCTTCGTCTACCGAGTTAGTAAGAGAACGAAATTGCAAGTTAGCTAAAGAAGAAAATAAATATATGCAAACACAAACAACAACACAAAAAACAAGTGACGATAGAAAAAGAAGGAGAGGAGGAGAGAAAGCGAGTACTAAAGAGAAACAAGGAAGACTCTTAGTTTTAAAGAGAAATAGAAAAATAGGTCGTCCAGACAGTGAAGACGCCGCCGCGTTTTGCGCGACTTTGCCGAAAGTTCTTACATGTCTTCTTCATTTCTTGTAGATTGCCATTGGAACGAAAGATGGAAATGGTGCCAGAGCCCAGACTGTGGCGAGGCTAGATGCGAGTACTTGTTTCGCGGGTGGCCGAAACGTTGCAGATTTGGGTGCCAGTCCAGATGCTTTTGTCGCCGAGGCTTCTTTCGAGACGCCAATGACGCATGCGTTGGTATACTCAGATGCCTGTTTCACCGTAGACTCTACGTCACAAATACCGCAAACTTCGCAAACGCTGCTGTGAACACCACGAGACGTCCTGAATGAAGCTGATAGCATAGTGGAAATAATCACGTTGCAAAATGTGTGCTGAAGTTTTGAAAAGAATAAAAGGTTTCACGCAAATGTCGCAAGATGCTGGTAGAAAAATTCAGCATTACACTACGTTAGAAAGGAAGTACACGGTTTTCCGCGGACCAATGCTGAATGATCACCAGCTCCACTGCTGCAGTTGAACTACACACAGATTCCCGCGACTCTTACTGAGCAAGAAGTGGCAATGCTTGGAAAACTTGTCATAATTATGCCATTTGAATTAACTGCTAACATTTCAGTTCGTGACGCCGAGGTGTACTATGGTATTGTGTGTTGCTTCCATGTGTTTTCGTCTGGTCAACCATATGCATTCAAGGGACCATGAAAGGGCAAAAACGTGCATGCGGAGGCTCGCACACAAACCAGGCAAGGTGTCGGGCTCAGCTGAAGTGCAGAATAGCACACGCGTTCCTCATAAGAAACGCGCAGTGCTCAGTCATAATAACGACTACGGATTGTAAGGGATAACACGCATAAAACAGTGGTATCTGCTAGCGATATATAATTGGCCTGATTCATAGGAATGAGAATCGTAGTTTTCTCAGTGAGTGAAATGCTTTTTTCAGACCCTTTGAGAGTAACGTTATTCTGGGAGCAATTACGTGGATACTCTGAGCAGACTTTCTGAGCCTTCCATCATTGCTGCACGGAGCGCGCATTCGAAGACATAGTCTCACGTGTCGGACCTGCCATTAATCTTCTATAAGAGAGGAAACGCCCTGCCCATCTTTTGCCTGGTCAAGCAGCATGCAGGGACGCCGCTGTTGGTAGGGCTTGTGAATGGGGAGAAGGGTGTTGCTACAAAGCTCGAGCAGCAACTGCGAGCTTTATTGAAAATGAAGTATTGAAAAGGAAGTATTGAAAAGGGAGTACTGAAAAGGGTGTGCTGAAAAGGGAGGACTTCAAGCTGAACGGTTGCGCCACCCGTGACCTCCGACGCCAGTGTAGCTCTCGCCGACTGATTCACTCTCTGCGACCTCCTCTCGCCAGGTGGTGCCCCGTTTTCGGGCTTGTTCGACCGACTCCCAGCTTTCCTGTCTCCTTCTTTTTCTGTCGCTTACCGTTCCTATTTCTTTATCAATGACTTTCCACTACACTTTTTATCCTTCCTTTCTCCTTCCCTTTAAGACACTGCGCCGTTTCACCCACGAGGCAGATAGAAAAGATGCGCCTTTTTCCTCTACCCTAAATAACTCAATCAACTATTAAAATGGACACGGTTGTGAGTGCTGGAGGGAGCGTTGTCGCAAGAGACATCAGAAGGTAGCTCGTGCACACATGTGCATGCTCTCACCGCCTATATCGCGTTGAGACGACAGAACAAAAACCGCTTCACTCCATGTACTGTCGTTATTAGGTTACACCAGCATAATGGTAGGTCAGGCTAGTTAAAATTATTGCGTGCTTAAGGGAGTGTACAAGACGAAGATGTAAAGGATTCATCGTCCCGGAAAAGTGCAGCTCTTGTACTGTGCAAAGAACATTTAAGGGTCTTTAGTCATGTTCACTCTCGTTCACGTCTTTGTCCAGAGCGCTTCATCAACCATTGAAGTATGATCTTATCTGGTGCTAAATAGAATTCAGTGAGATCGGTAGCTGGCTGCTAGAATCACTTCGCGTAAAATTAAGATTTCTTGCTTTCACATTAAGCGCTCCGCCTTTGCGATAAAGGTAGTTTCTTTTAAGCGCAGCTTCTTTAACTTGGTCAGTTCATTAGTTTGTGTTGGATCCGAATTTGTATGCTTGCAGCAATAGTTCCTAATCAGGAGCGTGAAGTTAAAAGTACATTTACCTGGTACTCGTACTCGAGCCTTTGATCTATATAAAACAATCTCATTCCGTTAGATGTCAATGCTGTACTAGGTACCCAGCTGATTGCCTCTAGTGGTATTCACATAATTGAAATTTCATCTGAGCCAAAAGACTAAATATGTACAAACTAACGCAAAAAAACTGCATGCTGAACTGTAACGCATAGTTTAATAAATACACACAACAAAGCATGCCCAATTAACACAATTTTTACGTAAATAGTGCATTTTTTGCCGCTACATGATGGCCTCATGTGCAATGTCTGCAATTTGTGAAAATGAGGGTACGATTGCTACAGCAATACATTGTTGACCTCTCAGTAAACCTGACCTATTGTATTCGCTAAGAGCTCGCAATGTAATGCGGTGGTCGTTTATCTGCGCTTTTCAAAAATTCTAGTTAAATGTATTAGTTAATAATAATGACAATAATAATAATAATAATAATAATAATAATAATAATAATAATAATAATAATAATAATAATAATAATAATAATAATAATAATAATAATAATAATAATAATAATAATACCTTTTATTTCTTCAAATAAAACAGTACATGTGACTAGGCCTGCCAAAGCCAATTGGTGGCTTGAGTGGCAGAGCCTGGCAGACAGCAAAACAAACCGGACGCGTTACAAGATTTTATTTCATGGCCAATGAGGGATGATAGGACAAAAAACAAGGTGCATATAAGATTGGAAACAACAGGGCATACAAGCAATAGTTACAAGCATTATACAATAGTTACAGCAATTGAAAGTGAAAAGGTATAAAGGAAAAAAGAACAGAATTATAGCAAATGCTTCTTAAGCAAAGTACCACACTGGATGATTGTGCGGTATCATGCTTGCGAATGAGTGTATATGAAATACACACGACATGCATTACAATTGTAGACAAATACGCCGAAGCAGTTTCTTTAATTTGTATTTTGTTTTTGTGCGAAAAATGCTGGGGGGTAGTACATTGAAATAGGTTGGGGCATAATGGGCTCGTATTCTAGTTCAATACTTTGTTGAACACCGCGGCCTCCAGTAACGTACTTTGGGCCTTAAAGAACGAGAAGTAACATAGGTAACCAGGAGTTCTTTGGTCCAGAAATGTTTTAAAAGAACCATTTGACTTAACAAATCATTGAAGTTTGGCATAAACAGCGTTTTGAAAATGTCTCTCTCACAATTCATATTCAGGTCGGAAGATATATTTTTTAAAAATCGAAAGCAATATTCTCTTTATTCTATTGTGCCATCAGACAGCAGAGTGTCCGTAAATGGTTATTCCGTAACGCAGTATACTGTAACTTAAAGCGTGTGCTATCATCTTACGTACTGAAAACGGCATGTTGTATCTTATGTTATATAGTAGACAAGACACAGCGCGAAGTCTTTTGCAAACGTAGGCGAGATGACTATTCCAGGAAAGGTCGCGCTGTAAATGTATAAGCCAATGTATTTCACAACAGATGAATACTGTAATGGACTACAAGAGCAGGATGAACAGTCAAAACATTGCAAAATGAAAGGATAGTCAAGGGTTACTTTCTTCAATGGATTATGGAGGCAGATTAGATTAGTTTTAGACACATTTATACTAACAAGGTTATCTCGAAACCAATCAATGGCTTTAGTGGCAGCTGACTGAAGAAGAGTAATCGCCTCATAAAAGTTGTTTGCAGTTGTCACGATCACAGTGTCGTCGGCGTATTGATATAGAGAAACTGGTATCGCGCTGTGAAGGTCATTTGCAAAAATATTGAATAGCAGCGGACTGATCCCTGTGGAATGCTGGTTTTGATGATTTAGAACGCCCTGTGAGATTGTTCAACGGATACAAATTGACGGCTGCCCTGGAGAAAATTTGCCAACAAAAACCAGAAAGCACCCCTAAACCCTAACTGAAAAAGTTTATCCAATAACAAGGTATGATGGACACTATCGAAAGCCTTGCGGCAGTCAAGAAGGAGCACACAGGCAACTTTGTCGTTATCGAACGCCTCGTTCAACTGATCAGAGAAGTCTTCCATTAGCGTCTGAGTGCTTTTACCCTGTCGAAAACCATACTGGCAAGGCGATAAAATGTTGTGACTATCGAGAAAGCTTGCGTCGCTAACAACAAATATTTTTCTAGTACTTGTGCTATTGAAGGCAGAATTGATATCGGACGATAATATTCAAGTTTATCACGTGCACCGCTTTTGTGTAGAGGTATAATTATTGATGTTTCCAAGTTTATGAGAATTTCTCCACTAAAAATAATGCGATTTAGTAGTGCTAGCAGAACTTCATGGGTGTAATCAAATGTATGGCGCAAGTCAGTTATAGAAACATCATCAATACCAGCAGATTTTTTACACTTCAGACTGAATATGATAGATCGTAAGTCCTCTTGTGTGATTGAAAGTAGATGCCGATTCGCTAACACTGTGACGTAAAGTGCACGGGCCTACATGGGGAGTTGTGTTTTTAATTGTTAGAGAGCAAATAAAAACACAAATATGAAGCCTTTCATGCAGAAACTACCCTATACAGCCTGCATATCCTTCACTGAAGGCTCTTAAGGAGCACAGAGTTGAATAACAAAAGCCTTTTTTATAGCGAAGGGCAAATCAAGAGCATGTGCATCTTAAGGTATCACTCTCAGAAAAAAAGAAAATAACATGCTATAGGCACTTTACTTCCAACTTTTACAAAACTGTCTTGCACAGAGGCTGCTTTTGTGATACGGGTTCAAAATATTCTTTTAAATATGCATTGAATGGATGGTCAACAATTTTCACACATATGAATGCAGTTACCAGATGAAAATGGTGAGCGTTGAGCACGGGGTAAATTCAATCGTTTATGAGACCTACGAAAATCAAGACACACATCTTTTTCTTTACTTCAGTGATTTTTGATCTGTGATAGGATCGTAGTGCTATAAGTTACATTGCGTCTGTGCTCTCTTGTTTGTACGCCCCACTGAAGTCATTTTTTTTTACCATACAGTTGTACCCACCTGAACTGATGTTATTAACATGAAACACTTCCCTGTTCAATATCTCAAACAACACTATCCTCATTAAAAGACATATTAGGCTACTAGCACCCATCATAGATAATATTTCCTGTGTCAGAGGAAAAAAAGCGAGTTATTCTTGACAACCAAATGACAAGACAGGGCCACATGTAGGTTATCAAGCAGTTTCTGTAGTTCACCGAAGTGGCACTGTCCTTGCTTATGTTTAGACAAGATAGCGCTTCTTTTGGTACGCCCTAGGTAATATGCATATTTGCAGAAAAAAAGAGAATACTTATATATTTGTTACGGGTTTGTCAATGTTAAGATTAGCTTTGAGCTCAATTTCTTCTTTAAAATACAGGCGTTTTGAAGTTTAATTACTCAGACGAGATCGAGGTATGGTTGGCAGTGCTCATAGAGTTGGTTTTGCAAACAGCAGTTTGCCTTGAAAGCTTTTATAGATGTGATAGGCGACCGTGAGAATACTAGGAAAAACGCCTTTTAGGGGCACTCGAAGCATGTTGGGCGATTGTTGCCGCAAACGTTAGCGGCGTGTTGCACCATGGTTAAGAGTATCTTCCAGCAAATGCTTATGCCCTGTCTAACTTGCACGTTTTTAGACCTCTGGCGCAAGCAGAGAGAAGGAAGGTGGGAGGCAAGACAGACCTGTCTCCCATCATCCTTTGTTTAGGTTGCGCAGCAAGGGCAGACTTTCACGTGAATCAAGAACACTGCATGGTAAAAGGTATTGGGCACTTCGCTGCACATCTTCTTCAGCAGCATCGCGCGGGTAATTTTGTTGTGAACTGTTGGCTGCGTAAAAATAGGACCGTTTTGATGAACATCACAGGCACTAGAAAAGAAGCTTGTGCCTTGTCTAGTCAGCTTGATTGGGCTTGCCATTTCTGCAGAAGCGCATCCACAAAAATGATCGAATGGGGAATTGCTTGTTTTCGGCGTGAAAATGATGTGAATGTTTTAGCGGAATTTCGCGTCTTTCAGACAATTTGGGAGTGGTTTTCCTTGCTCTTAAGGTGTTACTTACAATTTATTCTCATGTCGTGGGTTCGAATTCCGGCTGTGGCGGCTGCATTTCCGGTGGAGGCGGAAATGTTGTAGGCCCGTGTGCTCAGATTTGGGTGCATGTTAAAGAACCCCAGGTGGTCAAAATTTTCGAAGCCCTCTACTACGGCATCTCTCATAATCATATTGTGGTTTTGGGACGTTAAACCCCACATATGAATGATGAACATTTTATTCTTGGTATACATAGTAATATCGGAAGAACATCAGAGGACACGAAAGAATGTACCTAGATTTATTACCCGTACTTCATTGGCTGCCTTCACCGAGAAGGAAAAAAAAGATATATTGAGCTTGTACCGAGTTATGAAACTAGAATTCTGTAATTATGAAGCTAGCATGCCAGAATTAAATAAACTGTTGGCAGTCCACCCTCTCTTCTTTTATGCTGCCAGGTGCTCTTCACGACTAACAAATCATAAGAATGCTAGACACACATGACCTTTTCTTGACTCCTCAATCCAGGTTCTAATTTCATGAGGAAGAAAGTAAATGGCGAGAAGAGGACACACCCCTAGCATCAAAATCAAAGTGAAATGAAGCCTCTGGAAGGGCCACCTGAGTCTCACCTTGTACTTCACTGTCGATAATAATTATGCAAAGCCGTCTTTCAAGGCAAACCCTTGCTGGTTCAGCACTAGGAGTAGACGATTGGGTAAGTTATAACTACTACACAGATTTAAAAAGTACAAATAAAAATGGTGGAGACGCATCAGCCAACAATCATTTCCTTATTTCGCTTCAACTTCGTTATTAGGTAATACTGGCGTAAGTTTTAGAACTGCTGAAATTCTGGCTACGTTTAGAGCAACTTTTACATTACAGTCTGGCTGTACTTCTTTCTCAAATTATTATTCATACGACTAATAAAAAAATATAAAGCTAAACAGCAGGTGCTTGTATCCTATAGATTACGAAACAATTTATACATAATGAAATTATCCTTTTCAATTCCTTGTTTCTCAACCGCAACCAAATGCTCTAAACCTTGACGCGTGTTCCCAGATGTAAATGCCATGGTTGTCAGGTGACGATGAAGCAGAAGTTACATTAAGACAAAGCTTCTGTTCACTTTGTTGCAAGACTGGTCTGTGATATGTTTAATTGTTGTTAACTATTGTGAAATACGGACTATGTGAGAAACATTTTTGTATGCTTTTCTTTCGTAAACTCTTTCCTGACGCATTTTTTTTTGTAAATTTCAGCATAGCTTAGAACAGCTGTGTAGCAACCTGCTCTAACGTCACAAATAAAACCATTGAACAGCCAGGTAAAAAAAATATTGTAAGAAGAAAGCAGTACTTCGAGATTAGTTACGATATGACTCAATACTACGCGGTTAAGTTGATGACGTATTACTGGTACCTAATCTAACAAAGGGCAAGCAAATAATAATGCGTTCATATACGACGACGTATTCTAAGGCTTACTGATAGTTTTGTGTTGAATTGCGAACTGATGAAATTGTAAGACGTTAAAGAGCTCTCTGCCATGCTAGTGACCTTCCCTGACGCTGACGACAAAGTAGAACACAATGGAAGTGTGGAGGTTGAAGAATCGCTGGTTGTGACCTGGTGAAGGTACGTGACCTACTTATTATGTACTTGTAGCTCGATTTGTCATCCCCCAATATCATTCTCACTTTTTTTTGCAAATCACAAGTTAGTCTATGATATTCGACATTGTGTTCATCCACTATAAAAATCTGTGAAGATGAGCCTGGTTTTAAGCTGCGATTTGGAGATTTCGCGATGGCAGGGAAGATTACGCTAATTTTTTTCTTCATCATCGTCATAAATGCTTTTCTGAAGAATGTGAAGGCGCACCAAGAAACTGTTCTCCATGCGCCTGCTCGTCAAGGAATTCACCCCTTCTGGAATCAAACGCAACACTTGCGACCAAGACCCCCAAGTACGTGTTATTTTACTTTGGATGCACGGACACCTGCATAATCCTCCCTTTTTAATTGTACAAGCATGTTCTTAGCTTTTATTGCACGTGCTAATGCCGTTGTAAGTCCAATACGTTAATTCATGCTGAGAGTATACGTGAGCAACGTAAGATTTTCGGTATCGATCGTAAGCGTAAATGCGAACAGCAGTGAGCTCACTCAGGCTTTGCTGTAGTTAACATAGTTAACATAATATAACTAATAACTTATATATATATATATAATTAACATAATAACATAACATAGTATATGTGCGCTCGCCACTTTCAAGACTACTGACGTGACCATTGCGACAAGACCTATCGGAAAGCAGCTTTGGTTTTGACTTTTTTTTTTCATGGGAATCTCAACGTTGCCTGATATCTCGTCTTTTTTCACATCAGTAGCATGTTTGCCCATTTGGTTTGCCGGTGTTCATTCATTGTTGTGTCCCTTACTAGTAGCCATGAACAGTTTACACGCGCATTCCTTACGCAGTGTTCAATTACTAATAGTCTTGCGGCGAAGGCCTGTACTGTATTACTAGCGTCTGAAAACGTACTGGCGCAACTCACTGTAGAGCAATAGTTGGCTGAAGGTTTCAGCGTGAAGTCGAAATTTCAGAGGTGGGCGGCTACCCTAGGCGCCCGAGTTCCAAAAGCTTCAAGGCATCTATTCGGTACTGCGCGTAGTGTCCGCTGGCGCGCCCGTGATGGGTCCTTAAAGGTGCCCGTATAAACCTGTTTTGAGGCGGCTTCCTTAGCTTTACACTTATTATTGCTCTATTTGCCGCTTTTTCTCAATAATTATTAGCCACTAAATTTACAGTTTCCTGTTTTTTAATTGTACAGCGATGTTGTAAGCTTCATAACCAAGATAGAACAGATGTTCGTACGAGCCGAACTGGCCACCCAAGCCACACGACAGCAGAACTGCGTGGCTGAGAGCACCTGTCGTTTTTGCCACTAGCTAAACCATGGCGAGGCCAGAGCACGCGTTTGCCAAACACGTGAAAAGTTGCGCTGCAAGAAGTGTCGCGAGTGGAGATAGTCCCATCGTAAAAAGTGTTTCTTGCCAAAGTTTTCAAGGAGCTCATACGCCATCGCAAGCTAAGGAAACACACGTTCCATTATAGAGCTTCCTCAAAATAACTGAAGTGGGCTCTGGCACTGCGATCGTTCAACGACCATAGAAATGATGGGTAGAACATGGATTTGCCTAGGCTTCGCACTTGTGGGCGGCAAATTGCATTTGTGGCTTCGTTTGTTGCTGTGTTTCGGTTTTGTTTCGAAGGAAAGTAGAACAATTTTGAACTTCGTGATTTGATTTGAAATGGTAAACCTAAAAGAATAAAGTGGCGAGGCGCATCCACCGAACATTTGCTATTTTTTTGTTTTGTGAGAAAACAGCTCCAAATCAAACTAACACTCATGGAGCCAGATGTACGAAGATTAGACAAATCCCTGCACTACCCATCATTCCCATTTGCGCTGGGCCGCCGTGCGTTGCAGCTTCCATAGGCACTGGCGCCAAAGCTCTCTCTAGTGTATATTTAGGAAGCTCTATGCGTTCCATCAATTACGAAATACAATAGTTATGGTAGATGTGACACCAGTCTGAACGGCGCTGCAGTGGTCGTCCACAAACAGATGGCACCAAAATCATTGACATTATCATCATCCTCGTTTTCGTCATATGATGATGGTAATTACCCCACCAGATGTATTTTCTTATTCGCGCCATCCTAGCAAATTAATTGAGAAACTAGATTGAGAGCTATTCAATGGAATAAAACACCAGAACTACTCGCATGCTTGTACGTCAGCTGCCTTGACGCGGGTCCGGTGGCTCTCACCGGAAGCTGGCCCCGCCAGTGGTTTTCATTGTCTCATTTTGTAGGTACGTTGATGCGTTCATAGAGTGGATTACTTATGTTTGTTTTTGCATTTGTCTCATCAAGAAAAGTTATTTTGTACAAAAGACTTCGGCATTTAGAGCACTGAGTCTTCCAACACTCAGTCCCTCTAAACGGTGCCAGCAACTACCACTGGCACCGAAAGAAAGGTGTCCTTTCGCCACAACATGCTCTCCCCAGAAAGGTAGTAACGGGATGTAAAAAAAACATTATTAAAAGGACAAGACCGAGAAGACAGATTAGGAGCACCAGCGTAGGAGAGCGTCAGTGTGGTTGGTTCAACAAAACAAAAATGTACGTACAAGACTTGCCAGAGAGATTGCATTCTAGCAGAACGCTTAGCAAAGGTTATATAAAGCATTTTGGACAACAAAACACAAAGGCCAAAGCGCTGATGCATTGTCACATTGCCTGCCTATCTGTCTGATTTCTTCAATTAGGTACCAAGCCCCACCAATTGGCCCACGTGCCAGTTTAGTAAAACGAAAAGCGAAAACAAAACATACTCGGTAGATCACGAAAGTCAACAAGTGCTGCAGATTGGGCGAGCTAGTGCATGATGAAATCGCAAGGTTATAGCACAGCTCCGTTTGAGCGTGAAGAAAAATAAGCCAGTGAAGACGGGAAATGCAGAATGAGCGTTTATTGCGCATTATTGTTTCACCCCTGGTAACCCGGAATGAGTATAGGAAAAATTGTTCGCACACACCAAACGAACATGCACAACGCGAGCGCTAAATATATAAAACTGTCACAACTTGGCACGTACAGTGCTCTATTCAAACACAATTGACGCACGTGACGAACCCACAACTATGCACGGGACGAGTGCAAACTAACAACTGTCACAGCTCTGATGCATTTGTTTGAGGGCAGCGCACTCTTTCAGAAAACGTGGCCGCTGCAGCGAGCAAAGTGACCTTCACACTCTCTGTAAAATCAAGAAGAACTTGAGGTGAAAGCGCAAGCGCGTGGGTTGACAGTGCTTAAAGCCTGCCCTGCGCTCCCTTTGCACCATATTGTTCGTAATAAGAACACGCTGAAGCGACAAGGCCGAGAGCTTAAATAACTCGCTGTTACTAAGCTGACTCTAATAGGCTCTGTGGCCGAGTCGAATCGCACGGCGCGCTGAGGTGTGAAGGCTGGAAACTTCGACTCCCGCTGAGCAGTTTCTTCTAGTCTTTTTTTTTAACACGATAGTCTTTCTTGATGACCTCCAACGCAAGAATTTTGGTCTGTCTTAGTGTACAATTGTCTGTTTGTCCACTCTTAACGGCATTGGGTACGTGAAACGGTCAACCCCATCCGCAGCGCCCCCCAATGTTGCTCAAGCTTCAGGGTTCATACTTGTGCAGTCGTCAACAAAACAATAACTATTGCGCATGTCTGGGACACCATAACAACACGCATACATTCTGCATCTGCGTCTTTTACTAGAATATGCATACATAGGTAAATTTAAGCACCGTAGCGCTCATCACGCTGCACTGACCATGCAACGCTTGCACGAAAAAGAGAGTGTTTCAAACGCTTTGCTAAGACGAGACAGTGGTGGCACCTACCCGTCGCGTTGCGTTATACACCCTATCACCTCTGAGACGGACGCGCGCACCTGTCTCAGAGCCACACGCTTCGTTTCGTAGATTATTTTCGTAGATCAACAATGCTTAGAAGAGTTTTCGATTTTGTTTTTTGCAGGTAAACAGTGCCAGCGTAACGAGGAATACAAGAAATGCGTGAGTGGTAGCTGCCGCGAGTGGAGGTGCAATTACTTGCGCAAAGGCTGGCCGGATGCATGCACCTTGGACTGCGTGAGCGGCTGCTTCTGTAAGCGAGGCTACTTCCGAAATTACCGCCGCAAATGTGTACTCGGATATCGCTGCTTCCAAGAAATAATACCTTACGGATCAAAGCTGCAAGAGTAACGTCGGTGGTCCAATAACGAGGGCAGTTTGTTCGGAAGCATATTTTTCAGCTTTGTTTCACCGAATAAAGAAAATATTCGCAAAAACTGAGTGAGCATATCCACGTTGCATTTGATTATGCTCTTTGGAAATGAACCATGAACTCATGGCACATGTGATCATCTTCACTTTCTACTTGCGCATCGCCACGTTTGCGTTAACCATCATGTTTGCCTAGCAGGTTTGTACTATCAGGTTTGCCAGTGAAATGACATATAGAATTCGTAGCAATATGTATTGACAGTGGCGGGCCTATTTGGAAGTATATAGCGTCACCACTGCACACGTGTAAGCCCAATTATGACCACTTTATTGTCTATTTTTGCTCTTTTTCACTTTCTCATCATGAAATACTAAAGTAGGGAAGGCAAACGATGCACAGGTTTGAAATAAATGATCACGAGGAACATGACCAAAGGCTTTGTCGTAGTCTAAGAAGATCATGTCGACCTAGCCACCACTGTCAAGAACGGATACTAAAATATGAAGAGCAGAAGCCAGTTGAGTAATGGTGGAAAGTCGTTTTCTAAAATTATGTTGGTATGTTGACAGTATGTTATTGTCGTCTAATCATTTCGTTATGCAGGTGGCCACAATAAGCTCAAGGAGTTTACAACACGGCAGCTTATTTATATTGTGCGGTAATGTATAAAACTGAGAACGACTCTCCCTTTTTCAGTATGGGTACTGTGCGTGCTGCTCTAAAGTGATGAATAATTTAAGTGCATTTTAAAGAAGATTGAAGTACTGTTAAAAGAAACCTTGGCAAAAGGACACGCGGGATATTCCATGCAGTCCGGCTGAAGAATTTACCTTCAGTTCCAGTAGCATATTACATTGATATGATGGTTACAGCTCTAGTTGTTCACAACATCCTCCTCTTTAGGCTTTAAAATGGCACTTCGGCAACGCATGCTATCATTAATTATACTCACTAAAAGTCTTTTGTCTTGCAATACTAGTCAACGTACTCAAACTGAATGATTTACTTGCAGCAACACTTGTAGGGGCAATGTTAGTCAACGTGCTCAGGCATTGTTTATGACCTGGGTCTACACCGTCAATGTGGCTAACGTTGGAGTGTGGTGTGGAAGCTGGGGCTAGTTAGTATGGTATGACGATAGTTATAGCGCGAGAACAGAACGACGACACAGAGACAAGAAGGACACGAAGGACACGAGCACTCGTGTCCTTTGTGTCCTTTTTGTCTCTGTGTCGTCGTTCTGTTCTCGCGCTGTAACTATCATTGGAGAATGGGTTCAGGTCAATTCCCCTTTAAAATTATCTCCTCTCCATAAACCTTGGTGATGCAAAACCTTCCATGCAAGAGACAATTTTCAGTACAGTGACAGCCGCCCTTCACCACGTACATTATCTTTTACGATGTTCCAAATACGTTTACGCAGCATGTTGCAGGGGCCCAAAACAAACAATACTTCTTAAAAGTTTCAGATCATACATAACAATTGTCTAGTCACAGTATTCTGACAATAAAACCTTCGCCCCCCTTTGTCATTGGAACAGCCGAAAGAAAGCTTTACTCACTCGGCGAACTATTTTTTCTCATGCTGATACATTGTATTGTCTACAGGCTTCTCCATAGCGCATGAGCTTGTACATTGTATGACGAGGGCTTTCAATGATGCAACATCGAAGCGGCTGTTCTCGTTTCACGGCACCTCTGCAATACTGAGGCGAGTGCCAAGACTGCAGAATGGGACGATTTTGACCTTGATCGCCCCCAAAGAGAAATTCATGCAGTTTTCAGGAGTGAAGCTCCTTATAGCGGCACCCATTCGTCCCGCGTCCCGTCGTAGTATGTAACCAGTCTTACGCTTTGACCTGCAAGGTGGTGCCGGTGGAAAATTTCTCCTGTGCGTTGTTGAACAATAAAAAAATTCGCAGCGTGCGTGTCAACTAAAAGCCGAATTTATCTGCCTCTCATTCCCCATTAGCAGCCATTGGCATGTTCCAGTAGGAAACGTTAGTAGAAGTAGAAGTGTAAGTGTAAGCTAAAAGCCGACTTCTGCTGTCTCCCATTCCCAGTAGCAGCCATTGTTTACCTCCGTGATTAATGTTCAAAACGCCATTGATTGATGAAAAAAACCAACGAAAGACGCCAGATGCTTTCTAAAAGCAAAACGAAAAGACGCCAGATGTTGCTAAAGCAAAACAAAAAGACGCCAGCTGCTTAACGAAAGACGCCAGGTGTTTTCTAAAGCAATGGTTTTATAATCAAAACCATATCGCGATACAGGTTTGCAGTTGACGATGCTCGTTGCCTTCGGTGTGGGCTCGTATGGATAAGGATGCCGACAGTAGAATAAACTTTTTCTAAACACATATACCATGAACTCGAGGTGGTTAAAGTTGGGAAATCGACCCGAAGCGCAAGCCGTAAGAAATTGTGCGTGTGCCACCTCTAGTTTAGTCCTTAAAATCTCCGCTGGATGGCGGTGCTTCTATATGGGGAATATATGATGCAAAGATCTGAGATGGGGGTACTTGGAGCGTTCAATAGATGGACGAACGGACAAACAGACAGATGCATGAACGGACGCATAAACGGACGCAGGGGTGGATGCATGGAAAAACCCAGAGCGGACGCACGAACAGACGCACGCACGGACGGGCGGATGGACGCATGGACGGTCACACAGACGGACGCATGGGCGGACGGAAGCAAGAACGAATGGACGGACGAATGCTTCGCCCCACTCTCCATTATTCACTCCGTGGATATGCTGCCAATTAATTTTGTTATAAACTAGCTTAATATTAATAAATGGTCTTCATTATCATGCTACCTAGCTATGAACAGAAAAAAATATAAATGTAGACTTCAACATTGCGTGGCCAACGTATACAAGTTTCAGTTCACGCAACTGAAACGTGGAAAATGAATTTGAAATTTCACGGGGATGGAAAGTCATACGACAATCCTTCTCTTATGCTTGGTCGCACGCGCTTCCCTTCTTTACGTTAATGGGCAATATGACGTGAAACCACATATATTAACCACCAGATCTAACGCCTAACGCTGACTGTCATGGCCTTGGCTATCATGAAGCACTGCGTATGATTTTCTGTTTTAGTTTATTCTCGTTAATATAACGACAATTATTAGTCTCTGTATAAGCAAGAGAAAACAAATAAAATAAGCCAAAGAATTACTGCGTAGGAGGGAAGAAGACCTGCCACTCTGTCGGGAAGTGGAACTAGAGTCCCCATCGAACTGATTGATTGTCGTGCCTACAAAGTTTTTCTCTACAATCACATTATTCTTACTCAATATCTTCTAACTTTGTGTTGGAAAACAACAAATATTATTGGAATCGTTCGCCCAAAATATTGTTAAAAACACTAAGCGCACAAGTGCTGTAGGTGTGAGCAGCTAAAAAGATACTACTTCCAAAGCCTGCACTCATGAAATATGAGTTTCGCTAAAACCACACTTTTATATTGCTGCTGCGGTACTATTCTTTCAATAGAGATGCATGAACAGCAACATAGGAATTCTTGCGGCTCCCGATTGTGTAGTTTCAGACAGCGCTGGTGAAACGTTGCGCCAGCCACCGCTTTACAGTATTTTTATGGTATTCACTCAAGCGAATTTGTGAGCTAATAGATCGTACTTTACTTGTTTTAAAAGCACAAAAGCCTACCTCGTCTTCTATTAACAGTCCATAAAGCTCTTCTTTTATTCTAAACACTTTCTTCCTGCTAAATATTTTCAACAAATTGCAGTATATTATCAATATCCAACACTTATGCATTGTCTTGCTAAAGCTGCGATACAATTGGATTTCATTCAATGAGGCTTTCTTCCAGCTTTTCAATGTCCTAACAACGCAGATACGGGGCTATGCAGTTCCATCAATTGCATGGCAGCAGCTTTTTTGCCCCAAGGAGTGGGTGATTCAACACGCCTTGTAGTTTTTAAGGAATACAAATATGACAATGCGCAGTCATGATGTATACCATACCTTCTGAACTATTATATAGGCATGATGTTATTGCTTTTTTGATAATTTATCTACTCTAACAACTGGTACCCCACATGGAGGAAATGAGTTATAGTTGTGAAGTCCGAGATTTTTTTTTTTTTTTGCTGCGCAGGCATCAGTGAACAAGATTTGAGAAAAGACAATTTAGGGTAATAAATGCTCAAAAAAGGTCAAACAGTCACTCTCACGCAGATGTGAAGACGAGCAATATTATACCAAAAAGACGAAAAAAACTTCAGAAAAGTCGGACAGATGAAGAGGTACTTTAACAAGTCATTGCAAGCTTCAAAGCAAAACTTGGAAGTGATCTCTAAGACAGATCACAATATACGCCTAAAACTTACCTTATATGTACAGTGTAGTCGCTTTTTGATCAAAAAACCCGCCTATAGTCTGTATTGAATGCAAGAACATCCGCAATTATATAATCACCTTTTTCATAGTTCCCACACAGGATGATGCAAGACGCAGGAAGACTACAGGACCTGTGTTAGCGGTAACTGCAGTAGTTGGAGGTGTAGTTACAGAGGCTGGCTTGTAGAGGCAGGCCTGAGCCATGCACTTTGAACTGCAGGATCGGTTGCTTCTTTAAGAAAGGTTACTTCTTAAATCATCGAGGAAATTGCGTACTAGGAAATCGCTGCTTCAAGCACATATTGCCTTACGGGCCAACCTGTGATGAGTAATGCAAATGAAGCAATAACGATGGCCCTTTTCTTCCGTACAGCCATTGATATGATGACAAAGCAATACAGATGATCGTTCAGTAAAGCATTACGATGAGTGACAATGCAAAAAACACAAAACACTCGAAATAATTAGCCGTTGTTATAAGTATATGAATGTAGTGAGAAATAAATGACGATGCTCAGCAAAAACAAAGTAACCTCACGCTAAACTCCGCTCATAATCACACAAACTAAAGTATCGTTGATGCTTCTTCATTCTCTGAACAAACCGATGTTGCACCTATAAGCATATTTGCCAAATATAAAAAAATGAACGAGTTACCTGTGAAAATTGACGGCTTCGCACACGTCTGAGAAAAATGGAAAATAGGTGTGCTAAGTCGTGCATTCTTCCGCATGGATGTCAATCATTCTAGCTCATAAACCAGACGGTGCTTCAAACTCCTTGCCGTGTGTCACTTCTTCTCCCCCCCCCCTCCCAAAATTATTACTGAGCCCTAATTACTTGGTGTGAACTTGGAGGTCAAAAGCAATGTTCTTTTAAATTGGGATGATCACTTCCACAATTAGGCTAACCTGTAAGCTAGCACTTAGGCATGGCAAGGTCGAATTTATTGTCCAGTCGAAGCAGATAGATGCATATTAGTACAAATCAGCCGGGGAGAACTTCACAGTAAGGCTTCTACCGGGAAAGAAATCACGTTAAGAATTTCAATGCAGTATCGCGGAAAAGTTTCATAATATGCAGGTGCTGGACACCAGCGGCGGCTACAAAATCGAACATGCGCTTTCTTTTCAGTAGGTACTGGGTTCAGTTCCCGGTGCCTACTGAATAACTACGGTTTTTTCTTTCTAAAAAGGCAGGTAAACACGCAAAACTGGGTTTGCGCCGACTTGGCGCTGTTTTGTTGTGGGTGAACTACGAAGGCATACGTACAAAAATTACAGTGAATTATGAAGGAAAACACAGACGTTCTTTACGGTTTCGAGGCAAGGAGCTATCCTCAGTACATTTGACCCTACGCTCCTTGAGGGCTGAAAAAAGGAGTAATTTTATGACGTAATTGTAGAATGACCAAATATTGCCAACGTGCATTGATTTAAAACTAAAATACTTTCAAGGATAGGTCCTAGGATCACTGCAAGTATTTCCAATGTTCAAAGCGAAGTATTTTTATCTTATCCTCACAAGTGTTACATTGTACAGTTGAGGTTTCCAGTGAAGCCTATCATGACATTGACGTTTCTTTTCCGCTAACCCTGTCCGTTACGAATGTAGATGTAACTCAATATAATGACATGTTTTTAGCATTGATTGTCCCTGTCTAAAACATGTGTATTGTGTTTATAACGATTTTGCAACCTACAGCGCTCCCGTCTCTCATCTTTTATTCTGCGTAGATAGGTAAGTATATATTGAAATATTGATGTATTGTCTACGATGTATATAAAAGTCCGACTCAGACAACTCGAAATAGGAGTTATATCAACTCATTCAAGATGACCGCAAGGATGACATTCGTTTTGTTGGCCTTGGTCGTATGTACTTCACTTCTTCACGTAAAGGCGCAATACGGAGCAGGCAATTCTGCGTCAGCGTACAGTTATGGTAGCTCAAGTTGGCCCTCGTGGACTTGGCCATCGCGACAATGTATGTATCATACTTTTTCGTAGCATCTTCATCTGAATCTTTGAACTGAATGCTTTTAAAACCAGATGCAAATTCTTATGTAACAGATCGTGGCCATTAGGCCATTGAACATTGTTTAATACTTATGCAGCAAAGCAACACTCTAGAACATATTCCTCCACAATGCTAAAGCATTTTAGCAATTATCCATGGCCACTCACAGTGCCAAATTTAATAGAGGTAACTCATTCTGCAAGATAGCACTGGATATGCATGCATGAATGAAAAAAATATGTAGAAAAGATGTATTACTATGCCGGCAAGGTTATATCTTTCCATGAATGTAGATGAGCCAAGAAGAAAGCAGTAAACATGGTATTTCAGTAGTGTATCACAATTCTGTTTGTGTTTGCACGGATGTCGTTATTCATTGTTCTTCAGATCAAATGCCTGCATCCACATTTATTCCTAATATGCTAAGAATATTAAATTTCTAGGTTGTGCAAGAAAAGTACAACAGAGAAGCCATTTTTCACATGTTACATTTTTAATATTTGTAGTAGACGTTTTTTTTTTCAAATTTCCAGTTGTAACAATTACTAAGCACAAAACTGAAGAAACTTGAGTTTATGCTTTAATGTATGTGAGCTTTTGTGTTCCCTTGTTCTATATTCATGTTCTGAAGTAGGGCTAAGCCACTTTAAGTGTCAGCGTGCAAGTGCACTTTCAAGTGTTCACTGCTTACTAAACAAGCATAAATCATTGCGAACGACAAAATGAATGCAAGATTTTATGTAAAGTAGGGTACACTGTGCTGTGCCTTGTGGGGCTTGATGTTTGGCGTAAGACATAATTCACTAAAGGTCCACCGCTAATTTCACCTTAATTCATATTTCCTGAAGTTGTCCTACCTTAATTAGGTTGTGAATTTATGAAATGCTATTAGTATAAACCTTGTCTAATCACTTATATAATGCATCATGCCATTTTTTGTGGTTTGTAGCAGTAGCAAAAAAATTACAAAAGATACCTCACAGCACAGTAATCACTCAATGCTGTTTCGATATCTTAATCAATATTTTTCTGTTTACTCCTAGGAAAGGTAATGACTAAAGTTGGCAAGTATGTGCAAGTGTGATGAGCTGTCAGGATAAGCCTCACTGCAATCAGTCGCAAGCAGCAATCAAGGCAACGAATATGCTGAAAGTTTAGTGAGTAGGAAGCACTTGGCACCTCATAAAAAGCGCTAATGACGTACAGGTGGTGTCCGCTGTCTGCGGCATCACTTAAGCAAACAAATATGGCAGGTCACAAACATAGAGCGAGCGGTGCCTCAACTTTGCGTACTCCCTTAAAAAAAGCCATCACATTGTAGCCGTCACCTCTATTTCTTTTGGCGAATCTGTGGAAATGTGGTTTACCTCTTTTCGGCATGTAGGAGCACCGTTGCGAGCTGAATTGTGGTGCGGATCGATTTCAACATTAGATCCAACACGGTGTTGACACATTTAGTAGCGACACCATATTTGGTCGTAGAGCAATAGGGGGCACGCGAAACTGAGAGCTTCACAAAACGCGGCAATACAGCGCCAAATATGGCAGCTGGGTGGTCAGTGGGTATCACAAAAACCATAATGGGAGGCAGCGTAGTTATCGAGATGTGCCCTGAGCTCAATGGGAACTCCTCAGCGCCGTATCAAGTCACTTTTGATATCAGTGTATTATCATCCAATGAATCTCCTTTTTATCACCTTGAGCTATCGCACAAGGGGTACCTAAGTATTTTTAACTAATCAAGAAACAAAAAATTACTAGTGAATTGCCGTTTTGCCTGGCAGAAGATGAGAAACACTATACCACGAAAAGACAAAATGATGAGCAGGTTGCAGTTACATAAAATAAAGCTTTGTTGTGAAAATAGCATAGCAGAGGCGCCTTTTATCAAGTTAACCTTGATCAACATGCACACACATATCGATATTCGATGCCTGTATACGCAAACAAAAGAAATGAAGCAGTTGCGTAAGTGAACATTCAACTCATATTACATTTGCAGATTGCTGGAAGCGCAACGAGATATACAAGCAATGTGTCAGCGGGAGCTGCGGCGAGTGGACATGTTCTTACCTGTACCGAGGCTGGCCTAGCGCGTGCACCATGGACTGCCAGAGCGGCTGTTTCTGTAAAGAAGGTTATTTCCGCAATCGCCGTGGCAATTGTGTTCTCGGATATAAATGCTTCAAAGAAATATTGCCTGTCGTGGGATCCCTTGCCGAGTGACACCGTTCCATAATTAACCATGACCGCATTCTTCAAGAGCACTTCTTATTTCGAAAATCAGCAATAAAGTTTCGATGAAGGGCTATAAAACGTGTTGGATATTGCACTTATTTATTTATTTATTTATTTCACATACACAATACTTCAAGTATTTTTTTTCGAGCACAGTCACAGATTAGAATAACCTTAGCAACAACATCGTTGAAGCAACTTCTCCCTCAGCATTCACATCGTTTCTTGGTGACTGAAATATGATCAGTTATGTTTTTACAGCTACTGACTATTTGCATCTCCGTTGGCTGTGGCTTTGTTTCCTTCGCATGAATGGTAAATGTTTTTCTGGGTCACTGAACAAGAATTATTTATCTTTATTGAATGTGTCTGTTTTCGCTTATTTGTTTATTTCATAATAATACTATTATTATTACCAATAGTATTATTATCATTGTATTGTTCTTGTACACAATTCTTATGTATTTTTGTTCATGCATTGTATATATATCCCACCCTGCTAAAACTCCTGAAGGAGTAGAAGTATAAATAATTAAATAAATAAATAAATAAATACACAAATAAATAAATAAATAAATAAATAAATAAATTTCAATTGCGCTTGAAGCCCGATGCATTATAGAAAGAAACGGTACATTTAAGAACACACATAATAAAGTGTTCTCCTAATGCAATGTTAGCAGAAAAGACTGAGTAATAGTACAGGCTGTAACAAAACAAACAACAATTGCTTCGCTCAAAACTAAAATAACAATATTGATTGGTTGCACAATACTACACTTCAGTTATAACACATTATCAATCCTGGAATGATAAACAATAGAGATATTTGTCTTGAAAAAATGTTGTATTTCTTTCACTGTAAAGAAAAAAATGGCAAAGTGTATTCTGCGTGCGTTGAACACAGGGTATAGTCAGTCCTTTTTCACGCTCCCGCCTTGTGGGGACGATAAGAAGAGGAAGTATGTGATGGAAAAAGACTATGAATGTTATGCAGAGTGGTACTGTAGCCGAAGAGACTGATGTGAAAGAACTTATTGCGGCAGGCGAGTGACGGTAATACTTCTAAAGGGTAATAATTGTTAGTGACATACTTCTTACATGGAGGTAGACGCAACGTACGTTTCTCACAAAGCTTCCTTTGTCGTAAAGAAGTTTGTCTCGGGCCGAAATGTTTGTTGAAATAAGGCTTGCTGGTTCATAAAAAATTCCTAATGTTTTCAATTGCAGGTTCACTCTACAATTCGGTATGACAATATTTTGTTTCTTGCTCGAGCAGGTTTCTAAATGTAGGAACTTATTCACCGCCATACTAGGGTTTCTTTATTAACAATTGATGCAAAGTTGATAAAATCACCCTGATCTATACTTAACGCTGACAGTGCGGGTGCATGATTATAGTATAGTTTCTTTGATTTGTTATTTCTAATTAGGTGCTGTATTACTCCCCACTAAAGTGTCTTTTTCTACACCTCGGGGCAACTGATAATTTCTTCCGATCAATTGTATAGTGTCACGTTTGTGTACAACAAGCACAAAATGTTTTCAATATAAGGTTACCATGATTTAATCTTCAGCGTTTTATCTCGGAGAGTCGCCTTTCATTGAACACGTGCTCGAGTTTACACACATGGCTCAGGTGTGGACACAGTATACAGGTATTAAGTGAGCGGTGACTTATAATTTGCATCGGAATATGTAACGTGTTGTCTGAGAGACACAAGGTTGGCTATAGAAGTGCTACTCGTATAGTGTACATATATAATAAAGGCATCTTGTTCACCGGTTGATATTATCGGCACCTGAGCTGAACGCGGAGTGTTATCTTCTGTTCTTCGTACAATTCGTCATAGAGCTGCTGGCTTGCTCGCAAGTCGTGTATTCTCTTGCCGAGTCGAAAAGCGAGGTGCCATGCAGTCGCATAACGCAATGTGCCTGACGAGACGACCACGATGGTTACCAGTCAGCCATTTTCCTTGAAGTAACAGTGGCGTCCGCCCCGATGACTACTCATCCTGCTAATTGAGCGGCTAGGTATGTATTTTAAGGTGATGGACCATTTGATGCGTGCCTCTGAACGAGTGCCGGACCCGTATTCATGCAGCCTACACATGTCCAGGTAGAATTACCTTGGTGTCACAGGTACAGCGTGCGGGGGCCACGCCTGAATCAAAGAAGCTGACCCGGACGGGTGTGGATGGTGCACTCGAAATTGGCATGCACTGTGATTGGGGAGCACAGTTTGGAGTCATTCTACCATCCACGAATCTGAGAGAAAGACGCTCATTCGATGCGGGATCATCGTTCTTTAACACGAGATTGTAAGGATGTGGTAAAATATTCGTTTCGTACCATGATATGTGGGTCATGTAACAAAATGTTCACCGCTTAAGTACTCTAGCTAAACATCTGTAAGGTTTCCCTGCAGTTTCGTTATGCTGACTTGGCATCTTTTTCATAAGTCTCCGGTACCTGTCCCGGCCGGTCGCAACCAAGTGCGGTGATGCATAAATAAATTGAGCCAGTACTTATACAATAAACATTGTATAAGCAGGTCGCCCATATCGAAATTATCGAACAAACGTCACTTTTCTAATTTCTGGCCTTCATATACTCAGTAAAATTTGAAACTGCCAACATTAACAACAATAATGCTTGTTCAGGCTCAAGTTAGAGGAAAAAAAATCCCAACATATCTACGAAGTAGATGATGATTAGTTGAGAGGCCGTCCATCCGTTCATCCGTTCGCCTGCCTGCCTGCCTGCCTGCCTGCCTGCCTGCCTGCCTGCCTGCCTGTCTGTCTATCTATCTATCTATCTATCTATCTATCTATCTATCTATCTATCTATCTATCTATCTATCTATCTATCTATCTATCTATCTATCTATCTATCTATCTATCTATCTATCTATCTATCTATCTATCTATCTATCTATCTATCTATCTATCTATCTATCTATCTATCTATCTATCTATCTATCTATCTATCTATCTATCTATCTATCTATCTATCTATCTATCTATCTATCTATCTATCTATCTATCTATCTATCTATCTATCTATCTATCTATCTATCTATCTATCTATCTATCTATCTATCTATCTATCTATCTATCTATCTATCTGTCTGTCTGTCTGTCTGTCTGTCTGTCTGTCTGTCTGTCTATCTATCTATCTATCTATCTATCTATCTATCTATCTATCTATCTGTCTGTCTGTCGCTATCTTGTGATACCTACGCCAGAGTGATGCACCAGCCTAGACCATAAAAAAGCTTCACCCCCCCCCCTTCCCCCAAAAAATTAAAGCAGTTCCAGCGTGACATAATAGTAACATACTACAATAAAGCCGCATATGCTGAGCAAAATATATTCTTAGTACTTAACCAATAATGAAAATAATATCAAAGAAGTGCATTTTCTTACAGCATTGATTAGAACCTCTTAATTTATATTGGTTTCATGAAGAAGATATTGTTTTGGCGTTAACCTTGGCTATTTCCAACCTCGCATCTTAGTAAAATAATTATCAGTAACAGCCACCAGTTACTGTCGGTTCATTCAGTTAGCTGCCTCAACAGTCCTAACCACAAGGTCCAGCAGCTGCAATAAAAGACATAATTTAACAACGTGTTTGGTGAATGAAAAATTGCAGCAACGTTGCAGGGATAGGAACGAAAAATTCTCGCAGCCACTGCTCCCAGGAAAGGTGATAACATGGTGAAGTATTTTCAATTTTTTTGGGTACTTCGACGCAAAAATTTGATGTGTCTGTACATTTGTGTGCATGTCCGCCGTTACAATACGCTAAACGGCCCTGATCGATATTTTGAATGGCCAACCCCATCCGCAGTGCCCCCCCCCCCCCTATTGCTCAAGTTTCAGCGTTCATAGTTGTGCGATTTTCAATTCACTCAAAACACTTGCTCAAAAAGACAAGTGTTTTCAACGCTTTGGCAAGAGGACACGGTGGTGGCTCCGACCCGTTGCTTTGCGTTCTACACCTTATCGTCTGTGAAGCAGGCGCGTGCGCCTTCATTCGTTTTCGAAGATAACTGCCAGATAGCGGTCTTGTCTAATGTGCCTCGATACGCTCGTTTGCTTTCGCTAGACGGATCGAGACTCTCTAACGCAGTGCCTCTAGAATTCAAATACAACAACATGTAAAAATACATCGAATAAACGTTTTGTTCACTCTCTCCAGACGCAAGATTATCGTCTTTCGACGACATTTGCAGTGAAATATGCAGATACGGGGCCATTTTTTTTATCTTAAGCTTATAGTTTATGCACTGTGTGGTAGACATGTAATGATGCCACATGAAGGAAGCGGTTGCTGCCAGTCTGTTTGAACATTGATGATTGATTGATTGATTTGTGGGGTTTAATGTCCCAAAACCACCATATGATTATGATAGACGCCGTGGTAGAGGGCTCCGGAAATTTAGACCACCTGGGGTTCTTTAACGTGCACCCAAATCTGAGCACACGGGCCTACAACATTTCCGCCTCCATCGGAATCGCAGCCGCCTCAGTCGGGATTCGATCCCGTGGCCTGCGGGTAAGCAGCTGAGTACTTTGGCCACTAGACCACCGTGGCGGGGAAGTTTGTTGGAGCAGTACAATGATGAAGAGCACGCAAAAAGAAGAAAATGGTGGAAGTATGACGTCTGTTCACGCATCTCAAATGCATGTTCTTCCTTCATGATAATTTGTAACCTAAGTGAAGCGACTTTTGTGTCTATTGCCTGCTTTTTAAACGCACCAAAAATGAACGCATGCGTTTGGGTATTGTTTCCGACATATTTAAAAGATCCATCTGAGTAACCAGAAACTTTCAAGGTGAAAGAAAATAATCTTTCCGAGTAATTTGATAACTGTTGCCCTTTTTTATTTTCTAGTGGCCAAGTGTGAGCAGCAGGTGTTGCAGTTTGTTTGTCACATACTCGTTTGTGGTGGGGACAGCTTTTTGACTGGCCACACTCATTCCTAAAACACACACAAATTTGTGGCAATAATCGATGTGATCTTCCATTTTAGCGTTCGAATGACAAGTAGATGTATTTAGCCAGTTCCACTGACCACGCAAGTTAGGCAAAAAAATATAACATATTGGTCTACGCAGAACTGGTTACAAAAATTACGGCTGCTTTAGACAGCTACTTGTTAAAACATCCCTCGCTGCTTTATTTCTAAAATTCATCCACCTCCCCCTCTTCTGTGAACGATTATCTATGGGGTTGCGTATATTTTCTACATTGTATTAATACATTGTACTAAATGTGCGTCGATAAAAACAAACTTGATATTTTCAGCAGAAGTACGCAGCGGCGTGCATGAAGTACGTAGTCATTGATGACCCAGACACTTTCCCTCATTACAATAGGCCCGGACAAGAATCGCTAGCTCTAAGTTGAGAAGTGATGTAACCTGGCTGGAGCATCTGCTACGTACGTAAGTGAGGGAAACATATTGTCCATCATCTTAGTACTGCTTATTGTATTACTCTAGCCCCGCCACGGTGGTCTAGTGGCTGAGGTACTCGGCTAATGACCCGCAGGTCGAGATTCCGAATCCAGGCTGCAGCGGCTGCATTTCCGATGCAGGCAGAAATGTTGTAGGCCCATGTGCTCAGACTTGGGTGCAGGCTAAAGAACCCCAGGTAATCGAAATTTCCAGAGCCGTCCACTACGGCGTCTCTCATAATAGTATGGTGGTTTTGGGACGTTAAACCCCACATATCGATCAATCAAATATATTACTCAAAATATCAGTGAGGATGACTATTGCGGGTACACAATATAAACTATATTAAGCTCGCGCAGTGCTTGAGACGGTGAACAGCGTTAAAGAAGGCTTATCCGCCTACGATGGAACCTTAATAGACATGCACTAACAGTGGTACACTAGAGAAAACTGATTAAATTTCCATCCACGTACGTCTCACTCTTAGACGCGTGGATTGCAAGACCACCCCAGTGCCTAAATTTATGTGCATGCTAACGTCGCACAGGAAATCATGTTTGTTTCGAATCCCCTCCCTCTACGGGCCCCCATGACATGCCCCATATATCGTTTCGCAATTTCGGCTCCTCCAAAATGAAAGAAAGACAGCCACGAAAATGATGGTCGAAAAATAGGTATCTTAGGAAAACAGCGCGATAGACGAACAGACATTGAACCACGTATACAACGTTTTATTAACCGACAAGTTGACCAGTAAAAATTAAGATGATGACGTGGGCTAGCATCAGCATGCTCACTCCCTGTTTACTCTGCAGAAATGTTGGAAAATGGGTTACTTGTTTTCTAAGCCGCGAACATGAATAGCCAGCAGGGTATACAAGTTCTTTGTTATCGTCACACCGCGGATTGTTTTTGATGGCTATACTATTACGTATGTGAAAGCACCTACGTGTCGAAGTTTTGCACACATGCACCTCGAACGAAAAAAAGTATAGAGCTGGTGACCTTCGGAGGCAAAAGGAGGACGAAGTTTCAAGATTTCAGAAGAACTTGAAACTACAAAATGAATGATTGAGTTGGTTTTGTTTATTTGAATTGGCTTGAAGACAATGCAGCTGAGAGATGTGCAATGTATTATCTCATTGTGCGCGCTTGCGATATAAAGGTTGCGGTAGAGTCTTCGTCACATATTCGGCGCGAGATGACAAAGATGAAGATCCTGAGTTTCGCTGTAATCGTCGTCGCGTGTACTTTTCTCTTGCCGGCAACTGCAGAAGAGCTGGCTTCAGACGCCTTGACGCTCCGTGGGGGAGGTGGATGGCATCGACCCCATTGGCCGAATGGGAATTGGAATTGGCCCGGTTGGCCCTTCTGGCCCAGTAAGTTACGTGGTTACTTTGTATTTGAGCTTGCTGCGGATTTTTCAGTTGCATGGTGCTTCTGTGTCGCATTCATATGAGCAAAAAAATTGTGTAAAGTAGGACATCTATTAACATGGAAATTCGGAGCTACTGCAGGTCATCCACGTAAAAATAAGCCCGTATCTGCATGTTTCACAGAAAATGTCATCGAAAGACGATAGTCTTGCATCTGGACAGAGTGAAGAAAACGTGTATTAGATTTCCGCAAGAAAATTGGTGAATTGCATCTTGGAGGCACTGCGTTAGTCTACATCTGTGCAGTGAAGGTGAACGAGCGCATCGAGGCACGTTAGACACGTGCGCTATCCGGTATTTATATTCGAAAACTAAAGGGGGTGTGCGTGCCTGCCTCGGAGGCGATAAGGTGTACAACGCAAAGCGATGAGCAGGTGCCACTACGATGTCGTTTTAGAAAAGAGTTGGAAACGCTTGCCTTCTTGACCATCGCATTGCATTGTCAACGCAGCGTGATAAACGCTACGGTCCTTGGAATTACTTATGTATGGCTTCTCTAGTATAAAGACAGACATACAAAATATTGACGTGTTATTACGGTGCCTCAGATATGCGTGAAAATTGATTTTTAACTGACAGTCGCACAAGCCTGAACTGAAACTTCAGCAGTATGTGTTGGCACTGCGGATAGGGTTGGCCATTTAGTGTATCGATAGGCGGCGTTTGGGGTATTGTTATGACAGACAGAGAGATACACCAAAATTTTTGCGTCAAATTAGCCCAAGAAAGACTATCGTCTTTAAGAAAACTAAATGGTGAACAACTCGTATTGATAGGCGATTGAGGTAATAGCTCACTACTCTAGCTTTCAGCACTCTCAATTTTGGGGTGCTGGTAATGAAAAGTAAAGGCAGACGTTTCATATATAAACCACCAGAATAAGGCAGCTGCAGCGACTAATTAGGCTCGGCAGTGTGTGGTATTTAGAAACGAAATTCGTAGCTTCTACACTAGTGCAAAATCTGATTTCTAGAATGAGTAGCATTCAGACTGAATAGATGAAATTCGGCTGTTTTGTTTCTGTCATACACTTAGTAGGTCATGCCATTCGTAGTGATGCGAATTCACTGGGCTGACAACTTGGTACTTCTTTTTTCTTCAGCATGTAGAAATATACTCTGAATAGGCTGTTATTTTCAATTACCTACGTGTGCTTGTGAATGGCAGCTGTCTGGGACAGCTGGCATGTTAATTGAAGCAATGTGCACGAAAAGTCAAGTTTAACCTGAGTCAAAACTTAGGTCCAACAAGTTGTTTTGTCTTTGGCTCAATTCATTCTGTTATTTGATTTTTAATGCTCGAAGGGTTATCCTAGGCGAAACGTCCCAGACAGCTCTCTGCACGCTCTTGCATGCTACAAAGTCATAGCCAAGAATTTTGTCACACTATTCACCTTCGCTGATTTATATGTGCAAATATTTTATAGTGATTAATATATTCTGGTGCCAGTACAAACTGCGGCAAAAACATATCGTAAAAACATTACACAGAACACCTTGAGAAGCTCCTAGCGTTTAGAAGCTAACACGCTTCCTGTAGTTATAAAAACTACAACGGCAAGGAACAATAACAACGTTATGAATAGTCTATAAACACATCACAACGCGGAAGTTATTGATGATCTTGAGCAGTTATAAACATACGACATAACAGCAAAAGAAATCATACAATGTGTATAAACATCCCGTATTCTTCTGTGCTTGAAAATCAATCTCTTTTTGAGATAAAACAGCAGACGGCAAGCTGGCGCAGTCTAATCCTGCAGAAACAATCTCATTAGCTTTTACGCTTTATCTAGTTGTCTTATTCACATGCCGACAGATGAGGACATAGAATGCGGTATTAACATTTCTGTCGTCATAAGTTATTGTATACTATAATTGTACAGTAAAAATACGCGTGACCGGCCATTTGCAGGAAATTTAGAAATGATTTACATCGAGGTAAATTTTATGTCAGTGTTATAAATACAGAGAATCTTGGCCTGATATCGGTGCTAGGCATTTACTATGGAATAGTCATGCAAGATATTCACTATGAGATTGCCGGTGTTAACTTGACAGCTGATTTTATATTCAGTTTACTACAGCAACAAACGAAACTACATGGTTACGTTTAGTTGAGCAGATATATTTTGCCGCATAGTAAACAAAGCATAAAAGAAACATTGAACCAAGTAAGTATATACTATTTCAACAATTTGTCCCGCCAAACATCTCATCTAACAGTAGCTTACATGATTTCAGGGTGCCGATGGGGCGAAGTGTACAAGCAGTGTGTCAGCAGCAGCTGTGGCGAGAGAAGGTGCTCGCAAATTGGCCGACGTCGTCCTGGCTGCACACGTGATTGCCAAAGTGGTTGTTTTTGTATGAAGGGACTGTACAGAAACAGTCGTGGAAGCTGCGTGTTCAAGTGGCAATGCCATAGAGGCAGATTCGTCAGTCCGGTTCCCTACGGAGTTGAGTAGGGGGCTCGAATAACATATGAATCACGTTGAAAAATTGCATTCAAATACAAACCACAGTTTTTTTCGGTCTTTAGACCGATAGATTGTAATGAAGACAAATAAACAGTGCGTTGAAGTCGTCGTCGTTCACCTTATTTAGGTTACACGAAACATGCTCACAACACATTTGCACACGAGAAAGATTACGCAACGTTTCTGAGAAATATCTATACTTAACGAGAAAAAACGCCGAAATACAAGGGTAGCCGAACGAAGCAATCCTTTCTCCTGAGAACACTAGCTAGTGACAAGCCAAAAGCAATGTCAATCCTAATGCGTTATTAAAAAGATCCACTGGCCACAACACTACCGCGTATCGTATAAAACCACGTGTCCTGTATGCAACCACGTGCCGCGTCCAGAAAAGCAAAATCGTTTGCGGACAGTGACATCGGAAAGTAGACGACGCAGCTGTTACCGGTCCTCGGTATAAGGGTGGTTTCAGAAATTTGTCGCAAATTTGCATCGGCATTCGTATACACGACAATGCACTTTTTAACAAAGCTTCATGATCCCCATTTCCATAATGTACAGACACATGGCCATCCCAATACCAGTGAAACTTGTGATCTCTATGCATTTCGTTCAGGCGCCTTTTGAACAGGAAAATGCTTGAATCAAGATGAGAGAGATTGGTTTATTCCCAAAAATACACAGAGGTTGACCGGAGTGATACTATGCTCTAGCCTGCTACATTACACAGCGAGAAGGAAATGGGAAGAAAACGAGTAAAAATGACGATGGGGAGGTTGAGGAGGTGAGTATGTACAGTGCCGTCGTTTCGGCACAGTGCCACGGACGCATGTAGAAAAGTGGCTTGTACAAAAGCCATGAGGGCTCGTTTGGTCATCATTATATAGTTGGCAATAATTCAAGGACCCAACACAAACTCTTCAGTTGGTCGATTATCTCATTCCGTGGCATAGGATATCAGTTGCTGTCATCTACACGCGTTTGCTGGCTTGGTACAAAATGTGTGCTCTAGAGTTTCTGGCAACTGCACCATTCTCACAACTGCTGTAGTTGCCGGTGCCATATTACAGCCGTTGTAGGGGTATAACACCTTGGGTTAGGCCACACCACGACGAATCTGGTGAACCAAGCTTTCGAACTTTCATAACGATTCAGGAGGAATGCGAAAGCACAATTCCGGGTCGCGTTGGTGTAATCGCTGATGTCTTCCCTCCGATTTTGTCCAGTGTCGAAGCGTGAAGCGGCGTAATATGCCCCGAAGCAGGGCATTCACATATCGCCGCGAAAACGTAATTGATACTTCGGGGCCACTGGTTAAGCTTCCTTTACTTTCAGCGTATGCACATTCGTTTACAGTTATGCTGCAGTTAAATAATTTGCAAGGGCTGGTGAGGTTGAGGTTTATGGAAAATTCCATGACGGGGCTCTTTAACCTGCACCTGAACCTGAGGGCACGAGGCTCTAGCATTTCACCCCTATCAAAACGCCGCTGACTTAGCCGCAATTGAATTCAGTCGTGCAACCTTCTGGTCATCGGTCAAGCGCCATAGCCATGATACAGCCACGGCAAAATGTGCCATAGCGATGTTATTGTCTTTATTCATTTCTATGCCTTTTCTGACTAAATTCAATAGAATCTGTTTACCAGCTTGTGGGTGCCCCCCTTTTCTCTTATTTTTATGCTTATATAGGTGGTAGATAAAGAACGATGCTTGGCTGATGGCTTCAAAGTCACGAGTTAAATCTCGTCCGCAAGGCTCGGATTTCGATAGAGGTGAAGTGCCAGAGCCCTGTGCAATCTTCTATGTCAGTGCTCACTAGAGAAGAACACAAGATCAAAATTTCCGGAGGGCTGAACTACAGCGTGTCCCATAATGTTCTCATTATTTTAAAGATAATTAATAGTCTTTTTTGGGGACCTTAGACACGAAAATTTTGGTCTGTCTGTCTGTCTGTCTGTCCGTCTGTCTGTCTGTCTGTTTGTCTTTCTGTTTGTCTGTCTGTCTGTCTGTCTGTCTGTCTGGCTGTCTGTATGTCTGTTCATTTGTCGGTTCGTCCACCGTAACGATACCCCAAACGGCACCCAACAATACACCAAACAGCCGACCCAATCCACAGCCCCCCCCCAAAAATTGCTCAAGTTTCAGAGTTCATACTTGTGTGATTGTCAATTAAAAAGCAAATATGACTCATATACGTGCAGCACCTTAAGAACACGTCAATATTTTGTATTGTCGTTCTACTATAAACGGCATACATTAGTAATTCTAAGGACCATAGCGTTTATCACACTGCGCTGACAATGCAACGCCTGCACGAAAACGCAAGTGTTTTCAACGTTTTGCTAAGACGACACGGTGAAGGCACCCATCTGTCGTCTTGCGTTCTACACCTCATTGCCTCCGAGATGGCCGTGCACACCGCCCGCTTCGTTTCTCAAGATAACTACCAGACAGCGCTCTTGTCTCACGTGTGACGTGACGCGAAGCACTTTTAGATGCGGAAGCATCTTATACTCGCGCCTTGTAGTGCGCCGTCCGCGCCGTCCGCACCGCTTCTCGAACATTCGACAGCTGACGCGCGCGCATGCGCCGTCGCGCCGTCGCCCACCACCTGTGCCGCGCGCGCTTCTCCTTCGAGAACATTCGACAGCTGACAGCGCATGCGCCGTCGCGCCGTCGCCATCTGTGCCGCGCGCGCGCTTCTCCTTCGAGAACATTCGACAGCTGACAGCGCATGCGCCGTCGCGCTGTATATATACTCAAGGTCGGCGCTCGCTCGCTCAGTTGCCGCTCGTCCGTTGGGTTTGTACGGCGCGTCGACGTCCGAAGTCGCCGTGAAATGAATGCCAACGAATCCACAAACACAATGATCGACGTCCCTTCGACCAGCGCCGCCCTTTCGCATACGTGTGTACGTGTTCACTCATTTAACACCCCCTCCTACAACCACGTTAACAAATTTAGCCATCGACCCAAGTAAGTCGCAATTTAACACCCCATTTCACAACCACGTTAACCAATTTAGCCATCGACCCAAGTAAGTCGCACTTTAACACCCCGTTAACCAATTATATGCTCCGCATTCTCCTCAGTGTTCCCCCGAGGGAAGCTGCGGACAATTTTTTCGCCTCCGCTTCACACTCGAGGCACTCTAACGCAGTGCCTCCAGAATACCATTCCCCGATTTTTTTGCTCATAACATCGAGAAAACGTTTTGTTCACTCTCTCCAGACGCAAGGCTAACGTCAGTCAACAACATTTTCAGTGTAACATTCAGATATGGGGCCAATTTTGTACACTTGAATCCCCAGGTATGGTTGCAATACTATTCTGTCGCTTTGTCATTGACATACCTTTGCAGCCTGCGGATTGGCGACTGACATAATTCACTAAAGGTCCACCACTAACTTCACCTTAAGTCACAATTTCTGTAGTAGTTCTATTTTAATGAGGTTGTGATTTTATGAAAAGCTATTGGTATGAAATTTGTATAATTACTTGAATGAAGCATCATGCTTTCTTGCGGTTATTAGCACTAACAAAAATTTACAAAAAAAACACCCCACAGCACATGAATGACTCAAAACTGTTTCGATATCTTATTCAATATCTTTTTGTGTACTCCTAGGAAAGGTAATAAATAAAGTTGGGAAATATATGCTTGTGTAATGAGCTGTCAAGATTATACTCACCGCAATCAGTCGTAAGCAGTAATCAAGGCAACGAATAGTGAGGTATATGCGGAAAGTTAATTGAGTCAGAAGCACTTGGCGGAACATGGGAAGCGCTATGTGACCTACACACGGTTTCGGCCAAGCGTGACATCACATACGCGAAAAAATATGGCACGTCAAACTGAGTGAGTGGTGCCTCAACTTTGCATGCTCCCTTAAAAAAGCCACCACCCCGTGACTGTAGCCGCCATCTCTCTTCCTTTTGGCACAACTGTGTAAGTGTCCTTCACTTCATTTCAGCAAGTAGGCGTACCATTTTAAGCTGAATTTCAATGCTTCCTGACGCCAGCGTTCGTTGGAACAGGGTCCAGCAGCGCAGTCATATTTTGTCAGAGCACGTAAGGGGCACGCAAAACTAACAGCATGGCAAAAGCGGCAATACAACGCATAGTACTTGGGTGTGCGCATAAAGAGACATATAAAATATGGCAGTTGGGTGGTTTGCGGGTGTCACAACCCCCATAGTCACAGGGTGCATATAGTTACCGAAAAGTGCCCCAAGATCAATGGGAATGCCTCAGCACTGTATTACCTCACTCATAAAATTTGTGTATAAGGAGCCCATAGCTCTCCTTTTTATCACAATCACACAAGGGGCACCTAAATGTTTTACCTAATAAAGGAGCGAAAAAATGATGAAGAATCGCAGTTTTGCATGGCAGATCAAAAACAATACACCGAGAAATTAACAAAATGTTGAGAGAAGCCTTTGAGATAATAAAGGCCTTTATTCGTGAAGAGAACAAAGGAGAGGCGCCCTTAGTCAAGTACACTCTCACCAACTTAAACGACCACATGTAGACTTTGATGCCTGTATACACAGAAACAATAAATAAAAGAGCTGAATAAATGAACATTTAACTCTTGTATTACATTTTCAGATTGCTGGGAGCGGAACGAGGCATACAAGCAATTTGTCAGCGGGAGTTGCGGTGAGTGGAAGTGTACTTACCTGTACCAAGGCTGGCCTAGCGCGTGCACCCCGGTTTGCAAAGTGGCTGTTTTTGTAAGGAAGGTTACTTCCGAAATCGTCCGCAGTTATGTACTCGGATATCGATGCTTCAAAGACATAATACCTGTCATGCGATCCTTTGACGAGTGACCCCGTTCAAGAACAAGAATCGACCACGGCCGTATTCTTCAAGAGCATATTTTATTTCTCAGGGACAACGACGACGAAGTGATTCTGGCGTAGAACACTGCTGCCAGTATCTGTAACTTTTTAAGTTTTTCTGCGGCTTTGTGGAAGACACCGTTCTAGTGACTGTGGCGATTGATGTGGATTCGCCTGGGCTTCCACCGCAACCATCGACGTCGTCTGTAGCTACTACCAGAAAGCGTACGGGCCGCTCGAGTGATGCCGAGATCGAGGGCACACTGATTTACTCAACGGCCTGCGACGAAAGCTCCTACGAAGGCGACTCGTGCCTGTGACAAGGCGTCAGCCGAGAAGAAGACTAGTGACGCCATCTCCATCAACAAAAATGCTACGAAGACGCGAGAGCCTCCACTTTACCCAATTCTCTTTGTGTCGGTCGATGCGGCTTAAACTCGCCCAAGGACAGACCGCGGACGGGAGGATTGATGGCCATAAGAATATGCTCACCATAGACGTCACTCAACGAAGCACGTTGGAACTTTTGAGCAACGTCAAGATGTTGGATAACATCAATGTTCGCTCCTACATACCTTATGGCCGCGACTCTACTGCAGGCGTAATTTGCAATGTCGACATTTCTATCAGCGAAAGTGACTTTGCTGCTCTCATCAAACCGGTGTCTGCAGAACTTACCATCTGCGAGCTTGTCGTTTTGACAAATCATGCTGCGTGAAGCTCGCGTTTAAGGGAGACAGCCTGCCATCGCAAGTCAAGGTCGGCCATTTTGGACACACAGTGTGACCCTTCGTACCGAAGCCCTTTCAATGCCGGAAATGTTATAGCTTGGGACATGTTTGTGCTGTTTGTACAAACCTAGCTGTGCGCTCGCTATGCTCAGAATTACATAGCGCAGACGCTTGCCAGGCAGAACTTCGAAAATGAGGAAACCGTCATGGCCCTCACGAAGCATAGTCGAAAGATTACCCAAGCATGAAAAAGGAAATGCAAGTGTTGAAACAAATGGTGCGGGAAGGGTCATTTCACAGAGAGGCCACTGTCAAAGTACAACGCTGGTGGTCTCGTCGCCGGAGGACCCTGAGGAGGCCCATTGCCGAAGCAAGGACTGCACCTCACAAAATGATCGCTGGCGTACCACGTCAAGCGTCCAGACACGCCGTCGACAAATCATTCAAGCAAGACAAGAACATCACCTGCTCGCCTGAAGCATGGCCAGTGCTGCCAACGATAGAACCGCTGTTTCAGCCGCCGCATCGCTCGTCTACAATCACTACGGAACGAAAATGCGATAATAGTCGCGATAAGGAAATCAGAGCCACGGTAAGGGCCCTCATAAATACCATTCGTATGCTCCTCACTAGCATTGACGTTCCGGCTGCTAAGAGTGCACTTCACTTATTGAATGCGCTGAAGCCGGTGCTATCAAGTCTAGAAAGTGTCGCGAGGACAATGTCTCGCGGAAAACTTTGTTCTTTTAGATGCGGAAGCATCTTATACTCGCGCCTTGTAGTGCGCCGTCCGCGCCGACCGCACCGCTTCTCGAACATTCGACAGCTGACGCGCGCGCATGCGCCGTCGCGCCGTCGCCCACCATCTGTGCCGCGCGCGCTTCTCCTTCGAGAACATTCGACAGCTGACAGCGCATGCGCCGTCGCGCCGTCGCCATCTGTGCCGCGCGCGCGCTTCTCCTTCGAGAACATTCGACAGCTGACAGCTCATGCGCCGTCGCGCTGTATATATACTCAAGGTCGGCGCTCGCTCGCTCAGTTGCCGCTCGTCCGTTGGTTTGTACGGCGCGTCGACGTCCGAAGTCGCCGTGAAATGAATGCCAACGAATCCACAAACACAATGATCGACGTCCCTTCAACCAGCGCCGCCCTTTCGCATACGTGTGTACGTGTTCACTCATTTAACACCCCCTCCTACAACCACGTTAACCAATTTAGCCATCGACCCAAGTAAGTCGCAATTTGACACCCCATTTCACAACCACGTTAACCAATTTAGCCATCGACCCAAGTAAGTTGCACTTTAACACCCCGTTAACCAATTATATGCTCCGCATCCTCCTCAGTGTTACCCCGAGGGAAGCTGCGGGCAATTTTTTCTGCTACAGCTGGAGCTTGTTGTTTGCCAGATGCCTTTGTTAGCGGCGCCATTTACTTTGTCTCGGGGAGCGAGCCTTGAGGAAGAATGAGTGAACAGAAAGCGCCGCGTCTGGTCGGTCACTGTGCGCTTCGCGCCAAGGCAGGCACCGCGCCGTGCTTTGGACCAGACCACAGAAATTAGGTGCCTTTCTCCTTCTTCTAACCACTGAGCTCCCACGCTTCAAACGAACAAGCCGCCGCTTCGGTCCTCCGGGGACCAAGGGCACCTAAATTTGAGCAATCGTTAGCGCGTCAAGGCTGTTTCGGTGAACGCGCCCGTTTCAGAAGCTGCCACAGTGTTGTCGCGAGACAGGCTTCAGGCAACCACATGTTGATTTGATTGTCCTCGGCTTGCCTGCTTGGTCCGCGCCACCGGGGACGCTAAAAAAATCCTATTTAGGCAGCAACTCGGGCTCTTCTTTAGGAGAGCCGAGTCAGGGTCAACAGCGGATCTCACCACCGGAGACCAGCCATGCAGGCCGAGGGGTATGCTACCATTTTCTATGTTTTGTCTTTGTGACCTAGTGGATTTTGTAAATTGAAGTTGTGTTAGCTAAAATACCCCCAATGAGTGCTCCCCGAAATCATCGTGTTGACTTCTCATCGATGGGCTCCGCGGAGTTTCACTCACACTTATTCGTCTCCCTGGTCATCCGATGCACTTAACTTTGAACAACCCCGACGTTTCGCTACAAAGTGGTGGAGGTGCGGGGTACACTTCTAGGCTTTTTTCCCTCTCCTGCATTATGTTGACAGCTTTACATAAAATGACAACAGGCACAAGAGGTTCCTTCTGTCAACGAGCTCACACTTTCACTGCTGGTTCTGTAAGTCAATGTTCAAGGCCAAGGGCTGCAGAGGATGGAGTTGTCGATGCCTCTGTCGGCACCACTTCGCCGTCCCCCGCCGAAGGCCAGGTCTTCTGTCACAACTATCATACATTCACATTTTCTCTTTATCCAGACCATGCTTGAAGAACATCATCACCGCCTTCTCTCCTCCACCATCCTGTTCACGGTACTCCAGGAGGCTGACAATACCCTCGGCATTGAAAGATTCACCAATGAAGAAATGGTAGTCGTCCAGCTTGGGCAACACCACGACCACCCGGATACACCCGTTGTCAGGAGAACTAAGATAACGGCACAGAGCTTTCGGTTGATCGACGGTGTACTGTATCGAAGGGCGAAAAGGTTTCAGGAGGATCGTGCGGCGCTTGTTATCCCCAAGTGCTTGAGATCTGAGATTTTAAGGTACTGCCATGGCGACACCACGGCAGGCCACTTAGGTGTCAAGCGCATATGGGAGAAAGTTCGTTGCTGATATTTCTGACCGAAAATGTTCTCGTACGTAAACAAGTACGTTGTTTCCTGCCCCGACTGCCAGACACGAAAGCAACCACCGGCGAGGCCGGCCGGTTTCCTCCAACCGATCCCACCTGCAGGTCGACCTTTTCGGCAGGTGGGCATGGACTTTGTTTGGCCTTTCACTAAATCCAAAGCAGGCAACCGCTAGATCGTCGTGATTACCGACTACCATACGAAATGGATCGAGGTTGTCGCATGTGCAGCGGCCACTGCCGCAGAAGCAGCAAGAGCTTTCGTCGAACAAATCGTTCTACGTCATGGTGCCCCGGACAAAGTAATAAGCGATCGTTGACAGCACTTTGTCGCCAACTTGACCGAAGAAATATTCCGGCTCGTGGGTAGCGAGCATGCCACCACAACAGCATACCACCCACAGGCCAACGGCTTGAGCGAGCGTTTAACCCGCACGTTGGCTCACATGCTCAGCATGTACGTTTCCTCACGCCACCGCGACTGGGATGAATTTCTACCGTACGTTTTTTTGCATACAATTCTTCCACCCACGAGACGACTAGATTCACTCCCTTCTTTCTTCTTCATAGACATGAACCAACGCTATCGTTGGATGTAGGGTCGGGCGCGCAACGCGAATTCGACTACACCCTGGATGCAATAAATGTGGGTCGCAGGCTGCGGCAGGCTCGAAAAATAGTAAATGAACGTGAGAAGCCACAGCAGGAGAAGAACAAACGCAGCTATGATGCTAGGCGACGAAGTGTTGTTTATCATCAGGGCGACTTGGTGTACTCGTGGACTCCCTCCCGGGCGAAAAGGAAGACGACGAAGCTTCTTCACAAATATCACGGACCTTTCCGTCTTGTGCGCCGGGTAGCCGGGAACAACTGGGAGGTGGTAGACCAAACTGGGAAAAAACGCGACGTTGTGAATGTGGCGCGTTTGAAGCCCTGCCACGTTCAATTAAGCTCTGATGCCAACGACGCGGTCGATGAGTCTGATGATAATCATGAGGTGCGCGATCTAGGTGATGATGTGCGTGAGTGCAGTGCAAGGAGAGATGACCGCGGATTGCATCGAAGTGTTGTGCGCGGGAACAGTGCAACGAGTGATGAACAGGGATTCTATCAAAGTGTTGTGCGCGATTGTGGCTCCAATGGTGATGTGCGCGAGTGCGGTTCGCGAGTGGGTCAAGAACTCCGTTTGCAACATTGTGTGCGCGGGACACAGATCAGAGTTCCAGTACAGCAGTGCGAAGGCTACGACACGGACACTGAACATTACTCCGACTGGAAGACATTTTCAAGTGGTAACAACGCACAACAGAATGTCAGCGCTTACGACACGGACACTGAGTTGTATTGCAGTACCGACGAGTGAACCTGTATATTTCTGTGCCCAGTGATTTCGTTTTGCTTTTTCATCTGTTGTGTTTATGTAATTTTTTTAAAACTGCTCATCTTTTATACACATCCATAAGCGTCTTTAAATGAGCATCTCACACATCTGTTCAATGCAAAACCTTCTTGTATATTTAGTCTATTTCTTGTCGTGTTTTGCAGATAAAACGGGTGGGACACTCTTTTTCGTAGGGGGGAGGTGTCACGAGGACAATGTCCCACGGAAAACTTTGTTGTTTTTCAGCTACAGCTGGAGCTTGTTCTTTGCCAGATGCCTTTGTTAGCGGCGCCGTTTACCTTGTCTCGAGGAGCGCGCCTTGAGGAAGAATGAGTGAACAGAAAGGGCCGCGTCTGGTTGTCACTGTGCGCTTCACGCCAAGGCAGGCACCGCGCCGTGCTTTGAACCAGACCGCAGAAATTAGGTGCCTTTCTGCTTCTTCTAACCACTAAGCCCCCACGCTTCAAACGAACAACCCGTCGCTTTGGTCCTCCGGGGACAAAGGGCACCTAAATTTGAGCAATCGTTAGCGCGTCAAGGCCGTTTCGGAGAACGCGCCCGTTTCAGAAGCTGCCACAGTGTTTTCGCGAGACAACCACATGTTGATTTAATTATCCTCGGCTTGCTTGGTTGGTCCGCGCCATCGGGGACGCGAAAAAAACCCTATTTAGGCAGCGACTTGGGCTCTTTTTGAGGAGAGCGGAGTCACGGTCAACAGCGGATCTCACCACCGGAGACCAGCCATGCAGGCCGAGGGGTATGCCACTATTTTCTATGTTTTGTCTTTGTGACCTAGTGCATTTTGTAAATTGAAGTTGTGTTAGCTAAATAAACCCCCAATGAGTGCTCCCCGAAATCATCGTGTTGACTTTTCATCGATGGGCTCCGCGGAGTTTCACCCACACTTATTCGTCTCCCTGGTCGTCCAATGCACTTAACTTTAAACAACCCCGACGTTTCGCTACAAAAGGCACAACGGCTCCTCTTCTGCGAGCTTTTCGTAAAGAAGTCAAATGAGCTTCGATTTTTCAGTGGAATGCCCGTGGCATCAAGCACCGTGTTTATGATATCCGACAATTTGTGTTTAAAAACCAGTTTCTAAGCATTGTTATTTGTGAGCCACGGCTACACAGTGCAATGCGACTATTCAGGTACGAAGACTTCAAGTCCGCTACCTGCAACGCACAGAGTAAAGTCATTGTATATATCAGATGCGACCTTACCTATATCGAGCACTGTGTAGCACTTCACGGTGTTGACAGTAAAATGTAGAGACCTCAATTTAACGCTAGTAGGCGCATATATACAACCTTAAGCCGTTTTGAACCTGAAAGACTACGTGCTCTGTTAACCACACATGAACCATGAATCACCACCGGAGGTTTCAACACTCACCACCCACTATGGAGAAGTGAGAAGATAAACCGTCGCGGGAGGCAAGTATTTTCCTTTGCTTTGGAGCAGCAGCTGATTTGTATAAATGACGGAAGCTCAACGTATCTGCGGAGAACTACAGACAGCAGCTGCTTTGACTCGGCATTTGTGTCACAAAGCCTAAATGAAGAAGTTAAGTGGTTCGCAGACTATGAATCTCAAGGAAGCGACCACATACCAACTTATTTAAAGCTCAAAGGCCTGAAAAAAGCACAAAACTACGGCGCTTTGACTCTACCGACTGGACAAAGTTCATGTCACTGACGAAGAGAGGTGTCAAGGAAATGAAGCGCCTCCTCTTGACAGCCTCGAGAATATCATTAGAGGTGCTGCTCAAGAAGCGACTTATCATAATGAACATACTTTAAAATATTGTCAACATGAAGCGGAATTGGAACGGCTCAGAGCGATCCGTCATCGTGCAGAACGAAGATATAGGCGCACTCAGTCCATTCACGACTTGAGGTAGGCAATACGCCTACAGAAAAAAAATTCATCGGCGAATCAATGCACTTGAGTCCTTTCGGTGGAAATCTCTGTGTGAATTGTTGGATCTAAACAAGCCTTTGACGCAGACATGGAGAATTGTTCGGGCAACGAACATCGCCACATCAACATCGCCCCTTCAAGTGTCTGTTTCTCCACCAAAGCAGCCGCAAAATTGAAGTAGCAGAAGATTTCTGCATGAAAGTTGCCAGTTAGATGTTCGCGTGCACCACGCGTCACCTAGAAAACGCACGAGTCTCCAGAGATTCAAGAATGAACACCTTTTTTTAGAGGAACTTCAAGCGGCCTGGACGGCATGCAAACGCCTGGTGGCATTCATCGCCTGGTCCGGATGGGATAACGTACATGGCTCTGTGCAACCTCGGTGAAGTAGCTCGACGGGCCCTTCTATCCGTGTACAGCGACTCGTGGAGCAGCAGATTTGTTCCTCATTAGTCGAAATCCAACAGCCTAGCCCCTGTGCTTGAACCAGGTAAATGTCCTTGGGACTCGACCTTTTATGGACCCATCACGCTTACCAGCTTTTTCAGGAAAGTGATGGAGAGGATAATTTTGACTCGCCTAGAGTGGTACCTCGAGCACCACGAGCTATACCCTGATGCTATGACGGGCTTTCGGCGTTGCAGTCCGCAATTCATAACGTTATTGATCTAGTCTTGTCTGTGGAGCATCAAAAATACTGCAATGTTTATCTGTGGCATTGTTCTTGGACGTGAAAGGTGCATACGATAATGTATCAATGAAGCCATTCTGGATCTCATGGAAAATGTTGGTTTAGGGGGTCTGGTTTACCAATGAATCGAGAGCTATATAATAGGCAGAACTTTGTTTGTAAAGACAGAGAATGGCACAACAATCATTGCAGCCGACGTGGTGTGCCTCAAGGCGGTGTTCTTAGCCCCACACTTTTCAGTCTAGCGCTCCTCGACCTGGTTGAAGCACTTCCAGAATCAGTCCATCTATCAATATATGCAGATGACATCTGCATCTGAATGTCAGGCGTAACACCCCTTCATTTGTGTGCCCGGCTTCAGAGAGCGGCTACACTAGCGACAAAGTACCTAGAAGAACGCGTACTAGAGCTGCCATCAGAGAACTGCTCGCCTATAGCATTCACGCATAAAACGATGAGTCCATATGTTTTGAAAATAAACGGCCACACGATCAGCTACGGGAAGACCCATTGATACCTCGGAATCATAGTTGAGAGCGACCTCTCCCGGAGACTTCACATCGCCCACATGAAAACGAAACTCACCATGATCACCCTTGTTCTGAAGTTTCTTGCTGAAAAAACGTGCGGTGCATCGGTACGAGCAATCCTTCAGCTCTACACTTTGCTGTTCCTCAGTTATATGCGCTACAGCTTACCCGTGCGTTGCGGAATCCGAAGAACAAACTTGCGCATCCTCCAGTCAATCCCAGCCCAAGCGCTGTGAATATGCTCTGGTCTCCCGAGATGCGTGTCTACAGCAGCGACAGTCATCATTGCACGTGATTAACCGGTCAACACATACTTCCGCGTAGACGCTTTGAGAATGCAACTAAGACATTTCGCTCGGCTTCCGTCCCAGCACCTTGCTTTACTTCGAACTTCTAGGTCCCATTTAGAGTTCAACGCAACTGTAGCTCGGCATTGCGCAGTGCTTCTATTGCACTTAACACATGCAGCACGGCCGCCATTACTATTGTGGTTCCTGCACCCCCTCAAAGCCCTTCTTACAATTCCTGGCATCCAAAATAAAAAAAGTTGTCGCATCTAGCCCTGAAACAGGCCACATTACTCTTCCTGCAAGAGAAGCACAACGGACGCCTTCACAGTTACACGTATGGCTCTGTGTCTTCAGTAAGCTCAGCAAAGGCGCTGGTTAATCCCATGAGATACATCACAATTAAACTCATGACATCGCATTTGAAGTCGTCAACAGTTGCAGAACTCGCCTCCATACTTGCAGCTCTGGAATTTATAGTTGAAGATTCTTCGGGAAATATGTCCATCTTCTCGCACTCGAAGACAGCTCTTCAATGTCTTATGTCACCCTTTCGCCATAGACCTAATGAACAGTTAGTAGCTAAAAGAAGGCTTCTTCATCACCAAGTAATCGAGAAACAGCACAGCATAGTGTATCAGTGGATACCAGGTTATTGTGGTATATATGACAATGACCATGCAGATGAGGCTGCAAGATCTGCACTCGACGGTACACAATATACAACCATCCTGTTGTCAAGAACCGACGCATCTACAAGATTTCTTTCGCTTGCACGTGATCTCACACTGGTACAGCGGAAATCCACAGAATTCACAAACGTGCGCCTGCATAACTTGGATCGCGATCTGCATCTTCGCCTTCCCTGCGGGATATTTCGAGCTGAGGGGACTCTTCTATGCCACCTGTGGCTTGAAGTGGCCTTCACAAACGCATGCTCCTATCTCATTGGAATGGCCAGCTCTTTTCTATGCACTTACTGCAGCGGCGGAGAAGCGATCGCACACCTTCTATGTGAGTGCACCCATTTCAACACGCCAAGACAAGAACTGACTGAAGCTCTGGATAGACTGGATGATCGGCCTTTGTCGGCACAAAGAATGCTGGGTTATTGCCCGAGCCCATCCTCAGCCCCGAACGCGTTTAAAGCTTTGCTACGCTTTTTGCGGACAACTGGCCTCAGAGACAGACTTTAGTGTCTTGTACTCTTTGGAGTTGCCTGTCCCCTGTCGCATTTTTTTGTAATTTGTCTCTCTCTCTCTCTTCGCAACATTTCTTTTTATCATCTTTTATTCCCGTCACCCCTTTTCCCAGCACAGGTTAGCCAGCCGGTCTAAAACTGGCTAACCTCCATGTCCTTCCGCTTAAGCTTTCCTCCTCCTCCTTCTTTATTTATTATATGAAACCAAGTAAACGCACAAGTAAAGTTCGGCAATAAAATTCCAATGAAGAACAATAAAAGGTGTAGGATATCGAATATCTTTATTTAATTATTTATTTATTTATTTCAATTACTCTCAGAGCCAGAGGCATTATAGAAGGAAACGGTGGTTTTAAACACACCCATAATAAAGTGTTCTGCTAATACAATATTAGCAGAAAATAATGAGTTAGAGTACAGGCTGCGAAAAACAAACAATAATCGGTTAGCTAAAAAACAAATTGCATTATTGACTTATTGCGAATAGTGCACTTTAGTTTTAAAACACTATTTAACTAGAATGACGAACAATAAACATATTTGTGTTTGAAAAAAATGGTTAAATTTCTGCGACTATTAGCAAAACAAACTGACTATACTTTGCGAGCGTTCAACGCAGAGTATAGTCAGCCATTTCACACCCTCGCACCTTGTGGGGATGATAAGAACAAGTGGAAGTGTGTGATGGACAAAGATTATGAACGTTATGCAGGGTGGCACTGTAGTAAAAGAGACTGATGGGGGAGAACTTAGTGCGGCAGGCGAGTGACGGTAATGTTCCCACAAAAAGTAATAATCGTTAGTGATGCTCTTGTTACATGAAGGTAGACGTGACGTACATTTCTCACAAAGCTTTCTTTGTCGTAAAGAAGTTTGTCTCGGGCCGAAATCTTTGTTCAAATAAAGCTTACTGGTTTATAAAAATACCTAATGGCTTTCATTGCAGGTTCATGCTACAATTCGGCATGACATTAATTTCTTTCTTGCTTGAACTAGGTTCTAAATGTAGTAATTTATTTACCGACATTCTAGGCTTTCTTTATTACTTATTGATGCAAAGACGTAGGAAAATTGCCTCGATATATTGTCTACACTGACAGTGCTGATAGGTAAAAAATAGTTTTTTTATTTGTTATTTCGAATATGATGCTGCATTAGTCCCTATTGAGGCGTCTTTTTCTACACCTAGGGGGACTGCTAATTTTTCAACCTATTTTAGGAGGCAAGTTTATGTACAATAAGCACAAAGTTGTTTATTATAAGGTTAGCTTAGTTTATTTTCTGACCTTTCATCTGTGGAAGTCGCTTCTCAATGAGCACGTGCTGGAGTTTACACACACATTGTTCAGGTGGGAAGAAGTTACACAAGTCTTAAGTGAGCGGTGACTTTTGTTTTTCATCGCAAAATGTAACATGGTGTGCGAGAAACACACGGTTCGCTATGTAGATGCTACTCGTATAGTGTATATATAAAATCAAGGCATCTCGTTTACTGGTTGACATTATCGGCACCTGAGCTGAACACAAAGTGGTATCTTCCGTTCTTCGTGCAACTCGCCATATGGCTGCTGGCTTGCTGACACTCGTGTATTGTCTTTCCGAGTTGGGAAGTGAGGTGCCATGATGTCGGATAACGCAAGGTGGTCGACGAGAAGATTACAGTGGTATCCAGTCGTGACATTTTCCTTTAAGTAACAACGGCGTCAGCCCCAATAGCCACTCGTCCCTCTAATTGAGCGGGGAGGTATGTATTTCGAGGTGGTGGACTTTTTGATGCACCTCTCTGAAGAAGCGTCGGACCCGTATTCATGCAGTCTTCGCATGTCTAGGAAGAATCCCCTTGGTGTGAAAAGTGCAGTGTGTGGTGGCCGCGCCTGAATCAAGGAAAGTTTACCATGCCGGGCGTGGGTGGTGTGCTCGAAATTAGTGTGCACTCTGATAAAATAGCCTAGTTTGAAGCCAATCTCCAATCCAGTAATCCGTGAAAAAGACACTCATTCGACGTAAGATCATTGGTCCATAGCATAATATGGCAATGATGCAGCGAAGCATTCATCTCGTACCATGAGACGTACGTTGGTCATGTAAGCAAATCTGTAAAAATCTGCCAGATTCTCCTTCAGTTTCTCTATGATGACTTGAATTCTTTAGTCGCCGGCGCCCGCTAAGGCCAGTCACAGCAAAGCGTGGCTATGCATGAATAAATTGTGCGAGTGCTTATACCCTAAACCTCTTCAAAGCAGGTCCACCCACACCGCAATTGGCAAAAGCTTCTCTTTGAGCATTTCTACCACGTATACATCAAAAACCTAAAACTGACAACATTAACAACAATAACGCTTGCTGAGGCACATATTACTCAAAAAATCATAGCATATTCACGGAGTGAATGATGATGAGCGTTGCGAAGCATCTGTTCATCCGTCCATCTATCCGTCCTGTCTGTCGGTCTGTCTGTCTGTCTATCCGTCTGTCTGTCGATCTGTCTGTCTGTCTATCCGTCCTGTCTGTCGGTCTGTCTTTCTGTCTATGAATAAATGTGCGAGTGCTTATACCCTAAACCTCTTCAAAGCAGGTCCACCCACACCGCAATTGGCAAAAGCTTCTCTTTGAGCATTTCTACCACGTATACATCAAAAACCTAAAACTGACAACATTAACAACAATAACGCTTGCTGAGGCACATATTACTCTAAAAATCATAGCATATTCACGGAGTGAATGATGATGAGCGTTGCGAAGCATCTGTTCATCCGTCCATCTATCCGTCCTGTCTGTCGGTCTGTCTGTCTGTCTATCCGTCCTGTCTGTCGATCTGTCTGTCTGTCTATCCGTCCTGTCTGTCGGTCTGTCTTTCTGTCTATCCGTCCTGTCTGTCGGTCGGTCTGTCTGTCTGTCTGTCTGTCTGTCCGTCCTGTCTGTCGGTCAGTCTGTCTGTCTGTCCGTCCTGTCTGTCTGTCGGTCGGTCGGTCTGTCTGTCTGTCCGTCCTGTCTGTCGGTCGGTCTGTCTGTCTATCCGTCCTACCTGTCTGTCTGTCTATCCGTCCTGTCTGTCTGTCTGTCTATCCGTCCTGTCTGTCTGTCTATCCGTCCTGCCTGTCTGTCTGTCTGTCTGTCTTTCTGTCGGTCGATCAATCGATCGATCGGTCGGTCGGTCGGTTGGTCGGTCGGTCGGTCGGTCGGTCGGTCGGTCGGTCGGTCGGTCGGTCGGTCGGTCGGTCGGTCGGTCGGTCGGTCGGTTGGTCCGTCCGTGGATATCCCGTGCTGGCTACGCTGGAAGGATGGACCACCCTAGTGGCTTCGCCCCTATCCCAGCACCTGCATTTCCGATGGAGGTGGAAATGTTGTAGGCCCGTGTGCTCAGATTTGGGTGAACGTTAACGAACCCAAGGTGGCCGAAATTTCCAGAGCCCTCGACTACGGCGTCTCTCATAATCATATGGTGGTTTTGGAACGTTAAACCCAGATATCAATCAAGCTTCGCCACTAAAAGAAATTTACTTCAGCATGACATGATAGTAGCACACTGCAATAAAGCAGCGAATGCTGCGTGATATGATTTGCTTGGTACTTAGCTACTCACGAAAATATTACCAGTGAAGCGCATTTTAGTAGAGCAACAAATCATCATTAAGAATACTTAATTATTATTCATTAATATTAGTTTCTTAAAAATGGCAGCATACCCCCAGAGTGAATGATGGAAAGTGGGGCGAAGCATCCATTCGCCTATGCGTGCGTCTGTGTGGCCGCCCGCGCGTCCATCCACCCGTTCGTGCGTGCGTCTGTTCGTGCGTCCACACGTCCATCTGTGCGTCCGTCCCTGCGTTCGTCCATGCATACGTTCCTGCGTCCGTCCATGCGTCTATCTGTCCGTGCAGCCATCCGTGCGTCCGTCTGTGCATCTGTCTGCCCGTTCGTCCACCTATTCAACACTTCATGTACTACCACCTCACATCTTTTCATCATATATTCTTCATATAGATGTACCGTCATCCAGCAGACATTTATAGGACTGAACGAGAGGAGGCACACGCACACTTTTTTACGGCTTGCGTTGCGTGTCTACTTCCCACCTTTAACCACCTCGAGTTCATGGTATATACTTGTAGCGCCATCATCATCATCATTTCTCAATCACCGCGCCGCGCCTCTCGCGCAGCGTATGATAGCTCGAGCTGCGCGAGAATGAGAACAAGCTTCTGGCCTGGCATTTTGGACGCTGGTAGCCGACGTGGCTCCGCTTCAGGCCTGGAATAAAGTGTCACCGGGTCACCAATGTAGCGGCGAGAGAAGAGAGACGTGAGATGACGTCGAAGGCGGCCGATGGGGACGTGCCGATCTCGCCACTTTATTCTAGGCCTAAAGCGAAGCCACGTCGGCTACCAGCGTCCGCCACGCCAGGCGTGTCAGCTCGTTCTCATTCTCGCGCAGCTCGAGCTATCATACGCTGCGCGAGAGGCGCGGCGCGGTGATTGAGAAATGATGATGATGATGGCGCTACATACTAATTCACTGTATTCATGGCACTGCAGCCCGACGCTCGCTAAACCTTTCTAAAAACAAGGAGGTTAAACCCAGCGAGTATAGCATAGCAACCCTTTCTTGACAGAGAGTGCTCAATATATATGCCAATGGCTGATAAGGGGTAATGAGAGACAGGAGAATTCGGCTTTTAGTCAACGCGCGCGCTGCGGTTTTTCTTTATTGTTCAACAACGCACACAAGAAATCTCCCACCGGCACCACCTTGAAGGTCAAAATGTAAGACTGGTTACGCACTACGACTACTACTACTACTACTAGGGACGAACGGGTGCCGCTTTAAGGAGCTTCGCCTTTTTTATCGTATCGGTGTTATCCTACGTTGTACCCAACATGGCACCTTAGTGAAATAATTATTTGTAACAGCCACCGATTCTTGTCAATTCTTTCAGCCAGTGGCTTTAACATTCTTATCCGCAAACACCTACTAGTGCTAAAAAGGCATTATTTGATTACGTGTGTGGGGAATGAAAAAAATGTAGCAATGCTAGGGAGATTTGAACGAAAAATTCTCGTGGCCGTTGCTCCCAAGAGAGAGGACAACAAGGTGAAGTATTTTTATCTTAGGCAGATTACTTGGCCATTGTATGGTCGACATTGAATGATGTCACATAAAGCGGCTGTTGCCATTCTGCCTAAACAGTACAATGATGAAGGGCACGCAAAAAGAACAAATTGGTCGGAGTTTGCCGTCTATCATCGCTACTGACAGACATTTCTTCCCTTCACGAAACTTAGTAACCTAAATGAAGCGAGCTTTGTGTCCATTTTCTGCGCTATATACCCATCGAAAAGCTAACATAAGCGTTTATGTATTGTTTCTGACTTATATAAAAGATCTTACTAAGAAAGTTCAAGTTGACAGTAACCTGAAACTTTCAGTATGAAAGATAGCATTTCCTAGTGGCCTGCTAATGATTGCCCTTTTTTGTTTTTTAATGGGAAAGTGTGAGCAGTCGTATTTGCCTAGTTTGTGTGTGTCGTACACGTATGTCATGGTGATAGCTTTCTGACTAGCCCCACCAAATCCGGAAGCACACACAGGTTTCTGGAACTAACCGTTGTCGTCTTCATTTCCAGCGTTTGAGTGACGAGTAGTGGAATTTAGCCAATTCTTGTGGCCCATGCCCAAACGCCCGTGCAAACTAGCCTACACAAAACAGGCCAGAAAAAATACGGCTGTTTTAGATAGCTACTCGTCCAAGCTTCCCACACTTCATCGCTGAAGTTCACCCCCTCCCTCTTATCTAAACAATTATCTAAGGAGATTGCCCGCGTTTCCTACGGCATTGTATATATACAGTGTACAAAAAGTGTGTCAGTAAAAAGAAAACTGACATATTGAGCAGACGTGCACAGCGAGAACGATGAAGCAAGTAGTCTTTGATGACGAAGATACATTACTTATTACAATTTATCAGGACAATATTCACTAGCTCCAAGTTGAAAAGCAATGTAAACTGGCTGACGCATCTGTTGGGTAGGTGAGGGAAACAAATGGTCCATGGTCTTAGTATTGCGTATTACTCCAAATAACACTGTGAACGACAATGGCGGGTGCAAGTTATAAAATATAACTAGCTCGCGCAGTGCTTGAGAAGGCGAACAGCGTTAAGGGGCATACCAGTCTACCATGAAAGCTTAATACACGTGATATAACACTGCTAAACTAGAGGTCCCTCCTCGAATTCTTATCCACATTCACCTCCTTCATAGACACACCGAATGCAAGACTACCTCTGTGCTTAGATTTAGCTGCATGTTCGTGTCGAACAAGAAGTGACATTCCCCTTGACCCCACCCCTCCTCCTTGATTGGCGTAGCCATTGTAATATTAAGCAATTTTGGTCTCTCCGAAATGAAAGAGACCTTCAAAGCAACCACCACGAAAACGGCGGTATAAAACTAAGTGTCTTAGGGAAAGAGCGCGATATACGTGGCATTAAAAGCAGAGACACAACAGACTTTATACCACTTAACAAACAGATGTTTAACCAACTAGCCGATAAGTTGACACGTAAAAATTAGAATGGTTACGTGAGCTAACATCAGCATATTATTTGCATGTGTACATTGCAGAGGTGTCAAAAAGCATGCTACTTGATTTCTACAACAGGAGGAGGACAAGAATAACAAGAGAGAAGGAAGGGAGGTTAACCAGACACATGCCCGGTTTGCTACCCTACGCTGGGGGAATAGTAAGGGGGGCAAAAGAAGAAAGGGAGAGAGAAAAGAGAGGAGAAAAAAAAGGATTGTCAGTCATTGGGCTCACGCGTATGCAGCGGTGGCACTACACAAAAGTTAAAGGTGTTCACATAGCCCTGTAGTCCTCAAGAAGCGCAAGACGGCTTTGACTGCTTCTTGAGCCGACGAAAGGTGAGGACGGTGTTCCAGTAGCATCTGTATGGAGAGTGGCCGATCGTCCAATTGCCGCAATGCGCCCGAAAGCTTCTGTCTTTCAGAGGCAAATCGAGGGCAACGGCATATCAGATGGTCGATGTCTTCTTCGGTGCAGCAGACGTCGCATTCCGCAATGTCGGTCAATCCGATGAGGATTGTATATGCTTTTGTGAAGGAAACCCCCAACCAAAGGCGACAAAGAAGCGAAGCTTCTCGTCGACGAAGTCCGGATGGAGGTCGAAGTACCAGTCGAGGGTTTATCTGGTTGAGTCTCGTATGCCTTATGCTTGGGGTGTTCCACTCCAGCAGACACAGACTACGTGCCAGGTGATGAAGTTGCTTTGCAGCGTCTGCCCTTGACAAAGGAAACGGAATTGTGTGCTCTTCTTAGTGCGATGTGCGAGCCGCGTTGTCTGCAGAATCATTGCCACTGATACCACAATGGCCAGGTAGCCACTGAAAATTGACCTCGTGGCCTGTTTCTGTGACGTGGTGAAGAAGCTTGACAACGTCGTAAGGTAAATGTTCATGGCAACCTCGTCGAAGGACTGACTGCATGCTCTGTAGGACCGGTTTTGAGTTGGAAAAGACAGCCTATTTGCTTGGTCTCTGGGATTTGATGTACTCTAGGGCGCCACGCAAAGCCGCTAGTTCTGCCGCCGTAGACGTAGTGGCGTGTGAATGCTTGATTCGCAGAGTAATTCCTCTAGCTGGAACCACCGCTGCACCGCCAGAACCAGACGGTGTGGTTGAACCAGCGGTGTATATGTGCACGGGGTTATTCTATATTTCGTGCAGGAGAAGCAAGCTCAATTGTTTTAGGGCTGATGAAGGCAAACTTGAATTTTTCTGTATTCCTGGAATTGAAAGACGTACTTGTGGAAGTGTCAGGCAAAACGAAGGATACACCAGTTTCTCAGCAGGCGTAAAACCTGACGTAAACGACGCATGATGTGCACTGACAGTAGCACTAAATTTCATGCGGGGCCTCTCTGTAGCGAGGGTTTCCAAGTGATGGGAAGGATTCCTTGGATGTTGCCTGAGGTACGTACGCGTCATTTCAGTGATGATGTGCGTCATGATCGAGTAGTCATGAGCAATGGCGACTGTTTCAGCTGTCGATGCGCCGCGGGGTAAACCAATGCATATCCTAAGCGCCTGGACTTGAATATTTTGGATTGTGCGCAGGTTCGTTTTGCACGTGTTAGATATAACAGGTAGGCTGTACCGCAGGAGTCCAATAAATATTACTTTGTACAGCTGTAACATAGACTCGACAGACACTCCCCAACTTTTTCCGGCAAGAAACCTGAACAAGTGACAAGTGGCGGTCAGCCGCTCTTTCACGTAGTTTACGTGTGGGGTCCAAGACAGGTTTCGGTCGATTATGACTCCCAAGAACCTGTGACTCCAGCTGCATGACACCAACTGTGCGTCATTTGATATGCCGTAAGTGGACATTGGGTTTCTGGTGAAAGCCACAACTACACACTTTCAACTTGTGATTTCAAGCCCTTGTTTGCGTAGGTGGTGCTATGTCACTAATGCTGCCTTCTGAAGTCGAGCGCGAAGTTGAAGTCGAGTCGCACCTAATGTCCACACACAGATGTCATCAGCATAAATGGAAAGTCGTACACTGCTTGGTAGTTTGTCAACTAGTCCAATGAGTGTTAGGTTGAACAGCGTCGGGTACTTGTTTTCTATAAGCCGTGAGTATGAATAACTAGCAGGTTATAAATATTCTATGTAATCAACCCACTGCAGTTTGTTTTTGATGAATATCATTACTTGTTAGAAAGCAGCAGGAAATAACAGTTCAGAAATGCGCAACTCAAACAGAAAACAAAAAGTCAGTGACCTTCAGAGACCAAAGGAGGTCAATGTTACAAGGTTCCAGAAAAACTAACAAGTAAAACATGAATAACTGACTCGTGTTGCTTTATTTGGAGTGCCTTGAAGACAATGCAGCAGGTAGCTGGGCTATTTATTGTCTCAATGTCTACGCTTGCGATATAAAAAGTGATGGGGAGTTTTCTTGACCTATTCGACACGTGATGGCGAAGATGACTATTGTGAGCTTCGCTGTGATTGTAGTAGTGTGCAGTTTTCTCTTGACGGTAACAGCACGAGAGCCGGCCTCGGAGACCTTGGCTTTCCGAGCGGGAAATAGATGGCATCCACCTTCCTTACCGCACCAGAATTGGCCCGGGCGGCCTACATGGCCCAGTAAGTTACGTGGTTCTGTCTTTGTATATAGTACGGAATCTCCCATTACATGAAGCTTCCCTCTTGGCATTGTCATGGTCAAAAGTTATGTGTAAAGTTGGTCTTCTATCACAAGAGAAATTCGGAGCTACTGAAGATCACCAGGATATTGAAACTGTAAGGTGAATATCTAGCAGTGACATCGTAAGCTATACATAGCTGACGACACAAAGTCAAGGGCTCTCGTTCTGAGGGCACTGATAATGTAAGGTAAAAACAGAAATTTCATATACAGACTGACAAGGTGAAACCGTTGCAGTGACTCATAAACCTCTACAGTTCGTCTTTTATTACAATGTCATCGATAGCTTTTTCTCTTATGCAAAATATGATTTGTAGAAAGAGACGCATTAAAACCAGGTGAAGGGAATTCGCTGTTTTCTTCCAGTCATATACTCATATACTTAGCAAGCAACATCTGTGGTGAGGTGAATTTACTGGCTGCTAGCTTGGTATTTGTTTTGTTCTTTTCAGTGTGCAATATAGGTCGTGAATACGCTGTCATTTTCAATTAGCTACTAAAGCTTACGAATGTCAGTTGTCGGGGCTTGTTGGCACGTAAATTGAAGCAGTGAACAAGTAAAGTCAAGATAAAGTTCAGTCAAAACTAAGGCCCAAAAAATTTTGTCTTGAGCTCACTTCGTTTAGTCATTTGATTTTTATTGCTCAAAGAGTCATGCTACACTAAACGACCGAAACAATGCTTTGAAGCCCTCCACAATTGACGCATTCTTAGTCAACAATTCCGTCATGCTATTCGCCTTCATAATTTTTACATGAGAAATTTTCTTCCTTTTATAGAGATTAACATGTTGTGGCGCCATCCGAATATGCTGAAAAAAAGATTGTAAAAAAGTTGTACAGAAAACCTTGAGAAGGTCCTATTTATTTGAAAGAATGCGCTTCATTCTGCTATGAATAGTACAACGGCTAAAACAAAGAAGGATCACATTAGGAGAGGAGAAATGCGCATAAAGAACAGCAAAAAATATATATAGAACATAGAGAAACAGTGCGCATTCTTCTGTGCCAGCGAATGAACCTCCTCTCGAGATAAAACAGCACACGGCAAGCCGGTGCCGTCATAAGCTGCCGAAGCAATGTCAGATGCTTATGAACTTTTCTTCATTGTGTTGTTCACATGGCGATGGACAAGAACATAGATTATGACTCAAACATATATTTGTGATAACTTCTTGCATGCTATGTCTGTACTGCGAAAATACGTGTGACTGACCAGTGGCCATATATAGGCAACTATAAAAATGATTTACGAAACGTTTAATTTGACTAGTGTCGCAAATGCGTAGCATCTGGGTCTTATGTGGGTGCAAACCGTTTGCTATGACACTTCCTAAACTGTATTTTTGGTGTTAACTTGGCCGCTAGTGGACTATTTGATACGTAGTTTTAGCGCAAAAGAAAACTACATGCTTAGATTTAGTTGGCGGATATATTACGGCACACGGTAAACGAAGCTTAAAAGAAACGTTGAACCAATCAGCAATATACTGTGCAACACTTTATCCCAGAAGTATCTTCTCTAACACTGACTTACACGCTTTCAGGATGCGGAAGGGGTGAAGTGTACAAGCAGTGTGTCAGCAGCAGCTGTGGCGAGAAAAGATGCTCGGAATTGGGCCGACCTCGTCCTGGTTGCACACGTGATTGCCAAAGTGGATGTTTCTGTAGGAAGGGCCTGTACAGAAACAGTCGTCGACGCTGCGTGCCCGAGTGGCGATGTCGTAGAGACGGATTCGTCAGGCCGGTGCCCTATGGAGCCGAGTAGGGGACTCGAATTACGTATGAAGTCATATAAATTTGCATTTACAGGCAAACCGGAGTTTTTTTGGTATTTAGACGAATCGGTTCTAATAAAGTCGAAATAAACATTGATTTGGAATGAGCGTCATTTACATTATTTACGCCATATAAAAGCACGCAATCAACGCATTTGCAAACGGAAATCACTCCCAAAGGTATCTAGAAGTGAAACATAGCGACTCCTTATTCAGAGAACAGCACCTATAGTGATGAGTGAGAAGCAACGGTTATTGCTACTGCTTTGTTAAAAGGTTATCTCCCCTCCTCCCCTCTTACCGTGAGGTGTATGGTGAATAAAGGGGTGGCTGCGCCCCGTCAAGCTCTCAGCACACGCATATGTGGGCTGTAATAACAAGATATTTTTCTCTTTAAAGAGATAAATTTGACAGAAAATGACACCTTAAGTTGAACTGAAGACGACGTAATTACTTTTGGAGACTATAAGCCAACCGCCTCGGTAACGTTTCAATTAAGAAAAGAGTGTGACAAAATGTATATGGCTGCGTACTGTAAGCTCAATAGCTACCCATACAAGATACGCGATGTGTAAAAAGGCGTTGCTAACAAAAACATAAATTCTATGCTTGGCTATCATGGGAGACGTACTACGTTAATAAATTAAAAAAAGTAATAAGCTTCCGCCATCCCTCCGGGAAAACTGGCAACGCGGGTATCATTTAGAAGTAAAAGACCTATAGAAGCACGAAGAAAAAGATTGGTTCCAAATTGGCATGTTACGCCGCAAATGTCGTTGAAAGACGATAGTCTTAGTCTGGAGAGAGTGAACAAAACGTTTAATTGATGTTCTGCGCAAGAAAATCGGTGAATAATATTCTGAAGGCGCTGCGTTAGAGTGTCTCGAGCGTGTAGCGGAGGCGAACGAGCACATCGAGGCACGGTAGACACAAGTGCCATCTAGCAGTTATCTTCGAAAACGAAGGCGTGCAGTCCGCGAAGAAAGATGTGAGCCAGTCTCGGAGGTGATAAGGTGTAGAACGCAAAGCGACGGGCAGGTGCCACTACCATGACGCCATAGCAAAGCGTTGGAAACATCTTTTTGAGCATCGCGTTGTACTGTGAGCGCTGCGCGATTAAATGGTATACATTCCTTAGAGTTACTTGTTGATTGATTGATTGATTTGTGGGGTTTAACGTCTCAAAAGCATCATTTGATTATGAGAGACGCCGTAGTGGAGGGCTCCGGAAATTTCGACCACCTGGGGTTCTTTAACGTGCGCCGAAATCTGAGCACACAGGCCTACAACCATTCCGCCTCCATCGGAAATGCAGCCGCCGCAGCCGGAAATCAAACCCGCAACGTGCGGGTCAGCAGCCGAGTACCTTAGCCACTAGACCACCGCGGCGGGGCTAGAGTTACTTGTGTGTGCCTCTTCTAGTATATGGGCAGAAATACAAAACATCGAAGCGTTGTTCTGGCGCCTCAGATATGCGCAATACTTGCTTTTTAATTGACAGTTTTTTTCAATAAATGTATGTAAGGAGAGTTTGGTGAAAATGCGTGGCATCGGCTACTCCTCTTCTCTTGAACAAAATTCCACATCGCACATTTTGTAGCAAACACAAGACTATGCATATGTACATAGCACAACACTTACACAATGAGTACACGTTTTTGCCACACTGAGTGTCCACAAAACACCGAAATGGGTCCACACTGCATAGAACTGGTCCACACCACACTGAGTTTGTAAAAAAAACAAAATCAATTGACAGTCGCACAATTATGAACGCTGAACCCTGAGCAATATTGGTGGGCACTGCGGATAGGGTTGGCCATTTGGTGCCGTCTGAGGCATTGTTATAGTATTAAGGTCGTGGTTGTCTCGGCTACTGTACAGATCTCTGTAAAACTCCTCCGCTATTTTAACTATCCTATCCATATTGGTAGTTATTTTGCCTTCTTTGTCCCTTAGTGCATACATCCGACTTTTGCCTATCCCAAGTTTTCTCTTCAATGCTTTGACACTTCCTCCGTTTTTCAGAGCGTGTTCAATTCTCTCCATGTTATACCTTCTTACATCGCATACCTTACATCTATTAATCAACTTCGAAAGCTCTGCCAGTTCTATTTTGTCTGTTGTACTTGACACTTTCATGATTTGACGCTTCTTAATTAGGTTCTTTGTTTCCTGGGAACGCTTGCCAGTGTCCGGTCTAACTACCCTGGCTCCAACTTCCACTGCACACTCCGTAATGATACTCGTCAGATTATCATTCATTGTATCTACGCTAAGGTTGGTTTCCTCACTAAGAGCCGAGTACCTGTTCTGCAGCGACACTCTGAATTCCTGTACTCTCCCTCTCAGTGCTAGCTGATTGATTGGCTTCTTGCAAATCAGTTTCTGTCGTTCCTTCTTCAAGTCTAGGCGAATTCGAGACCGTACCATTTTATGGTCACTGCATCGTACCTTGCCAATCACTTCCACATCCTGCACGATTCCAGGGTGTGCACTCATTATAAAGTCTATTTTGTTCTTATTTTCGCCATTAGGGCTCCTCTATGTCCACTTGCGGTTTTCTCGTTTTCGGTAGAAGGTATTCAATATCCGTAAATTATTGTGTTCTGCGAATTCTACTAGTAGCTCTCCTCTGGCGTTTCTAGTACCGATGCCATAATCTCCTACTGCCTGGTCTGCAGCCTGCTTCTTCCCTACCTTTGCATTAAAGTCGCCCATCACTCTAGTATACTGTGTTTTTACCTTACTCATTGCCGATTCCTTGTCTTCATAGAAGCTTTCAACTGAAGCGTCATCATGGCTGGATGTAGGCGCGTAAGCCTGTACTACTTTCATCTTGTATCTTTTATTCAGTTTAATAACGATACCTACCACCCTTTCATTAATGCTATAGTATTCCTCTATGTTTCCAGCTATGTTTCTGTGAATTAAAAACCCCACTCCCAGTTCTCTTCTGTCTGCCAATCCCCTGTAGCAAAGGACGTGCCCATTCTGTAGCACCGTATAGGCCTCATCTGTCCTCCTAATCTCACCGAGCCCTATTATATCCCATTTAACACCCTCCAGCTCCTCGAATAGTACAGCTAGACTTCCCTCACTAGATAAGGTTCTAGCGTTAAACGTTGCCAAGTTCAGGTTCCAATGGCGGCCTGTCCGGATCCAGAGATTCTTAGCACCCTCTGCTGCGTTGCAGATCTGACCGCCACCGTGGACAGTTGCTTCGCAGCTGCTGGGGACTGAGGGCCGTGAGTTATTTGACGTAAGCATGTGGGAGGTAGCGGCCAGATACTGCACCAGGGTGGCCAATCCTTCTCTGGTGAGGGAGTCCGTTCTCGGCGGTGTTTGCCGGTGAGGCCGAACCCCAGGCCTCTTAATGCAGTTCCATCAACACGCGGATTTTTTTAAAATCCGAACTAGCTATTAGAACTAGCAGTAACCCAGATTACACCCCACCAGTAATGATAGAAGAAGTCAGAAAAGCTTTGGAGAGCATGCAAAGGGGCAAAGCTGCTGGTGAGGATCAGGTAACATTAGATCTGCTGAAAGATGGAGGACAGATTGTGTTAGAAAAACTAGCCACCCTGTTTACGAGGTGTCTCCTGACGGGAAGAGTACCAGAGTCTTGGAAGAACTATAACATCATCTTAATACATAAGAAAGGAGATGACAAGGACTTGAAGAATTACAGGCCGATCAGCTTGCTCTCTGTAGTATACAAGCTATTTACAAAGGTAATTGCTAACAGAGTAAAGAAAACATTAGAATTCAATCAATCAAAGGAACAATCAGGATTTCGAACAGGCTACTCAACAATTGACCACCTTCATACTATCAATCAGGTAATAGAGAAATGCTCAGAGTATAACCAACCACTATACATAGCCTTCATAGATTACGAGAAGGCGTTTGACTCAGTAGAAATATCAGCCGTCATGCAAACACTGCGGAATCAGGGCGTAGATGAAGTATATATAAACATTCTGGAAGAAATCTACAGGGGATCAACTGCTACCATAGTGCTTCATAAAGAAAGTAACAGAATACCAATCAAGAAGGGTGTAAGGCAGGGGACACAATTTCCCCAATGCTATTTACCGCGTGCTTACAGGAGGTTTTCAGAAGCCTAGAATGGAAACAGTTAGGCATAAGAGTCAATGGAGAATACCTTAGTAACCTGTGCTTCGCCGATGACATTGCATTGCTGAGTAACTCGGGGGACGAATTGCAACTCATGATTACGGAGTTAGACAAGGAGAGCAGAAAGGTGGGTCTTAAAATTAGTCTGCAGAAAACGAAAGTAATGTGCAACAACCTCGGCAAGGAGCAGCGCTTCGAGATAGGTAATAGTGCACTTGAAGTTGTAGAAGACTATGTCTACTTAGGGCAGGTAATAACCGCAGAGCCGAAGCACGAGATTGAAGTAACTAGAAGAATAAGAATGGGGTGGAGCACATTCGGCAAGCACTCTCAAATTATGACAGGTAGATTGCCACTATCCCTCAAGAGGAAGGTATATAACAGCTGTATCTTGCCGGTACTTAGCTATGGAGCAGAAACCTGGAGACTTACAAAGAGGGTTCAGCTTAAATTGAGGATGACGCAGTGAGCAATGGAAAGAAAAATGTTAGGTGTAACCTTAAGAGACAAGAAGAGAGCAGAGTGGATTAGGGAACAAACGGGGGTTAACGATATCATAGCTGAAATCAAGAAGAAGAAATGGACATGGGCAGGGCTTGTAGAGCGTAGACAGGATAACCGCTGGTCATTAAGGGTAACTGACTAGATTCCCAGAGAAGGGAAGCGGGTTAGGGGGAGACAAAAGGTTAGGTGGGCAGATGAGATTAAGAAGTTTGCGGGTATAAATTGGCAGCGGCAAGCACAGGACCGGGATAACTGGCCGAACATGGGAGAGGCCTTTGTCCTGCAGTGGACGTAGTCAGGCTGATGATGATGATGATGATGATGATGATGATGATGATGATGATGAGGCATTGTTAGGGCGGATAAACAGACAAATGTACAGACAGAGAAACAGAACAAAATTTTTTTATCTAAGGTCCTCAAGAAAGACTATCGTCTTTCAAGAAATCGCAGCATATCCACGGAGTGAATGATGTTTGGTGGAGCGAAGCGTTTGTCAGTTCGTCCGTGCTTCCGCCCATTCATTCATTCTTGCTTCCGTCCGTCCATGCGTCCGTCCGTACAACCGTCCACATGTAAAAAAGCCAGCTATTTTTTGCATTAGTTTTCAGTGTATTCACTCAGGTGAATATAGGAGTCGGTAAATCACACTGTTCTTGATACAAACACGCCGAAATACACCTGTTTGCTACTAGCGCTGCGTATAGCGCTTCGGTAGTCACACTTTCTTTAAACTCACATTATTAGGCCCTGTCAATACTCAGCACTTCAGTGCAACCTTGTTTAGGTTACCATATACCTTGGCTTTATGCGTTGAGGCTTGCTTCCGGCATTTGACTTGCCTATTCTCTCAAATGCTGCAATACGTGAAGCAGCAGATGGCATAACAGCTGTCGTGTTCGCACCAAAGATCCAGCGCTTCTTCATGCCTTGATGTTTTTTTAACAAAAACTATATAATGAACATCTGCAGTCATGGGGTACACCGTACTTCTCGATCGGCTAAATTTCTCAAAAATATTATTTCTGTCCTCAATATTGATCCGCTCTCCAAGAGCATGAATTCTCCGTGATAAAATGAAGAATGCCTTTGAAGATCGGTCACTTTTTTCCAATGCGGCAACAATAACAGATGTATGAGGTTGCCCCGCCGCGGTGGTCTAGTGGCTAAGGTAGTTGGCTGCTGACCCGCAGGTCGTGGGTTCGAATTCCGGCTGCGGCGGCTGCATTTCCGATGGAGGCGGAAATGTTTCAGGCCCGTGTGCTCAGATTTGGGTACACGTTAAAGAACCCCAGGTGGTCGAAATTTCCGGACCCCTCCACTACGGCGTCTCTCATAATCCTATGGTGGTTTTAGGACGTTAAACCCCACATATCAACCAATTATGTATGAGGTTGCAACCTTTCAGTTTTACAATTCGCAAAACAAAGTCAAAGAGTCGCTAGCGTGCACAACGCAAGACAGAAATACCATAGCAAAAGTTCACAGAAAAAAAAGGTTTGGAAAAGGCGCACATACAGGAAGAAAATTTCACAATGAGCCTTAAGAAGCTTCAGAGCAAAACTTAGGAGTGATCGCACTGAAAAATGCCTATTGATGGCTTTCCTTAACGTTAATTTATAACGACAGGAAATACAAGTCCCTCCGCATCCAGATGTTTCCTATATTCTCCATACAAAATGTTTAAAACGGCTTCATTCGAATCGAATTGGATTGGATTGAATAAACTTTTATTAGCGATATATTATACACCTTATATATTAGGTATCACCATGTACCCATTAGATTGAATGCACAGGCTTCGTGTACATTGTCACCACGTGGAGCGGGGCCATGGCTCTCCTTTTCGAACTAAGAGGGGACGACCCCTTAAGTGTTCATATTGATCTCAACAGGTCGAGACTGTATATACCCTACTTCAAGTTTTACATCGTCACTAACTTAGAAAAATTGCTTCCTGCTCTAAGCGTAGAGTAGACAGTGAAAATGAACTATAGCTCAGCCCGGCTTCCTGCAGTTCTGTATATAAATTGTTGCTTTTTCTCCTGAGCTCAATTGCCTCTTCATTTTTTTCCCACTACGCTCAACAGCACTGGAATACTTTTTTTCTTTCAACTTGTCGAGTTTCAGATATGTATTTAGCTAAAGAAAGCATCCTGATAGCACATGCGTGGAGGCATTGCTTGTGTATTATAAAACTACCCTACTGTAGATATTCAGACTCAAATCATTATTAAAGATGGTTGCAAAAGCATGCTTGATTTTTTGTTTCTGTTATTGAATGATTACAAAGCTTAGTGCGAATGAGCTGTATCAGGGGAAGGGGGGGCTACAATATCAAGAAAAACCCACATTCATTGATCCAGCACACTTTTCATATGATATCATGCGTCAAAACAGGTTGGATTTAATACCTGCCCTTTGGTCTACTCTAGTGACAAGGACCTTTCCATCAATATTTTGTTCATAATGGGTGAGCTAAATCGTTTGTATGAAATTATTGTAACTTAGGTTACTGCACCTCCATGGTGCAGTTAGGTTTTTTTTCCCCCTTTCGAAGCAGTCCACTAGCTTCAAAATCCTTGACCACTAACTCACTTAAGTGCTGCAAAAAATGCATTTTTATGACCGGTTTGAAGGATGACATATTGTAGACCAGGTACAGCGACATTACAACTCAGCATTACCCAACTTTGTTCCCAAAAGCATTGAACAATGCGCTGTTCATCAAGCAAAGTATTTTTATCTCACGCTGGCAAAATTTACAATAAAATGTGGGGATGTAGAATAATATGCATCAAATCAATCATTTCCGTTGCAATGAACCTGGCCGACGCAGATTTGGGTGTATAGGCAATATAATAGCGTGCTTCAATCTCTTATACTCTCCAATAAGACTCCCTAATGAAAATTTTTCAATTCAAACAAATAACTGCTATCATTGTTCTTGTATTGCTTATAACCCGAGAAATGTAGATACAACTGTATATGTATTGTCTCAAACATGTATAAATGTTCGGTTACGGTGACTGACGATTTCAGGTAAATTGGCTCCCTCAAGATGACCCTAAATATGACAATCGCTCTGATTATTCTGGCTGTATGCGCTTCTCTTGTCCATGTGAAGGCGCAAGATAGTTCTGATCCATCTGCGTTATCTTACGGCACAGGTGGCTCACGTTGGCCCAGTTGGAGCTGGCCTCCACGCCAATGTAAGTACGAAATTTTCTCGTCTTACCTCAATCTCAGCCTGGCCGAATGATTCCTATAGATATCTGCGTTTGGACGAATAGATAAGTAATTGTTGTGTTTAACTGTAAAGAATGAATTCTTTAAAATAATGGCAGCATATCTACGGAGCGAATGATGGAGAGTGGGGCGAAGCATCCGTCTGTCCATGCGTGCGTCTGTGTGGCCGCCCGTGCGTCCATCCGCCCGTCCGTGCGTGCGTCTGTTAGTGCGTCTGCACGTCCATATGTGTGTCCGTCCGTGCATTCTTTCATGCATCCGCTCCTGCGTCCGTCCATGCATCTGTCTGTGTGTCCGTTCGTTCACCTATTTAACATTCCAAGTACCATCATCTCGCATCTTTTCATCATATATTCCTCTTATAGAAGCACCGCCATCCAGCGAAAATTCCGAGGATTGAACGAGAGGAGGCACACGCACACTTTCTTACGGCTTGCGCTTCGTGTCTGCTTCCCACCTTGAACCACCTCGAGTTCATGGTATATACTAATTCACTGTATTCATGGCACTGCGGCCAACACTTGCTAAACCTTTTTTAAAATCAAGGAGGTTACGCCCAGCGAGTACTACGTAGCAACCCTTTCTTGTCAGATAGCGCTCAATGTACATGCCAATGGCTGCTAAGGGGGAATGAGAGACACGAGAATTCGGCTTTTAAATAACGCGGACGCTGCGAATTTTCTATTGTTCAACAACGCACAGAAGAAATCTCCCGCCGGCACCACCATGGAGGTCAAAATGTAAGACTGGTTACACAGTACTACTACGACTACGAGGAACGAACGGGTGCCGCTATAAGGAGCTTCGCCCCTAATATGAATTCAAGCAAACAAAAACTTACTAGTGCAGTTGGATCTGTCAGAAGGGTGCTCTTTCGTCCAATAGCCTTATGAGAAGCAGATTCTGAGCAACCGACGGCGTCCGCCATCGGCAAGAGGCTGCACATGTGGCACCAAAAATGCCATCTTGATCAAAGTGGCAGGGACATGAAATGCCCGCTCGCCCTTTCGGTTAAACGTAGTGAAGAACAGTGCAAGATTTTGTTAAAAAGAAAGAAGTGGCTGCACAACTGCTGCGATGTCCTCGGATTTGTTTCGTTCCGCTGGAGCAACAATAATAGCTCCTTGGTATTGTCTGAGAACGACTGCTGTGGCATTCCTAACATATTAGATGCTCAGAAGGGATGAAGGTTGTCGATATAAGCTTTGTTTAACGTTATCGGATTGCAATTACCAAAGTCTGTTATCGTCATTCGTAGATACATATAAACCGTCAGTGACCTGAGGCACATGTTTTTGTACCGCAGCCGGTGGTATAGCGGCTGCAGTACAAGATAGACAGGTAGATAGATAGATAGATAGATAGATAGATAGATAGATAGATAGATAGATAGATAGATAGATAAATAGATAGATAGATATGCTCGAGGTGCATGCTGCTCGCTATGAAATGAGTCGCTACTATAGTAAAGATAACAAAATGACATTCTCGTCAAATACTCGTACACATATCAGAAAAAGTGTGCGGACCAAGGGAATACATGCTGAAATGGCCGTCTGTGCCGTGTAGTGGCAAGTCATTTTCTGTTCAAACGGGTTCTATAGCAAATTTTGTCAGAACATTGGCCTCACTAGCTAATCCGTCAGATTGCTATCTACAGCAGACAGATTGTCACTTTCGGCACAGACACCAATTTCGGTAGGTGCTTCGGTGAGCCATGGGCTTTTTCTTACGAGTTCGCGTGTACTTTTAAAAAAAATGGCGGATTCCATGTAAGAGAAAATCGACATCATGCGAAGAATGCTGAAGGATGGTGACCGTGTTGTAACTGTTCTTGTTGAGCAATGCGTTATCAATTGACACCAAAATATCTACAAATTCTGTTCTTACAGACATATGTTGAACAGTGCCACATGTTCTATACAACAAGTTGTTCAAGCTTGCGCAATGATAGCAGTAACATGAGTATTAACAAAACGAAAAGTGGTAAGCTGATATGTAACACTCGTGGTCGCGGCAGTGGTAGCCCTGCGCAAAATAACTTCAGTGGATGGCATCTCACTACGACTAACGTAAACCCGACGGGACGGCTGTATCATAGAAGTATATATGTTATGTTTATAAAATTGGATGACCAATATTGCAACGACAAAAATAATTTCACTAAAATTGCGCCTGAATAGCGCAATTTTCCAAAGCAGTGCCTGGACGTGGCTAGACGGGGCGTGGTTCAGCCACAGAATACTTGACACAGAATGCTTGGGTTCGATTCCTTACAAAAACCCTTGGGTTTTTCGGGTGAATGTTGCCGATTTCAGTTTTTTTATTCTTTCGCTGTCGGAATTATAATACGAATGTCCGAATGTCCGGAACTGCCAGTCATCTGTGGCGCATACCTGCATACCAAGTGCACATACCCGCACGTGGGCATGTGCCACTGTCTGGCGAAAAGTGTCTGACAATGTACGTGACGGGATTATGACATCATTCATGTCTTGACCAGCGCGTCATATTCGTCAAACCATCATACCATTTCATACTAATTTCGCATCACTCCAAGTTGAGGGTGTCATCACGAGAGCACCCAGATTTAGGTGGCCATGATAGATAGAGAGAGAGAGCTGTGTAGATCGACGGAAAAAGTGCCCGTAGTACGCAAATAAATGCTTCGTATTTTATAAGAGAACTCATATTGTTGTACATCTAAAATGCTTACTTTTTTTATATTTCATTTACAGTATGTTGGAAAAGGAACGAGGTGTACAAGTCATGTGTCAGCGGGAGCTGCAGCGAATGGACTTGTAGTTATCTCTACAAAGGCTGGCCCACTGCATGTACCTACGACTGCGCGAGTGGGTGTTTCTGCAAAGAAGGATATTTTAGAAATAGGCGTGGCAAATGTGTACTCGGATACCGCTGTTTCAAAGAAATAATGCCTGTCGTGGGATCTTTGGCTGAGTAAAGCTAGTTAAGCACTGACAATGGTTCGATTTCACAAGGTGCTCTTTATTTCATACAAGAAATAAGTGAAATGCATGTGAAAAATTCAACAATAAAGCACCGAAGATCTTGTATGAATCCTGTATGCCTTGGAATGGGTGTAGGCTTGTGTTTTACATTGCTTTTTTTCTGCGCACAGGAGTAGAAACATTGTAGTTCTCAAGTACTGATTGATTGATTGATTCATCGATTGATGTATTGATTGATATTTGGGGATTAACGTCCCGAAACCGTCATATAATTATGAGATACGCCGTAGTGGAGGGCTCCGAAAATTTATACCACCTGTGATTCTTTTACGTGCACCCAAATCTGAGCACGCGGGTTTGCAGCATTTCCGCCTCCACCGGAAATGCAGCTGCCGCAGCCGGGATTCAATCCCGCGACCTACGGGTCAGCAGCCGAGTACCTTAGCCACTAGACCACCCCAGTGGGGTGTGCTTCTTGAGTGTCAATAACCATCAAATACAGGAGTAAGTTTCGAGCGTCAGTAAATTGAAAATTTGAAAAATAATATGACTTTGAAACACGGCGAGATGCTTACTGGTGGAGGCATATTTGTAGTAGTCACTATTTTGCGCATTAAATAGTGCTGTGGTCATCTAGGCTGTCATAGAAAATAACACGCCATTAATTAAAGATTGTATAGTTTTCGCATTCCACAAAAAATAATAATGGGCTCTCCCTTCTATCTGTACATGGTTGGTAGAGGCTTGATATCTTCATTTTCATTTTGGAAGCACTTGCAGTTATGCACACTGCCTTCCAACGCTCCAGTTTCTTAGGCAAATGGACATAACAAAACATTTCCTACAATGCCAATGAAGTTTAGTTGGTTGTTCTAATGCGTCTAAAGAGTGAAATATTGAAAGCCAGCACCTGGTTTTCAGATGGTATATTATGGAAGAATTGGGCACGGAATGCATGTGCTGACACAAATTATCTGTAACTTGAGATTTATCTTTGTCCTGAATCACAGATGAACGTTACTCATGACAATTAATTATTCTTCTGTCCCACCACGCATGCTTTTTTGTCTATGGGCTTGTGCCCCAGTGAATAAAAACTAAGAAGTAACCTATACGTTCTCTTATTATGCAAACATTTACAGCAGTGTACTGTTTTTCTCGTCTCATACTCGCGGGAAGCAATTTACTGGTTGCTACGTAGCAGTGTGCGTAGAAGGCTACTGTAACAAAAAAACTGAGTGTTTCCGACAAATCTGACCAAAGGCAAAAGAAATCTTCTTTTTAACACAGAAGCTTTCTATTTTGTCGATAACTTCCACTCAATCGTGAAAAAGCTATGATCCCGATAAACTGGCACACAATATATGTGATAATCTTTAACTGAAGCTCTTTGATGGCTTAATTTGTTGATAGATCCAAACCACTCTATTGAGGCCCTGCGTGATGCACCCCAGCGCCACGAGAGACTTTGACACCGAAACCACCAGGTCTTGCCTCTTAGCCCGTATGCAGACCTGTGGAACAGCTCAGCCTCACAAAGTGGTTTGCGTGTACTTTAAGCTTCGTACACAGCATGCACTGTACCCAGTAAAGCTGCACAAGTTATATGTAACTCATCCTCTGTAGTGCAGAACTTAACAGGTGGGTATTTGGGCACTCAGATAAGTTTAGAGTGGAGGATTTTAAGAAAACTCGGAGAGGTGGATGGCGTGTTACACGATCTCACTTCAATGGTCCTTCTCATTCGTGCCTCATTTACGTGTCGCTCGCTTGAATGAACCCAACCTGTTTTTCACATTGGGATATTGGCGATGGAACACCACCACTCTAATGGACAAACTGGCTGGCACTCAGTATTCTTAACTTCTGCGAAAGCCACACCACCATCCTTGCAGTTGATTTAACTCTTCTCACACTCAGTTCAATTTATTTATAGCGTTGCTTTCTAAGACGATGTCCTTTCCGATATACATCTCTTGCAATGGCGTTGATTGGCAAGTTAAAAAGTAGCAGGTAAGTGTCGCTTCGATCACTGTGCACGCAGAAGTCTGCGGCAGGCGAAATGACTCTGTCGCCAAAAGCGGTAGTCTCAAAACTTGACCCATGTACGTACAGTGATTTTAAGGTTTATACGAAAACATACAAAGAAAAAGAATATACAAAACGCACTCACGCTACCCAACATCTCCAAAAAGAAACACTGTTGAGCCCGAATCTGCATCTTACACTGCAAATTTCGTCGAAAGACGATAGTCTTGCGTCTGGAGAGAGTGAACGAAACGTTTGTTTGACGTTCTGCGCAAGAAAATCGGTGAATGGTAATCTGGAGGCGCTGCGTTAGAGTGCCTCGATCGCGTAGCGGTGGCGAACGAGCGCATCGATGCACGTTAGACACGAGCGTCATCTGTCAGTTATTTTCAAAAACAAAGGCGTGCATGCCCATGGAGAAAGATGCGCGCCTGTCTCGGAAGTGATAATGTGTAGAACGCAAAGCGCTCGGCAGGGTCCACCACCTTGGCGTGGTAGCAACGCGTTGGAAACACCTTTTTGAGCATCGCGTTCACTGTCAGCGCAGCGCGATAAACGCTACAGTCCTTAGAGTTAATTGTGTGTGCCTTTTCTAGTATAAAGGCACACATACAAATCATCGATGTGCTGTTATGGCGCCTCAGATATGCGCAATAATTGCTTTTTAATTGACAATCGCACACCTATGAACGGTGCAGCTTGAGCAATATTGATGGGCACTGCGGATGCGCTCGGCCGTTTGGTGCCGTTTGAGGTATCGTTAATGGCGGGCAAACAGACAAGTGTACAGGTAGACAGACAGACAGACAGACAGACAGACAGACAGACAGCCAGACAGACAGACAGACAGACAGACAGACAGACAGACAGACAGACAGACAGACAGACAGACAGACCAAAGTTTTTCCATCGAAGGTCTCCAAGAAAGACTATCGTCTTTAAAAAAGAAAGCTAGCAATAATAGTGCATTGCTTCGTATGACCATTTGCGAAAACAAAGAGGTAAGTCTTTAGCATCTCTATGTACAGCCCATCTTCCTATCCAGCCATTCCATCAACAAGACCGCTTTCACCGAAACAGATTGGAATCCTTGACAATACTAAGACTGCTCGAGAAAGCTCGGTGAGCGTCGCGTTCTGTGGGCCTCCATGTCTGCTGGAAGCGGGCTCACGTGAGTGTAGAGGCTGTGGTCGAGAGTCATCCAGCCGCTATCTCTAAAGACATTCCTCCCTATACACGAATGCTGCGGTAGTCGCACCATCCGCGGATTGGTTATCCGCGTCCACAATGAACCAGGATTCGGACCGCAATCTCAGTCCACTATAACCGCTGTAGGAACCGAGCCAGCCGCACAACCATGCCCAGGGGGTGCCAGAGTAAAAAAAAAACCACGTGAAAAAAAAAACATGAAAAAAGAGAAAGGCCAGAAGAAAGATATAATTTCAATGGGGCAAAAAACAAATCAAGTAAGACACAAAAAGACTGAAAAATGGCCCCGTATCTGCATGTAATCTGCAAATGTCGTCGAAAGACGATAGTCTTGTGTGTAAAGAGAGTGAACAAAACATTTATTTGATGTTCTGCGCAAGAAAATTAGTGAATGCTATTTTGGAATCACTGCGCTAGAGTGCCTCGAACATGCAGCGGAGGTGAACGAGCTCATTAAATCATGTCACAAGTGAGACATGAGCGCCATCTGGCAGTTTTCTTGGAAAACGGAGCGTGTGGCTCTGAGACAGGTGTGCGCGCCCATCTCAGAGGTGATAAGGTGTAGAACGCAAGGCGACGGGTAGGTGCCACCACCGTCTCGTTTTATCAAAGCGTTGGAAACACTCGCCTGTTCGTGCAAGCGTTGCATGGTCAGCGCAGCGTGATAAGCGCTACGGTCCTTAAAATTACCTACGTATGCCTTTTCTAGTAAAAGACGCACATGCAGAATATACACGTGTTGTTGTGGGGACTCACACATGCGAAATAATCGCTTTTAATTCGACAATTACACAAGCATGAACGCTAAAGGTTGAGCAACATTGGTGGGCGCTGTGGATGGAGTGAGCCATTTCAAGTACCCGATGTTGTTAAGAGCAGGCAAACAGACAAATGTACAGACAGACAGACAGACAGACAGACAGACAGACCGACAGACAGACAGACAGACAGACAGACAGACAGACCAAAATTTTGGCGTCGAAGGTCTCCAAGAAAGACTATCGTCTTGAAAAACAGAACACACACAGATAGAAAGAGAACGCAAGAAGGCGATATACCCAAAAAACAAGATGCACATTACTAAGCCCAGGAGGTGTGAGCGGTAAACAAAAACATTGCTCGGTAAAACCACGTGCGCTAGGAACAGGTCACAGATGTACAAAATACCCAATTGAAAGTAACAGGAAAAAAAAACAAGTGGTCATTAATAGGGCAACAAAAAATTAACCAAGGGCTAAAGTGAGAAAGATTAACCTATCAAGAAAGAAAGAGATGAAAAGGAACCTATACGAAAAAGAGGGAACGGAGACCGAGGCATAAAAAGAGAAAAAAAAAGACACAAATCAGTGGAGAAAGAAGCAGAGAGGAGATAAGGTGGTAGAAATGTGTGTTTCTCCGCGGGCATGCACGCCTTTGTTTTCGAAGTAACTGCCAGATGGTGCTCGTGGAAGAGTAAAATGAGAGATGTAAAAAAGAGATATGAAAAATCTATAGAAGCAATAGAGATAAAGAGAAGGCAAGAGAGAAGGAAACTATAGAAAGGTATAAGAAAAGCAAAAAAAAAACTGAATGGCATTGAATGATGTAGACAGAAACAGACACGAGAAGACACGTTAAAAACAGGAAAGACGGGAAGAGCAAAAAAAAAGAGAGAAAAGGAAAGAAACAAAGCGAAGAAAGAGAAATAGGTGCATAAAAAAAGCTAGAAAGACAAATAAATAGGCAACGTCACCGTAACTCTACAAAGTTCGGTAATTTGTGGCATGCCTTCGGCTGATGCGTAGCATAGTTATGTGTTCATTTGATAGTTTTTTGCGTTCCTAGTGTTAACAGTCATGCCAACGGGGATTCGAAACCCCGATTGTATCACGGGAGACACCGTAGCGGATAGCTCCAAAACATTTGGTCGATCTCGTGCTCTTGAGTGTAGTGGAATCTCACAGTAGACGAGTCTTTACCATTTTGCATCCGCAAAAATGCCGTCACCGTGGCCGGTTTTAACCCGGTCAGCACTCGAGCATCTTAGCTACTGTTCCATGGTGGCGGGTGACGCCCATAGACAAGTGTCGCGTTTGATGAGGAATCTGAGCGTTTCAGGTTACTAAAGTTTCTGTCATTGTAAGTGCCAAAATCACAATAAGATTAGGCTCGCCGTAGCAGAGGGTTCTGAAATTTTGGCTATTTGGAGGTTCTTTATCGCGTATTGACTTTGCATAGTACATGGACAACTTGCTTAAATCTAAATGCGACCGCCGCTTACGTGACACGACCGTCGACTTTCTGGTTACCATATGTGCAGCATAACCACTGTAAAATTGTGGCTCACAGGTGGTGTGATCAGTCTCTTGCAGCCTTGTAACCAGCAAGTGTACTCGTAACCTCTCTCTCTCTCACTTTTGCATATATTGGGCCAGCCTACTCTTTTTGACCATCACTGTGATACACTCTCAACCCCAGTTCTGCACGTTTTTTAAAGTTGTACAGGGTGTTCATTTGTAGGTAGCATTGGGAAAATGCAGAAGGAATATTTGTAACTTGTCGAGTAGAGCTTCCAAGCACACGCAGATAAAACTAGTCCAAACTTTGTCGTGATTAAGGCATAAGCAAGATTTCGAAGCAGCACAATCATAAAATGTAGGAAATTGAGTTTTCTATGAATTGCGCCTCGATTTCAAGAAATTTAAATTTTGTATAAAACTGCAGCTCTAGAGTCACAAGGAAAAAATTAAAAAAAAGCAGGCGATCTGATTAGGGTGAGGTTGCATGCACCGGAGGCTACATCCGCAAGGCAACGTTTTTGTAGGATAAAACTATGACTTTAGCATACCGAGTTAGCAGTTTGTAGAAGCGACAATCGATGTAATAAGCCTACGAGCTTTATTGGAACGCAAATTGGTGAAACTTGTAGAAAATAATTTTGGGTTATGCCCATCTTCTCGTGCTTAAGATACATTCAACGAATACCGCTACTCATGCAAGTCATTTTGATAGCTTTGTTACCGCGTTCTTCCAGTAAATAATGAGTACCTGCTAAAAAACACACACAAGAACTTTTAAAGTGTCTATTGAAATTACACACTATGCTCACCAATCATTTATATTTGCGTCTTCTAGAAAATGTCGAATTGGTGTTATAAATGGAGATTCCTGGTTTCTCTTAGACTATTTCATTTAGTAATTGCCACCAAGCTGAGTTCATTGATCTTGTTGCCAGCATAAAATTTAGACTGGAAGCTCTTTCTTGTGGTTAGAAAAGCCACCCATTTGATGAACTCTTCTGGGTAGAAATAAATATATCTTAGTTGCTGATACCTTACAATAGGTTTGTCGCCATCCTGGATCCCAGATGCCATAAAACAATGCGCTGCTGTGATGGCGATGTATATTTTTATTACACTGTCATATACTCTGAATAAAGTCACATCAACGTGGTTGTTATTACTCTGTTGAGCTTAACCAGTTCTGATGTGAAAAGAAAGAGTGACGAAAGGACGCTCAATTAACGTTGATCGTCCCCACTAAGACACACCGAGTCCCGTTATGAAATACTCCGTTTATTCCAACTCTTGCAAAGAACATCTATTATGCCTTTCGTGTTGTCTACTGATAGCGACAAAAATAAATATAGGCCCCGTTGCGAACGCTGCCACCACTGTTTCGAAGCGCGCCTCCGACGACGTTACGAAGGGCGCCTCGAAATCTCACCGCTGCAACCACTGTTTCGAAAGACGGCGACGCCAACACGGTCCGAAGGCGCCACTGCTTCGAACTCCGCCGGGAAGGTCATCAGCCATTTTGGTAGCGTAGGTTTCTCAGCTCGCGACTGCTTCTGCGCAGAGCTGATAGACGAGCGGACGAGACGACTGTGAGTTAAACAAGGTTTATGTATAGCATATATACAGAGGCGTTACAAATTCGGCACTGGGGCCGACAGAGACTCGAAGAGCCGAGCTCTCCTCTCTAACACATAGGTCTGCTCTCAAACGGGTCCGCTACGACACACATGTCTGCTTTCACCTAGGACCCCCGATCGCGACGCGCCGCAGGGCTTCTTTTATATGCACCGGGTCCAACTCAAATGTTTAACCAGAAGCGCCGCTGGTCGTCAGGGCAGACTCCTCCAATGGGGTCGCCACTGGGCCGCGTCCTTCTTTCTCACCGAATCGGGAGAGGCTGCGCTGCAGGTGGCTGCACCCAAGGACGAGTGACGTCGCAAGGCATTGCGTCAGACCCGCCAGACAGGAAGACGCCAGTTGTTTACTCGACGGCTCGCTTGCGGTGACTCACTGCACGTGGGCGACAGAAAGGCGCCGTGGCGTGCTGACGCCGTTGAGTTGTTGATCGCGTCAGGTGGGCTCGCGGCTGGCCTTGACACAGATTGCCTTTTTCAGAGGCACGGACGTTCGCCGTTGACTCGCAGGCATAACAGCCCTCATCTGTTGTCTCACCAAAATATAAAACAACGGGTTCCGAGCAGCTTTAACCACCGAGAAATTCAGTGCCTTCATGATTGCCATAAACATGACAATCGTTCTTTTGGTCTTAATAGTATGTGCTGTCCTTGCTCAGGTGAACGCGTAAAATGAGCCGGAGCTATGCGCGTTCAATAACGGTCAGAGTATCTCACACAGGAACCCGTGGTTCTTTCCCAAATCAATGCGTCGTATATATTAATTTGTTTTCTTCAAATCGGTCTTTGCGTGACGTCTACCACGTACAGACCCATAGTGAGATGACAGTTGGTAGTGCTTGCGCAGAAAAAAAATATTATCATCCTGGATTAGGACACGCACTAGCTCGAAATGGTCTAGGATAATTTCATGTGGGTGGGGGAATACCCGTCTTTACAACTAGTGTTTTGTTATTTCGTTGAATGTGAGTAAGGTTTTCCAGCAGGAGGGCGCGGGGTCTCCCGTGCGTCTTCTCTGGACCAAAATAAAGTTTTCATCAATATATTCATTATCACCAATATCATCACTTCGAACAGATTTTTGCCGGAGATACAGTCAGAACTTTAGGAATTATCTTGTATTCGTCATGTTGTCGAACAGAGCATCAAGAGCTTAGTCTGTAAGACACCCTGCATGTCTTTTAATCAAATCTGGAGTTTGGATTCGCAGTATTGTAATGTTTCGAGTTTATTAAAAAGTGAATCATTTAATAACTCATTGAGTACACATAAGGAGATCGTGGATTTGGCAACGTTTTGTCATTTCTATTGCAGTAGTGTGTTCGTTGCTGTAAAATGAGAACATCATTTTGCCTAGCTGTGTCTGTTCTCGTGTAATGGCGTTATGAAAAAACACAGTCATACTTTTATGAAAGTATAGAAACATCATTACTTTGTGTCCAACAAGGTCATATTGAATAGTTTTTTAAGAAGTAAATTATGAAAGCTTCATAGCGTGTATTTGACAAAATAGCTTCGTAAAGAACTGCATTCAGAAAAATTGATGCAATAAATTTCTTTTCTGACCCATAAAAATGACTTTAAAACTTTTGTGTTGTCTGTATGTGATACGAAGTGAGAAAAGCTTATATAAATAAGTTTTATGGCCTTTCGTTTGAGTGTAAATAAGTTTACACCACGAAATCAGAACCTTGATTCTATATTGCATGCTTTAATGCGATATAAAATAATTTTGGTTCACGCCAAGTTAAGGTGGTGACCACGAGAGGACCCAAACGTAAGCGGCCAGATAGATAGATAGATAGATACGCTCAAGGTCGCCGAACTTCGCTAAGAAATATTTCACATTTATTAGGCCCTTATGTCCTACAACCCAGACCAATTTAATCAAATTGAGATGCGGGGAGACTAATGGTTTCAAAGCACTCTGAGCATGCGAGTTCTCATCTGCAATAAGGGAGGCACATACTGATAATGAATCGGTCGAAATTACTGCCGAACTTACTTCTGTCGTCAATTAACGGAGAGCTAGAATTGTGGCGAAGAATTCTGCTTCGAAAATGTGCACAAAATCAGCGATTCTAGTACACCCTCAATAATTCACGTGCGACCTCTCACGACATTGCAAAGCTGCGGCGGCGCAGAGTACACAAAGGAGGCGCCACATTAGACCACAAGTTTAGTTTTCTTTTTGTTCATTAAAGGAAACAAGCCCATCACGCTTAGATCGACACTGCAGAAATTAGTAATAATAGATACGCTCATTCTTGAGGCTGTTTCAGAAAAACAGTCAACGTATGAACATAAAGCAATAGGGGTACTCTCGTTGGCGAATGTAATGCTGCCTGGTAGAAACGTAAAAATACCGCAGTCATAAATCTTTTGAATTACAAGGAGTTCCTATTCTCTATGTACTAGTGGTGACCAACATTTGATAAAAAAAGAGGCGTAGAACCTTGTTAGAGGTCCCCACAGAATAGGCGAAGTCTGTAGTCCGGGCTCCTATTAGTTGAAGTAGCCACCCTTGGCTCTCTTTACTAAGGCCCACTGGGCCGGAAAGTCTAAAAATCCGAGAAGGGCAGGTGAGTACACTTCAAAGCGCTCATGTATATTTTTATTTATCATCTTCTGTAAAACCACCAAGAGAGAAATCTGATGCGTAGGTTCATGTGTTATTCGAGGAATGTGTTGGAGGCCCTTCGCTAATTCGCAAAAAAAAATAATTATGGCGCAGTGGTTTTTTAACAAGCTTGCTTGCAGTGTAAAATATGAGACAGTCCTGAACGGCGAATCCTACGCATGCAGTCATTCGTTTGTTTACCGCAGTGTTGAGGCATGCGTTGAAAACCGAAGCTAGACTGTGATATGAGAAAGGCGAGGGCCATTGGTTTCAATTTTGCTGTCGCTTTATACCCTTGAAGTGCAGAAGTGTTATTTAAGACTCTTTAACCATTTATTCGAAAGAAAAATGAAACGCTTGAAGGACGACACGGAATATATGCTCATATGCTAAAAAACGTCGTATATATTACCACATGGCTGGCTGAAATCATTGTTCAAGAAGCAGCTATCGTAATTTGGGTGAGTGAGAACGGAGAAGGTAATCCAATAAAATAAAGGGCTGGAAGGATGTACACGACTTATGTGTACAACCCCCCTCTCCCTCCCCTCTCCCTAATAATTCTCTTCCTTCTGATTCACTCAAATCGCCAAGGCGCCCTCTTGGATGACCCTAATTATGCTTCCAAGAGGAATGGTACAATCCACTATGGCGCAATGTCTTAGCCAGAAATGAGAATGCCGTTCTTTTCTTCTTTATTGTCAGCGATTCTATTACACTCTCAATAATTCAGGTGCGACTTGTCACGACATTGCAAAGCTGCGGCGGCACAGAGTAGAGAGAATTATTTTAATGAGGAGCTGGAGAGGTTTGCCTGGTACATAGTACAAATGTAGGCGCCTAAAGGTATAGAACGAATTCTACGTATGTCGCACAATATCGTTTTTTTTCGTGGAGTAATAACGCAGCATACACAGAAAAGGAGGAGCATGCCATAAGTGGTCAGTCGCTCTTTGCCATTGTTCAGCAATTCAGCTGTAGCACTTCGTTAACTTGGGTCCGGCAAGAAAGAAGCTGGAAGCAGGTATCTCTTGCGATCGCTATGCAAATGCGCATGTGCCTGATCCTGCTGGGGGCTCTTTTCATTTTATTTCACATTGGTAGCGGACAATGGAGGTCTGGAAGTTCTAATCAGGAGAAGACACCTCTCTTAAGAGAAACAAGTCGTCACCATTATCATCACCACCAACAAAAGCCGCCGCACAAGTGTAAGCTCATATTTTCTTTTCAAAAGTTACACATCCTTATAATTTGTCTGATGACATTCAGGATCTATTCCGATATTCTGGTCCACAACAGAAGCTTCTTTCCAAGTTTAAAAATCAGAAGATCGCGCGTACAGTAGGAATCAATGACATGCAATGCATGATTGAGGGACGTCAATACGACATTTTAAAATCAGCACAATAATACGAGGCGTACGTAAATTATGCTGTACATGACTTCCATGTCATAAATATCACGTTTGCCTCTGGAATTTGTGTTCATCGTCCATTCACGTTACGTAGTACCAAACTTGGTACATGTGAAGCTAGTGAAACGGCCGCGAGCGTGCTATCAGCGTAACATGTGTCATGTTTTACATGACACACATGTCATGAATATCATGTTTGGAAGTGTCATCTAGCTTCGTCGTCTATTCACGTCACGTAATACCAAGCTTGGTATATGGGAAGCTAGCGAAACAGCCGCAAGTGCGCCATGAGCGTAGCATGTAGCCTTATTTAACATGACACGCTTATGATTATTATTATGTTTTGACGTGTCATTTACCTTCTTCGTCCATTCTCGTCACGTAGTAACGGATTTGAGTGCTCGAATTCGGGTGCACGTTAAAGAACCCCAGGTGGTCGAAATTTCCGGAGCCCTCCACTACGGCGTCTCTCATAATCATATGGTGGTTTTGGGACGTTGAACCCCACATATCAATCAAATCATTAACCAATTTTGTATATGTGAACCTAGCAAAATGGCCGTGAGTGCTTCATGAGCGTGGTGTGTACTCAAGATATTACATGACACGCATGTCATTATTCCCATGTTAGAGCCTGTCACTTATGTTCGCCATTTATCCATGTCATATTGTTACGGGAGAATAACTTTACTTTATAAAACGAGGAATAAACTCGGTGGTGGACAAGATGGCGCCCAGTTGGCTCACAGATCTGACAACATCGTCCTCCTCTTTGTCTTCTTCGTCGTTCTCATCCTACCGTTACATGATTTCCCCGGCGGCTGGAGCACCGACCCGGTGCTAATCAGGAGGCACTGGAGTAATACGGTTTGAGTCGCGTAACATGCACTACGTCAGTGTGAGGGTGAAGGATGGCGGGGTCCGTAGGGGTGATTTCGTATGTGACGTCAGTTACTTGGCGTAAGATACGGTAGGGACCTGAATAGCGTGGGAGTAACTTCTCCGAAAGTCCAACGCGGCGCGAGGGGAACCATAACAGAACGAGATCTCCGGGTGTGAAGTGGACGTCACGATGGCGGGCGTCGTATACGCTCTTCTGATTGTCCTGGGAGTCCAGTAAGCGTCGTCGAGCAACTTGGCGTGCCGCTTGGGCCTTCATTATTGCATCACGAGCGTACTGAGACTTGTCATTTAGTCCGGCCGGCAGGAGGGTGTCGAAAGGTAGCGCAGGGTCACGGCCGAACAACAGAAAAAAAGGAGAGAACCCAGCGGTGTCGTGTCTGGAAGAATTGTACGCGAATGTTACAAACGGTAACGTAGTGTCCCAGTCGCGGTGATCGGCGGAGACATACATGGAGAGCATGTCGGTGAGAGTGCGATTGAGGCGCTCCGTTAGACCATTTGTTTGTGGATGGTAAGCAGTCGAGAGCTTGTGTTTAGTGGCGCAGGAGCGGAGGAGGTCATCAACCACTTTGGAAAGGAAGTAGCTGCCTCGGTCGGTAAGGAGTTGTCGAGGGGCGCCATGATGTAAGATGACGTCCTCCAAAAGGAAATCGGCCACGTCAGTTGCACAGCTGGTTGGAAGGGCCCGTGTGATCGCGTATCGGGTAGCATAATCGGTTGCTACTGCAATCCACCGATTACCCGCAGCTGACGTAGGAAAAGGGCCAAGCAGGTCCACGCCAACACGGTAGAATGGGTCTCGTGGGATGTGCAGTGGCTGAAGACGTCCGGCCGGAGGGGCATTTGGTTTTTTCCGTCGTTGACAAGGGTCGCAGGCTGCAATATAACGGCAGACGTCGCGGTACATGCCAGGCCAGAAGAAGCGCCGGCGAACTCTGTCGTAGGTCCGTGACACGCGAGGTGACCCGCTGTAGGTGCATCATGAAGCTGGGCGAGAACAGTGTGACGCAATTGAATGGGAACGACGAGTAGTCTTTCGGGGCCGTCAGGACGCATATTGCAACGGTACAATACACCATCATGTATTTCAAACATTCGAAGGGAAGGGTCGGGCGTCACCGATGTGAGCCTTCGGATAATACCGTCCAAGAAAGTATCTCGTCGCTGCTCGATTCCAATGTCATGAAACGCGGATAGAGAGAAAACGTCGATAGGAAGGGTGGTTTTAGAGGAGTCGCCGTCTGGAGGGTCGACAGGATACCGGGACAAGCAGTCCAATACATATTGCAAAGCTTGTATTGCATACAAGCTTTGCAATATGTCATGTGAACGAAATCACCGCAAGAGCTGCCAGACCATAACATGTAAATTATGACATTTATTACATTTATGTCATGATTTTCATGTTATGACCGGTCACCTATGCTCGTCATTCAGTCATGTTGCGCTATAGGAAGTTTGATATAGATCCCGTTGTCGAAACAGCCAGGAGAGCTAAAAGTCGTAGGCGGTTAGATCGATCGATCGATCGATCGATAGATAGATAGATAGATAGACAGATAGATAGATAGATAGATAGATAGATGATCGATAGATAGATAGACAGACAGACAGACAGACAGATAGATAGATAGATAGATAGATAGATCTATAACTGGAACATGACAATAACTGCCCACTAGCAGTGATTGTCATGTTCCAGTAAAAAAAAGTGACAACTTTGCCGCAAAGGCGAAACAATGAACGCAATAACAACAATTTGGAAGGTCACGCGCAGAATGGAAATCAGATCGCAACGCTCCCCACGTTTCTCAAGCCCAAACGACACACGAAACAAATACTGACAGGCACTCATGCACGCGAATCAGCGTCTCAGTTGTTGCTTCACTGTGTCTGAAAAGCGCACGCTTTTCACAAACGGAGACTGCAATAACTGTAGTGATCTTTGTGTGCCCGGTAACTGCAAGAGAATCGTTCCAGGTAAAGCCCGAGGCCAGCCAAGACGTACGATCTTCTCTCCTCCCCCCCCCCCGGGATAACGTTGCACGAGGAGTTTCGGTCCTCTCCTCTCCTCTAGACGGGGCAAAATACGCGTGGGAGATAAAATCGCGCACCACCGCGTGATGTGGAAACGCACGCTCATTGCGCTAGCTTCCTGGTAATGCTGAAAACACAATTACCCGAGATGCCCGTCAGCAGCGGTAAGTGGTGATATAAACAGCTTTCCCTTTTAGTTCCGAGAGACGTGCTTTTCGGTGGCGCAGTGGTTAACGCCTCGCACTCACGGTTCAAAGAACCAAAGCTGGATTCCACACATCGGAGTCTTCTTCTGTTTTTTTTCTTGAATTTCATATATATAGATGCGTATACAAAAATGGCGAGTGACACTAACGCCGGCTGCAAAATCCAGCTGAGAATATTTATATGATTGCTATGATTGCTATCACAATAAAACACGAGAGCATCACTTCATGTTTTGCGCCTCACCAGGTTTCTCCTCTTCGCAACCCAGATATGAGCGCCAACGTCAACGCCACTGCTAGCGTAAACGATAGCGTCAGTTGCTTAGCATCTACATGTGGTTCCTTTATGGAAGAAATGGTGTAATTTATTTGTGCCTGCGTCTGGAAGTCGCTCAGCAATTACCTCATAGTGCATCAGCAATGACGGATTATTTTTTTTTTCGCAGGTCGTGGTAAACACGAGAAACTGAAAGAATGCATTAGCGGTGTATGTGGCGAAAAGAAATGTCAGGACCTGTGGCACAGGTCCGTAGGATGTGTCAGCAACTGTAAAATGGAATGTGTTTGCAAGAAAGCCTATTACCGAAGCGAGGAAGGTGTCTGCGTTTTGCGAGGGCGGTGCAAAAAACCCGGCAATTTCGTGAAACCACCAACTTTGTCTTTGAAATTTCTGCATTAGAAACAAACACGGCAGTATTTCAGGAGAGAATGGAGGCTTGAAGCAATGAATTTTCTTGATTACCAGGTCTTGCTGGAGCTAACAATTCGACAAGTCATCTTCTCTTGAAAAGAGTGAGTAATAAGCGTATCAGTGTTTGATAAATTCCACCTAAAAAGCTGCAATTTTAACGTAATTATCTGTTTCTTCAAGCATTAGAAAATGCGCTCCACATGCGTGTAATAAATACTACTTTATTATTATAGGCCTTTTTCGATATTATTTATTCGGTCCACAACTACCGCAGCAGAGTTGATACTTGTCCAAGGCAGGCACGCATAGTCTTATATACCGGGCCGCAAAATGGCGTCCTAGGCGAGCGTGTCTGAGCCGTAGACCAGCCCGCTCCAAACAGCATCTCTCAACAGCAGATCAACATGTCTTCATGCCATGTACACGGAATAGTACAAGGTAAGGAAGAAGTAAAATGCATTGATAAAACAAAACGTATGATTTGGTGGATATTCTCTTGAAATAAATGCTCGAAGTCATCGACTGTTGTTCTTTTCATACAATCTGGGGCACGCATAGTTAAAAATGATCTCATTGACGTGTATAGCCGTATGATGAGGCACGCATGAATTGTGGAGTACGCAGACGCCGCGCGGACTGTGGACCTGCCACTAACTTTATGAGTGTGAATTTTCATGAACGAAGCACCAGCACGCACTCAGCACTGATGTCCGTTTATGACACAAACTTGGCGTTGACACTTTCATGTTAGCCTAATGCCTTGTCATTTGTAAAATATTCCAGACATAAAGCAGGCAACGCAACGGAACACTGCCAACAGCATCAATGTTTTTTTAGAACTACCACAAGCGTTCCTCGTCCTCATCTGCTTCGTGCCTAAATTTTTGGCTGATCAAGTATCACGGGCGACCGAGAACCGAACATTTCCTAAATATTATATACGTCAAATATCAAGGCGCTGGAGTTTATACCTGTAGAACATGAACTGTGACTATCTAGAGTACAATGGTGAAAGTTTCGCTGCGGCAGGAAAATTTCTTTAGCCATATTGTACCTGAGATCTAAATAACAAAACATTGTAGGCGGCTCAAGTAAATTGAGGCTTTCATACTTTGCATAAATTGAAGTTTATGTTTGAACGGCTATGAAATACAGAAAATACAATTAAGAAGCATTGGTTGAGCATAATGTTTGTTGCAGTGCCCTTGCGTTCGCTGTTTATTACTCCATATATGCGTATGCTTTGTAATGGCTCATCATTATAAAAAAATGCTACACTTATCAACACCTTATTTTTAATGAAGAAAGAAGTTTGTCGTGTAAAGCTTTAAAAGTTTCTTCCCGAGTTGGGAATAACCATATGCGAACAGCAAATTGCATTGAAGGCATTACGTCTACAGAATAAAAATGCGAAAAAATATACGTTAGCCGTTATGCGTAGTTGAGAGAAGATATATCCTAGAAACCTATGAAACGGAGGGTCCGTATTCGGCCATTCGGAAGATGCAACAACGTTCTACCATGCTAAATCGCGAGAAAGCCTGGCTATCACAAAAGATTTCATCATTACATATTGATAAACTGTAATCTGGAAGACCACTGTTGTTTGTATGTCTTATCTAAGTGTATTGTGATTTCACGTTGCACCTGCCGTGGTATCGAAAATCGCCGAATCGAGTACCAGATGTAGTGGCCGTATCTTTGATGCAGGCTAAAATGGTAGACACAAGTTTATGTAGACTTGGGTGCATAGTAAGAATATCTTACATGTGGTCGAAATCTCCACTACGAAGTCTTTTGTAATCATATCATCACGTTTTATATTTAAACCTCAGATATGGTTAATAAAGATGATAATTTTTCTTGCGGTACCGCGATGCTAAAATTTTTGTCTGTCTCTCTGTCTGTCTGTCTGTCTGTCTGTCTGTCTGTCTGACTGTCTGTCTGTCCGCCGCAAGGATGCCCCAAACGGTACCAAAGGATACCCCAAACGACCAACCCTATCCGCACCGCCCACCAACATTGCTCAAGTTCCAACGTTCATACTTGTGCGATTGTCAATTAAAAAGCAAGTATCGCCCATATCTGTGCCATCATAACAAGTAAATATTGTGTATGTGTGGTTTTCTACTAGAGAAGGCATACAAAAGTAATTCTAAGGACCGTAGCGTTAATCACGCCGTGCTGACAGTGCAACGTGGTGCTCAAAAAATTGCCCGCAGCTTCCCTCGGGGGAACAATGAGGAGGATGCGGGGCATATAATTGGTTAACAGGGGTGTTAAAGTGCGACTTACTTGGGTCGATGGCTAAATTGGTTAACGTGGTTGTGAAATGGGGTGTTAAATTGCGACTTACTTGGGTCGATGGCTAAATTGGTTAACGTGGTTGTAGGAGGGGCTGTTAAATGAGTGAACACGTACACACGTATGCGAAAGGACGGCGCTGGTCGAAGGGACGTCGATCATTGTGTTTGTGGATTCGTTGGAATTCATTTCACCGCGACCTTGGACGTCGACGCACCGTACAAACCAACCGACGAGCGGCAACTGAGCGAGCGAGCGCCGACCTTGAGTATATATACAGCGCGACGGCGCATGCACTGTCAGCTGTTGAATGTTCTCGAAGGAGAAGCGCGCGGCACAGATGGCGACGGCGCGACGGCGCATGCGCTGTCAGCTGTCGAATGTTCTCGAAGGAGAAGTGCGCGCGGCACAGATGGTGGGCGACATGCGCGCGCGTCAGCTGTCGAATGTTCGAGAAGCGGTGCGGACGGCGCGGACGGCGCACTACAAGGCGCGAGTATAAGATGCTTCCGCATCTAATATACAGCGCGACGGCGCATGCACTGTCAGCTGTTGAATTTTCTCGAAGGAGAAGCGCGCGCGCGGCACAGATGGCGACGGCGCGACGGCGCATGCGCTGTCAGCTGTCGAATGTTCTCGAAGGAGAAGCGCGCGCGGCACAGATGGTGGGCGACGGCGCGACGGCGCATGCGTGCGCGTCAGCTGTCGAATGTTCGAGAAGCGGTGCGGACGGCGCGGACGGCGCGGACGGCGCACTACAAGGCGCGAGTATAAGATGCTTCCGCATCTAAAAGGCAACTGTTTCCAACGCTTTGCTAAGACGACACTGTGGTGGCACCTGCCCGTCGCTTTGTGTTCTACACCTTATCGCCTGAAAGACGGGCGGGTGCACCGTCCTTTGTTTTCGAACATAGCTGCCAGATAGCGCTCGTTTCTAACGTGTCTCGATTCGCTTGTGCGCCTTCGCTGCACGGATCAAGACTCTCCATTGCAGCACCTCCAAAATACGATTCAGCGATTTTTTCGTGCAGAACATCAAATAAACGTTTTGTTCACTTTCCCCAGACGCAGTACTTTCGTCTTTTGATGACATTGGCAGTGAAACATGCAGGTACAGAGCCAATTTTTTATTACATGCGAAGTTCTCAAATATTAACATGGCCTAGATATGGAAGTTTGACCATTGTTTTAGCATGTAGCAATCGAGCCGTTGTGCTGCTAAGCACGTGGGTGAAGGCTTTGTTCCTGCAACATGACCAAAGGAAACAGTTAACAGGGAATAGTGAGCAATGCTAAGAAAAAATAAATGAAAAAAATAAAATGATCCAGCTAGTGCCACACGCAGGCACACGACAGGCTTCGTTTGCCCTCATTTTGCCGAGAACGGAGTGTAGGCTATTATCCAAAACAAAAAAAAAAACCACCCAGCTCTTCGTATCGCTTTCAAATTTTCGGCTTAGTGATCAGAAAGCACAAGAGAGACTACTGGCCTATGGAATTCCCCACCTGAGAAGAAAGGAGGCAGGAAGAAGAAAGCAACAAGGGAAGAAGAGAAGGTTTAGCAGTTCTTCAAAAAAACCTTGAAATTATAATCTTCAGATGCCCGTGCCGTGTTCCCCCATTAAATTTTTACTTACACAGAGCTGGTCTGACACTTTCTCCCCTTTGTCCGTTCTGCGAAGAATCAGAAACTATTGAACATTATTTTGGCTCATGTCGTAACTATGGGACATGAGCCAAAGTCGTTTCTTAAAAAATCAGGAAATGACTTTTAGATATTCCATTTGCGAAGCTAGGTTTAAATTTAACCACAGAAAATGTTCTAAGTTCTGGTGCCTCTGTTTTGGGAAATTGCCACAGAGATGCATTCGATGCGGTGTGTAATTTTATTCAAGACTCTAAACGTTTTTCAACATAAAGCCCACGTTAACACATACTAAAAAAACGGGTCGAAAAGTAATTTTCAATTCTGGATAAATCCGTGACACACCAAATTACTCGTGTTTGGCAAAACCAGCTCTCTGGTCGGCTCCCAAAATCAAGTTGTAGCTATTAGTGTCTACTTTGTCATTGATTCTTTTTTCTCACTATCTAAATCTTTGGTTTCTTTCTTTTTTTTTAACATGCTGTCTTCACTATACAACTCCCCCCCCCCTCCTTTTTTTTTCGTTGTAAGCAATAATGCAGTTATCGTAAATATGAGACTACATGTTCTCTTGGCGAATGCCCTAGAGTGGGTACGAGCCATAGATTAGAGGATACAAACAAACAAACTTTAAGCAGATGGCAACCCTGAGCGCGGAAAAGGGACTAGTGGAGTGAAACGTATCAGAAGAGAGCTGTTATAAAAGATGGACAATAAAAATAAAACTTGAAAGGAATTATATTATGACACTCAAAGTTTGTCGCTTTAATCAGTTGCCCTGAAAAATCTGATAACGCTTTCAAAACCTTCTAAGCAGAGAATAGACTCAGCAAGTGCCCCAAACCCTTTGTTATGACAAAAACAATCATGCTCTGTATATAGTGCATCAGCAAGTTTTGTATTGTGCATTGAAATGGGTGCACTCGCACAGCAGATGAGCGATGGTTTTGTCGCAGCCGCAGTCATTACACGTAGAGGTACTGGCAATTCTAATAAAAAAGGAGTACGCATTTGTGAAGGACAAGTCACATGCGGCACAGAGAAGTCTCCTTAGCATTAGATTTTCTCGATAAAAGACGAAGCTTGAGATAGGGCTGCAATTTTTATAGGCGAAGGTTTGTGAATGCCATCAACTTCCATTGTGCCACTGTGATGTCACATGCCAGCGATAGAAGCCTTGTAGCTACTTCGTTTCTTGAAATTGGTATGGCTGTCTGTGATCAATTACCATCATGTGCAGTTTGAGTGGCCTACACTGCGTGGTAGTTGCCATATATACCACAATGACCTGGTATTCACTGGTACACTATGCGGTGCTGTTTAGCGATTGCACGGTTATGATGAAGTCTTATTTATCACTTACTAACTCCTGATTAGGCCCATTACGAAAGGGTGACACAAGACATTGAAAAGCTACTTTGGAGTCTAAGATGGTAAACCCGCTTGCGATGGTTCTTCAACTATAAACTATATGCTGGATGGATGGCCGTGAGTTCTGCAGCCATTGATCACCTGAAATGCAATGCGTGGAATTTTCTGTGGTTGGTCTTGGCCTTTCTATATGATGTGGAGTACATACACGTTACAACAGTAGCTTAAGTAACGGCTGTGGAGACTGAGGAATCATAGCAGTAAGGCATCTTTGTTTCTACCAAAATCTGGCTGATTGATAGGTGCATATCTCTGCGCGTACTTCACAGCGACCTAACATATAAATCATACGATGTAATAAAATGCCAAAATCTAGCTCTCTGCAATGTGTTATCGCTTCCTGTATTATGGCGGTATATGTGTGTTTTCTTTCTATTCTGGACCTTTGCGGAATGCTGTGACATTCACCGAGTTAAGCACTGTGAAAATCGGAATACACAGGCACAAGTATTTTACAAATTGTGGTGCAGCGGCACTTCAAAAAAAGAAAAAAAAAACTTTAGGCAAGGTTCTCGTACAAAGTCCGTATCAAAACGCTCTGTATTCTTTATTGTTATATTGACAGCTACTGTACTATTGGTGTAAAAAAACTGTGACGCTCCCTAACAGTTGACACTAGCAGTACCAGTTCACCTTTGTCTCTCTCTTTTTCTTGTTTAGCGTACCATTATTTGCGCATATAAACGGTATGTCGATAACATGCGGAACTCCCTTAAACTCAGTCATAAACATGAAAACAACAGATATCTTGATTTCCTTAGTTATATTTGCCATTTGTGCCTGCCATACAATTGTACAAGTCCAGGCACAGATTTTTGCGAACTTTGGTGGCTTGGGGAATCGACCATATGGAAACATCAATGAAGCAAAAGCAAATATGTTTGGAAATTTTAAAGTGATTGTTATGCTCTTCATTCTCCCACTCTTTTGGTACCGGCTACGCGCTGCTTTCCTTATGTTTTATTCTTTGGTACACGAAACATACACAACTCTTTTTTTTTTCGTCCACATGCACCACCTGCTTTCCTCTTGTATTCTGGAGCAAAGCAGCAGGTCACATCGTTTTATAGTTGGAGCTTACCTTTCGAGCTTTTTGTTGTGCTCCTTTTCTCTACCTATTAAAAATATTTCCTGCAATTTTTTTCATTGCTGAGCTGACATGTTTTCGCGTACGAGACGGAAAGCGCTGGGAACTATTTCTTATGAGTTTATATCACCTCCTATATTGCTTAGAAATACACAGGCCTGTAGCAGTTCAAGAACTCAATAAAATCAGTTCAAAGTGGTGTTCAAAGAGATGGAGTTTCTAATTTTAATAATGGTTTTACATGAAATATTTGTGGCTCTTGCCCTCATAAGCAGGCGCTTAAAGTAGAGAAGAGTTAGTGCGCCCCAAGAGACAAGAAGCACTACCAAGTATTATACTATATTTTCGGAACAATATATTAAATCTGACATTTGCTGTGTGCGCTTTCGTCGTTGGTTTCCATGCACATGGTGGTAAATCAGGTAATTCAATGCATGAAAGGAAATATATTTGTTTCATATCGAGAACTCTATCCACAGTTTCTTCACCATCATGTCTGACTATGCCCACTGCAGTGTAAACGCCTCTCCCATGCTCCGACAATAAACCCGGTCTTGTTCTTTCTGTTTCCCCGTTTTACCCGCAAACTTTAAAGTCTCATCGGTCCACCAAACTTTCTGTCTCCCCCTCGTGCGTTTGCCTTTTCTGAGAATCCAGTCAATTACCCTTATTGACCAGCGGCTAGCCAGCCTACGCGCTGCGTGCCCGGCCCGTGTTCATTTCTTTTTCTTGATTTAAACTATGATATCTCTTACCACGATTTGCTCCCTCACCCACTCTGCTTTTTTCTTGTCTCCTAAGGTTCCACTTATCATTTTTCTTTTCATTGCTCGCTGCGTCATGCTCAATTCAGGCTGAATCGTCTTCGTAAGCCTACATACCTTTGCTCCGTTGGTAAGTACCGGTAAGATGCAGCTGTTATATTCGTTTCTTTTGAGTGTTAGTTGTAGATTACTATTCATAGTTTAAGAATGCTTGCCGAATGTGATTCAATCAACCCTTATTTTTCTAGTTAGTTCACTCTTATGGTTCGGCTCCGCGGTTACTACCTGTCATAAATAGAAATAATCCTTTATGAATTCCAGTGTCTGTCCACCTAATGCAAAGTGATGTTGTCGGTCGAGGCGGTTGCACACTACTTGAGTTTCATGCATATTCATTTTCAGATCTGCTCTTCTGCTTTCCGTGTGCAGTTCAGTAATTATCAGCTGTGATTCGTCCCCTGAGTTACTCAACAACATTTTTTTCATTGCAAGCTAAGCCATGGTCCTTGAAGTCTTCGCAATTTTCTTGCATTGTTCTATTAGGCATTAAAACATTCGGCTCAAATCCTGATGCCTCGTGTAAGCTTGTGATGCTTTTTATTTTTCTCTCTTTTTAAAATGAAATGTGCTCGTAGTTTCCTTACTTTGAATGTCACTCCATTTTATGCTAATTCACCACTCTCAGCTGTAGCTTGGTACCACACAGAATGAAATTTTAGAATTTTTGTTAACCACTAGTCTTTTCTTACGAAAGAAACAATATTTGCCCTTATATACATATATAGACGGAAACTTTTGGGGACAATTCCTTCTGTAACTTGTCGGCTTGTGCTCACGTAACAGGCAAACTCTTTAATTTGAATTCCTAGTGTTTGTACTGCTCCAATTGTTTTATTTTTATTTCAACATACAGTTCTGCTAAATGACAAAAGTAAATGTAATCACTTGAAACAATTTCAGAAGTAAATATATTGCTAATTTAAACGCCTAGAATGGTGAGACACCAATGATTTTGAGCAACTTTTAAGCGTGAACTAAAAAAAAAAACATCTAACGCAGCCTCACTGTGATGACATTGTTGTAATTCTACTTTGTTCATATATAGCGTTTTTTCAACAATGACCATTCGTGTTCTGATCGTAATCATGCTTCTGTGGCATCGAAATCAGTGCTATTTTATCTGTGAAGCACTTTCAGGGGCTAGGTTGCCGTGTGCTATTGTTGTGGCCTGACCTAAAGCAAATAAAAAAGACACAGCTTTGCCTCAAAGGCGAAGCAATGAACACAATAGCAACAATTTGAAAGGTCACGCGCAGAATGGAAAGCAGATCGAAACGTGCCCCGCGTTTCTCGCGCAGAAATAACGCACGAAACGCACTCACCGGTATGGATGCACGCGAATACGCGTTTAGTTTGTTATTTCGCTGAGTCTGAAAAGCGCGCGCTTTTCGCGAAGGCAGACTGCAATGATTGCAGTGATCTTTGTGTGCCCGGTAACTACAGCAAAATCGTTCCACGTAAAGCTCGAGGCCAGCCAAGGCGTATGATCTTCCCCTCCTCGCCACCGCGCGATAAAGGCGTGCGAGGGAACGTCGCTCCTCTTCTCAAAGCCAGGCAAAATACGCGTAGGAAATTAGAGCGTGTGCCGCTGCACAATGTGTCGACGTGCGCTCATTGCGCCATCTTTCTGGTAATGCCGAAAATGCTGCAGCAGTGAGTGGTAGGTATAAATAGCTTGATTGATTTGTGGGGTTTAACGTCCCAAAACCACCATATGATTATGAGAGACGCCGTAGTGGAGGGCTCCGGAAATTTCGACCACCTGGGGATCTTTAACGTGCACCCAAATCTGAGTACACGGGCCTACAACATTTCCGCCTCCATCGGAAATGCAGCCGCCGCAGCCGGGATTTGAACCCGCGACCTGCGGGTCAGCAGCCGAGTACCTTAGCCACTAGACCACCGCGGCGGGGCAGGTGTAAATAGCTTGCTTTTTTGAACGGTGAAGGACGTTCTCCGGGGTGACTCAGTGGTTAACGTCTCGCTTTCACGACGCAGAAATGCCACGTTTGATTCCGTGCGTCAGACTGCTTTTTTCTGAATTTTTTTTTATTTATTGCGTTTTCATATATATATATATATATATATATATATATATATATATATATTTGTATATATATATATGTGTGACGTAAGAAGGTAGCGACGGGTAGTAGAGGCAGAGAATGAAGAAGTGCAGAATGGAAAAAACATGGAGTATGAGCCAGGCCACGTGCCCCATTCATCATAGCGTCACACAAGTCGACAGGATGAAGACCTGGCCACCTCTCATCAACCTCACATCATTCACGAAGCCACCTGCAGTACGCCTCAACTGAATATCGACCACAGAAGAGGTGATCTCAGGCGCATTCAGTTACCGGCACCATGACAGAACCATCGACTGAGCTCGACATCCCCAAGTACACCGGATCAGCGAACGACGGACCCGTACAGGACTGGTTCAACCCCTTCGAGGTCCACGCCGCCGCTGCATCCTGGTCGGAACGGGAGATGATCATCAACTTCACTGACTACATCTCCGGTGAGGCATTCAAGTTTTACCTGACACACATATACGAAAACGACGAATCATGGCAAAAGATCAGGGAAGAGATGATTGCCCGTTTTAATGACTACGATAAGGACCTCCTCATTGCCGACCATCTGCATACAACCACACTCGATCGCCACCGTTCACGCTTATTTCTCAAGAAACGGGGCGTTCCACAAGGTTTCTCTTCACGAAAGTCGGCATTTTCAAAGTCGTGGCACCAACATACGACACGAGACGTCGCCCACCCTACTGATGCCTTTCATGCTTCGTCTCGCATACGTGGTCCACCACCTGGTTTTCTACGAAGCGGCTCTTCAAAGGCTCCTAACGGTCACTATTCGTGTCATAAGGATGCCTTGTTCATGGTAGACCAGTTGGCACATGGGGAAAATTCCAAACAACGCCAAGATGACTCAAAGAGTGAAAATCAGTCTTCACGCATTGGAGCAGCTTACTTCCCATCTCGCAGACTTGGCCCGCCTCCTGGTTTTTCATCGCTTGGCTCTTTCGTGACTCACAATGTCCATCTCACATCTAGCACGGTCACAATGGTCGGGATAGAGCTGCGGAGCTCGGACGATGCTACGCCAAGCCCTGGACTTACCACCCAGATTCATGCGCCAGAACAGCTCGCATCGTTAGTTGCACAGAAAGAGGGCGATTCACAACTCAAACCCAGCCGAACTACCCCTGTTGCGGTGTTGCCGTCCAGTGCGCTGCCACCAGAAACTCCATACTCAGAAGGCTCAGACGCATCGAACGTCGCATGCTACCAGGCGCAAGAACCACTCATAGTGAGCCGCGAAGAAGAAGCCCCTGATGAACTATCGGTCAACTCTGATTGTGTTTTGTCCCAAGAGTTCATTTCCACGGCACCGCAGACTTGCCAAAATTTGCATTTTCAACCTGGTGATGCGACGTCACATGTTGTACCCTCATGCAGTGGTCATCAATCCAAGAATCGAACCAATTCAGAAGCAAATCATACATTAAACCTCGTACACAGTTGTCTTTCAGAAGCGTCCGTAATCAACCATGTCACAGAAGCCTCTGAAGAGCAGGCTAGCAATGATGGCGCACCACCAACTATGCCCGATAAGCAAGAAACCTGTTCACCATGTATCAGCTCTCTACAGGACCCGTCAAACCTCAAAGTAAATGAATGTCCCATTCCGGAAGGCTTGCCACTACAGCCATTTCCTGAGCAGCATCAGCAAAGTAAGCATAGCCAAGCGCGCAACCTCATGCGACAACAACTTAGACTGCAACGAAGGCACCGACGAATGCGAAATTCTACGGAAGCACACTCACCAATTGAAGAACAGCATAAAATAAGATCTCTAACCCAAAAAGTACTTCAAGACGTCAAATTTTCTCGCACTGAGGAAAGTCGCCAGAGACGCTCCCAGCGCCTGCAGTTACACAGACCGCAACACCACGGAAAACGCCAAGAAAGATGCGGAAGCACTTCTTGCGTACCACCAGCCCGCAGGCATCACGCCGTCACAATCCGCCAAAGAGCACGCATTTTAGAAGCAAAGCATCTGTCGCAGCCACGACTCAGAATCCAACGCATGAGACATCCGACTTTCCTACGCTACAAGGACTTCCAACCTTGTTCATTACTCAATACTAACCAGGTTGTGCCATCATCATTTTTAACGCTGAAGGCATGGTTATGCTCTCCAGAGCGCAACAGCCAACCTCGGCCACTTGAGGTCTCCTAGATATCACCGGACTGCCTTTCCTGTGAACATTTTGTGCAAGTGCATGGAACCACCGTGTGGCATGGAACTACTGCATTTTCTGGCATTATTTTTTTAGATGCGGAAGCATCTTATACTCGCGCCTTGTAGTGCGCCGTCCGCACCGCTTCTCGAACATTCGACAGCTGACGCGCGCGCATGCGCCGTCGCGCCGTCGCCCACCATCTGTGCCGCGCGCGCTTCTCCTTCGAGAACATTCGACAGCTGACAGCGCATGCGCCGTCGCGCCGTCGCCATCTGTGCCGCGCGCGCGCTTCTCCTTCGAGAACATTCGACAGCTGACAGCGCATGCGCCGTCGCGCTGTATATATACTCAAGGTCGGCGCTCGCTCGCTCAGTTGCCGCTCGTCCGTTGGTTTGTACGGCGCGTCGACGTCCGAAGTCGCCGTGAAATGAATGCCAACGAATCCACAAACACAATGATCGACGCCCCTTCGACCAGCGCCGCCCTTTCGCATACGTGTGTACGTGTTCACTCATTTAACACCCCCTCCTACAACCACGTTAACCAATTTAGCCATCGACCCAAGTAAGTCGCAATTTAACACCCCATTTCACAACCACGTTAACCAATTTAGCCATCGACCCAAGTAAGTCGCACTTTAACACCCCGTTAACCAATTATATGCTCCGCATCCTCCTCAGTGTTCCCCCAAGGGAAGCTTCGGGCAATTTTTTTATAAGACTCCATTTGTTAATGCTTTCTATATTGTAGCTCGCGCATTCTTTCGGGGGAGGAGAAATCATGTGACGTAAGAAGGTAGCGACGGGTAGTAGAGGCAGAGAATGAAGAAGTGCAGAATGGAAAAAACTTGGGGTATGAGCCAGGCCACGTCCCCCATTCATCATAGCGCCACACACACACACACACACACACACACACATATATATATATATATATATATATATATATATATATATATATATATATATATATATATATATATATATATATATATATATATATATATATATATATATACGGTTCATGACATCAATGCCGACACCGGCGGCAAAATTCAGCTGAGAGCGTCCATATAATTGCTATCGCAATAAAATGAATACGGCGTATCCATACGAGCACTTGTTCGCCCTAAGAAAGAGTTTTTTTTTCCTTTTGTTCTTCGAGTGCCTCGATGGTGATGTTAAATGCAGAGCACTTCAAGTATAATTGCATATCCAAAATTAAGAAGAGGAAGCGATCGAGTAATTGAAAGTGAGAGTAAAAAGTTATGAAGGAAATATAAATAAAGAGAAACAAAGAGACAGAAAAGGCAGTATAACTAGTCAATACGAAGAGAAAGAGAGGGAGGAAGAACAAGAAAGGTAAATATACAAAGACAGCTACCCAGTTTCCTAATCCTCTCAGGCTTAGTGCCACTGGTGCAAAGCTGGTCTAATTTCATTATTACGTTATCCTAAGTATAGCGTACCCTCACTTCTTTTTTCGTTGTATTGAATGCAGGTACGTTTGTTGCGCTCTTTCTATAGTCAACGTAAACTGAGAAGTGCACTTGAATCCCGAAAACAGCCCGTCGTAATTTATTCAATTCGGAAGTGTTGTGTTAAACGTGAAACCTAAAGTCACATGTGGACTTGATAGTCTGTCAGCAGAGTTATGATTCATTTTTGTTCTTTTTTTCAGCTACAGCTAGTGGAACTACTACGAAAACTCCTGCAACCCTCAAATCTCTTGGAACAAGCAGCAGTACAAAAATTTTCAGCAGTACAAAAAAATAGTTTTGTTGTGACGAAAACCGTTGAAAGCTTTGCACTTATATATACATTTTTTAGCGCTATGACAATGTCACGAAGGCAAGGATGAAAACCTGAAGGCTAAGCCACACGTAGAAACTTTCTTTTAACCTGTAGTGCGACATTTGGGAAAAATAGTTCAGTACGTTGTTCTAAACCTAATACTGATATAGGTGCCCTCATTTGGGCTTGAGGGATGTAAAGGCACTAGCTGGATTAACTTTCCGCGACAACAACGCTGGATGGAATGAAAAGATTTCGTAAACATCATTGAGTCCATGTGTAAGCGTATGGACTGTGTGAAAATACACATTCTGCCAGAACATGGTTAATGGTTGTCGTGTAAGTCAACTGACCAAAACAGAGTGAGTTCAAAGCAGCGCAAGCTTTCACACGTCTCATTCCTGAGTGATGCAGCCATTTAGGCCGGGCAGCGCTGCAAGCGAGTGCCAAACAAAAAGAAAAAAGCGGAAGTAGGATAATGCACATGGTGCAAGTGTCCCTTATCCTTACTCCGCTAGAAGCTCCTCAATGGACTCGAAACTAAAAAAAAGATTGGAGGTCCCCTAAGGTGCTCCTTTCAAAGTTGAACGTGAGAGCGATATCCTGTCTATCGTGCGAACTTTACCTACTATAGCACATACTTTTTGTTGTGTGACGTTACTCGAGAAGATTAAATTGTACATTACATAATGTAAGCGATCGTCCATCTTCTCACAATTTTCTACAAAAAGATGGAGCATTTAATAAACTTCGACGCCATCCGGGTCATCGATACGGAACGTTGCCGCACAAAAAGGCAGTTCTTAAAGTCTTGGCTTATCTAAACAACACAAGAAAACCTTAAAGACCTTGCGGAGTGTACGAATACGTGCATGATCTGCGGAAGCAGTAGAGAAAACACCGAGCAAAAAGAACTGTGGGAAGAAAGACGATGGAGAGGGGGACACCATAACCTTGACTCGACTTGACACCACTAAGAAAAGTTACGAGCTTCGGAGTGGGCTGGACAGCTACCTTTGAAGAAGGAACCAAATCGGCCCGTTAAACGCCGGGGAATTTTCAGGGGCGAAGCTCCTTAAGGTGTCACCCGATCATCCTCTGTCGTAACTACCTGTCTAGGGTATGTGCCACAGGAGAGTTTAGTTCTTGGAATGTCCGGTAGGGGACGGTGCATGTATATAATGAATATGTGATGAAATTATGCTTCTTGGAATGTCCGCTAGATGGTTGTACTTGTATATAATCAAAATATAATGAAAAAAAAGCTCCTTAAGGCATCACCTGATCGTCCTCTGTAGTAACTACCTCTCTCGGGTATGTGCCACAAGAGAGTTTAGTTCTTGGAAAGTACGCTAGGGGGTGGTACTTGTACATAATCACTATATAACGAAAAGATGCGAGATCTTGGTCCTTGGAGTGTTCACTAGAAGGACGTACATACAGACAGACAGATGGACAGACGCACAGACGGACAGATCAACACAACACTGGACGGACGGACGACTGCATGAACGGACAGACGGACGCTTCGCCCCCCTCCTCATCATTCAGTTCGTGGATATGCCATGATTTTTTAGACTTTAGTTTGAACATTGGTAACCATTGAATTGAATGGGCTGAAGAGTTTGTTTTAATCGCATGAATGAGCAATATTCTTACACGACATCGGCAACGAAAGAGCATCATAGACGACGAAGACGATGAAAGCGACCGCGCTCGTGTTGTTGTTGCTGCTGTTCTTCCATCTTGGCTGCAGCTGCCTCTGACTCTCCCTGTATATTTTGTAATCATATTTACTTCATTCATTCTCTCACCCCCATGACATTTGGTGGTGGGGCGGGGCACTACACGATTTAACAGAGCTCCGCAGTGGCCGACGCTTGAATTTTTTTACCATGACAAACCAGGAACCGGCTCCCGCCGAGGTGACTACAACAACTGTTGTCCTTCCGCCGCTAAAAATCCTGGCACGTTCTGTGGCACGGATGATGTCGACATCGAAGAATGGTTGCCGTTGTACGAACGTACAAGTAAGAATTACCGCTGAAATGAAACTCTTATGTTAACCAAATCATGCTCTACTTGAAAGGAACAGCAAATGTGTGGTTCGAGAACCAAGAAGATGAAATTGGAAGCTGGGATGCGTGCAAAGAAAAGATGCGCGCTTTTTTCGGCAAGTCTGTGGGTAGAAAGGCAGCGGCCAAGAAGGAGTTGGCATCTCGTGCGCAAACGTCATCAGAGTCCTACGTGACTTACATACAGGACGTGCTTGCCCTTTGCCGAAAAGCGGACAACGGTATGAAAGAAACCGAAAAAGTAGCCCACATATTGAAAGGCATTGCAGATGATGCATTCAACCTTCTCATATGTAAGGACTGCAACACGGTCCATGCCATCATTAAGGAGTGCCAGCGTTTTGAGGCCGCAAAAAGTCGACGATCGCCCATAATTTCACTCGACTACCAAACACAGCAGCAACCTTGTCGTGCGAAGACAGGCCTGCTCTACAGACGCCGTCAAGTGCAGAGCACGTGACCAAGATAATCAGACGTGAACTTTAAGCTCTGTCTCCTGCATCCACGTGCTCCCATGCCTGTGACTTTAGCCCTCAGATGGTGCCACTGGTACATGTCATTGCGTGACAAGACCTTTCTAATGCTGGAGTGCACAACAGCTCCCTCTCAGCCGATCAACCGTCGTCGACCCCCTGTTTCGTATGCCCAAAGCCAAAACCTTCCGGCGCGCCCTCGCAATTCAGCCGAGTGGAAGACTGCTGACGATCGCCCAATTTGTTTCAACTGCCACCGTATCGGACACGTGGCCTGCCATTGTAACACTCGGTGGTATTGGCATCAGGCATCCTATGGGTACCCCCATCGCCAAGAGAGGGGTTATGGACGCTTTCAAACTTATCGGGAGTCATCTCAGGCCACTAGTGAAGACGTTCCTTCTATGCCGCCATATCGTCGTCGCTCTCCATCTCGGCGTGCTCACCAGTCCGCTCATCGCTCTCCCGTCTCCCATCGTCTCGCTCGCCCCAATTTCGCCACCGACCAACGTCGCCGACTGACCCCCTGCCGCGGGAAAACTAGATGATGCAGCTCCCGGAGGTGATGCTGCATCGACCACTTGCCCACCAAATACTCTGACCATGCTGCCGACTCGATGCAACCTTATTGACATTGATGTAGATGACACACCCATTGTTGCACTTGTGCACACAGGGGCTCACATATCAGTGATGAATTCAGAACTTCGTTGCCGCCTTAGGAAAGTTTTAACGCCACCCACAGTGCCACTCATCCAGGTCGCCGACGGCGGCAAATATCCCGTGCTTGGAATGTGCTCCGGGCGTATAAGTGTGGCTGATCGCTCCACGACAGTGCTATTTGCTGTGCTCGAGAAGTGTTCCCACGAACTTATCCTCAGCAGGAACTTTTTATCCACCCACTCTGCCCTTATTGATTGTGGAACCGGCATGCTTCAACTTGATTTATCGTGTTACTATGACGACCCAACACCAGCTAAACCCCGTCTGTGTTCTGCAGATCACGTTCGCCTAGCACCTCAAGCCGTTACTTACGTGAACCTGAGATCTGTCCCTCCTGTTCCCGGTGGTGACTACATGTTGACACCTATTGCTGACGTTCTGCTGGCCAAAAAATGTTGCCGTGCCTCACACACTTTTGACAGTCGCGGGAAATACAGCATCTCTTCCGATCCTAAACTTCAGGTGGTGCGCTCAAGTTATCCCAGATGGTATGACTTCGCCAAAAGTTTTTTCTATAGATGCATGCTGCCATTTCGGCGTTCGTTGCCGAATATTCTTCGTCCTCTGCTCCGTTTTCATCCTCGAAAAGCGCAGCGGATGCCACCATCGACAAGATCATCGCTCCGGACCTTCTTTGAGCACAGGCACCTGACATCCGGCACCTGCTGAAATCCTACCGCGACATCTTTGATTTTTATGACCACCCTTTGGGTCATACATCCTTTGTAACTCATAGGATTAACACTGGAGACGCCAGCTCCATCTGACGACGTCCTTATCGCGTGCCTAATGCTGAGCGACAAGTTATCCAGCACGAAGTTAAAGAATTGCTCACAAAAGACGTCATTCAACCTTCCTGCAGTCCATGGGCATCGCTGGTCGTGCTATTCAAGAAGAAGGATGGCAGCTGGCGCTTCTGCGTAGACTACCGTCACTTAAGCAAAGTAACACGTGCGGACGTGTATCCACTGCCGCGGATTGACGATGCTCTCGACTGCCTACATGGGTCTGCCTACTATTCATCTATCGACTTGCGATTAGGATACTGGCAGATTTCTGTCGATCACCGAGACCGTGAGAAAACTGCATTCATCACACCGGATGGACTTTTCCAGTTCAAGGTTATGCCAATCGGATTGTCTAATGCACCAGTTACATTTGAAAGGATGACGGACTCTCTCCTGCGTGGATACAAATAGACCACGTGCCTGTGCTTTCTCGACGAAGTCATCGTATTTTCACCTACATTCGAAAGCCACCTTAGCCGCCTAATGGCTGTTCTTGAGGTTTTCCGCAAAGCAGGACTTCAGCTCAACTCTTCCAAATGTCGCTTTGGCCGTCGGAAAATTACTGTGCTGGGCCACCTTCTCAGTGCTCGAGGCGTGCGACCTGATCCTGACAGAATTCAAGTTGTCAAAGATTTTCCCATACCACGTTCCGCAAAAGATGTACGGAGTTTTATCGGTCTTTGTTCTTACTTTCCACGTTTTGTGAAGAATTTTGAGGACATTTCCCGACCACTTACGGAGCTACTGAAAAAGAACATGCCTTTTTTTAGGGTACTGACGAAGTAACTGCCTTCAGCACCCTTACAACATTACTTACTTCCCCACCCATCTTGTCCTATTTCGACCCGTCAGCCCATACTGAAGTTCGTACCGATGCCAGCGGACATGGAATCGGTGCTGTTCTCACCCAGCGGCAACCAGGACAGGATGGCGTGATTGCTTATGCCAGTCGCCTCCTTTCTGCTTCGGAGAGCAAGTTTTCCATTACAGAGCGTGAGTGCCTCGCACTAGTCTGGGTGGTCGGAAATTTTCGGCCATACTTGTTTGGCCGCACCTTTTCGGTAATTATAGATCACCATGCCTTGTGCTGGCTGTCGTCCCTTAAAGATACAACAGGACGACTTCACCGTTGGGCCTTGAAACTACAAGAATACAGCTTCGATGTGGCATACAGATCTGGCCTAATGCACCTGGATGCCGACTGTATATCCCGTCACCGCGTGGACCCACCTGACCTCTCAGCACATGATTCTGACCCTTGTGTCTTCGCCATGTCGGCTTTCACCGACATACGCAAGGAACAGCTCAGCGATGTCCACTTGCGGTCTACCATGCAGAGTCTACGCTTGCCTCACGTAGGCCCGTCGCTACACTTGTTTGTTCTACGCGATGGCATTCTTTACCGACGCAACACCAGCGCCAAAGGACCAGAGCCACTACTCGTAGTTCCTGCGACACTCCGTTCTGCTGTACTTGAACAGCTTCACGACGCCCCAACCACGGGACATCTCGGGGTCAAGCGCACGTACGATCGCGTGCAGCGTAGGTTCTTCTGGCCAGGCCTTTACCGTTCTGTGCGCCGATACGTTGCTGCATGTGAGTCCTGCCAGCGCTCCAAACATACCACCTTGCCACCAGCTGGTCCGCTCCAACCAATAGACATACCCACCGTTCCCTTCTACCGCATCGGTCTTGATCTCGTTGGACCATTTCCTACTTCTCTCACTGGAAACAAATGGATAGCCGTATCCACTGATTACGCCCCAAGATACGCTATCACACGAGCGCTACCGACAAGCTGTGCCACTGACGTCGGGGACTTCTTGCTTCATGACGTATTTCTTCACCATGGTGCTCCTCGACAGCTGCTGACTGATCGTTGTCGCTCACTTTTTTCAAAAGTAGTAAGTGACACCCTTCGCTCGTGTTTGACGCGTCACAAGCTCACTATGGCCTATCACCCACAAACAAATGGTCTTACCGAGCGCCTAAATCGAACATTGACAACAATGCTCTCCACGTACGTTTCCAAAGATCACCTGGATTGGGATAGCATTTTGCCTTATGTGACATTCGCGTACAATTTCTCACGCCACGACACCGCTGGCTTCTCCCCCTTCTATTTATTATTCGGCCGCCATCCATCGTTACCCTTCGAGCCTCTTCTCCCATCAACTACGCAAACCGTTACACAGTACACCCGGGATGCCACTGCTCGGGCTCAATTGGCCCGCCAAATCGCACGGGAGCGCCTTCTTGGCTCGCAGCTTTCTCAGAAGGCCTGCTACGATTGCCATCACCGAGTAGTTTCCTACTCTCCAGGTTCATTGGTTCTCCACTGGACACCATGCCGCCACGTTGGCTTTTCTTTGAAGCTCCTATTTCGCTACTCGGGGCCTTACAAGGTTTTACGCCCGCTTACCGATGTCACATACGAGATTGCTCCGTTCAACAGTCAGTCATCGTCGTCTGCACCCGCTACTGACGTCGTCCACGTGACCCGCCTCGAACCGTAGATATCCGCATATGATCCTACTCTCCTTTAGGCGCCGAGACGGCGCTGCCAGCAGCAGGGGGTTATATGTTACACGACATTGGCAACGAAAGAGCATCATAGACGACGAAGATGATGAAAGCGACCGCGCTCGTGTTGCTTCTGTTCTTCCATCTTGGCTGCAGCTGCCTCTGACTCTCCCTGTATATTTTGTAAATATATTTATTTCATTCATTCTCTCACCCCCGTGACAATATGCTCTAAACCACAAACAGTTATGCGTGTGAAATGAGGTGAACTTGAAAATGACGTGAACGTTGATGGCGCGTAAAGTGAATACTTTAAATACCTTTTTAAAAGCAGATAAATTCATTACACATGCCGGCTGTTCCATGGACGAAGTTTTCTATAAATTTCAACAGAGTACCTTCGCCAAGATGAAATGCTATTCGCCGTATGGACAAAAAGAAACCAAGGTGTGAACTAAGGTTTGCGTACTAGAATGCGTCTGTACGTAGTGTGTGTTCAGAAATGACCAAAATTATTGTCAATATGGGATCGTAGAAAATGAACACATGGAGCTTCGGTAGAAGCAATATTTCCACGAGAGCACTTTTCTTTTGCGTATCCAGGTGAATCATGCAGGGCCAATAAATACGCCAGTTCTACTGAGGGCATTTAGTTTCGTCCTAGGGAATGATATAGGCTTCCCAATTTCAGCAATCAGCACCAATTTACTTAGCTTCACCGATACACGTTTTTGTTTCACGTTCCTATTTCTTGGTAAAGTCAAACTTCGTTAAAATCATGCAACTGTAATGCAACTGATCAACTGCATTGTCAAACATGTCGTCCGCAGACCCAAAATGCTTTTCCTCCATTATTTTTGCACAAGTTCATGTGTAATGACATCATGTATTGAATCCATCTCATATGTCGTCATAACAACGTCGTAAATTGCCACGATTGGCGATGCCTCTGTAATGTTTTTGTGACATGACATAAAGGAATGTCACCTCATAAGGTCACAAGAAGGCATTGTTGCTTGGCAGTAGGGGGATAATGCGAGAGGCATCCAGAAACAAGGTGGGGAGCAGAAGGTTCAACTTATCGGCTAGCTGGTTTAACATATCCTCCGGTAGCAGCGCGAAAGAAGAAGACAACAGAGGCGCACACATAACAGACGAAGCCCTGAAATGTTTCTTGAGAGATCAAAACTATCGCTTGCGAAATGAACGGAATAAGACAATAAGAAAAAGGTGGTTTCTTTTCGAGCCATCTTAGCTAAATGCGTAAGGAACCTCGTATGAATTCGATAGTCCATTTTGCGCCAAAATCACGACCACACAAACGATGAAAACGCAGATACAATAAGGACGCTCCATTTGATTTTTTTTCGTTTGTGTGGTCGTGATTTTGGCGTGAAATACACCATCAAATTTATATAAGCACCAACTATCCCAACAGCAAATACTACAGAACCTCGTACAGTTTGCATTTCATGCGATATAAGGGCGACGAACACCAGCTGCGGCTGCTGCGTGCACAACAACCATCAATTGTATAGATCGGAGGGACGCCACAACAGCTAGCCATTGTAAAATGAAAACGCAAGGACTTGACAGTATAAAGCGCACTTGTGTGCTTTTTTTTTCTCTTTCTTTAACACTCTATTAGCTACGTCTTTGCGAGCAGCATGTGCAAGAAAAGTATTTACACCAATTTGTTCGCTCATTAGAAAACCGTGAAGTGAGATTTCAGTAAGGTGTAAGCACTGAGTTATGATGTGATATCCTGTGTAGTAGTTTGCGAATATTTGCTTTGTAGTAAACATTCAAGGAACATCAATGATGTCTGATAACACCGCTGTGGACTACAGTGTGCCCATATATTCAGGTAGCGTTACTTTATAAATATTCCGTCTGAGTTTCACTCTATACCTGTGTAGTGAGCGTAGGCTCAACATCAAGGCATTACATTCATTTGTAATTGTCTTTGTGAAGCTCCACCAAAATTAACACATAGTTCAACGTCTCCATGAACGAAATTAGGTTCATAATATTTGTGCTACACGACCACTATAGGAGTTTTTTTTTTCTGTAGTCATGGGTTAACCTTAAAATTTCCAGCCATTATCGCTTCTGACGTGGCAGCAACCCGCTCGTTGCTAGTTTTTTTTTATACCGTACCATACTTGTGGTAAAATATGGGAGTACAGTAGAACGTAATAAAGTCATGCAAATTCTGTAAAAAAGTTCCCATTCCAAAGTGGAAACGGGAACGAACTCACGGGAACGAAAATTGTATTAACTAGGTTATAAAATGAGCACTATATACTTAGTTTCTACTGTACACAATGTGTATTTTACTATACTGTATAATGGCGTCACGCATCATGAACCGACCAAGGCTAACTTGAAGAAAATGAGCCATAAAAGCTTGCTTAAAAACAGCCATACGAAATTGAAATAAATTTGGAAGGTATGATAAAGTTTGTCGTTGTAATGCAGTATAGATAACGTTATAAAAGCTTATCATGCAATCACCTGCTGGTCGTATTAAGTCTGGACATTACACAAAATGGTAGCCATTGTACAAGTGAAAGACAGATATAAAGCGAACATCCATTGTATATAATTCCAGACGTTGCAAACGCACTGGTAGGTGCTCGAAAAAAACACTTTCATATTAAGTATTGACTGATAATTCCATAAGTATATAGTGTGAGGAAACAGTTGGCAACAAATGTTTTGAAAGGTTATCACATGATACAAGACAAAACAACGCTGAAATGACTGCTTCTCTTTTCCGCCTTTGGTTTCCTGCAGGACATGAAATCAGTGTAAGATACAAGCCCTGAAGCTGTAGGTGTGGCCCATACTGCTGCTGAACGGGCTACACCTATAGAATATCTAGAAAAGAACACACACACACACATTCACACAAACTTATAATATATATATATATATATATATAAATATATATATATATAAATATATATATATAAATATATATATATATATATATATATATATATATATATATATATATGTATATATATATATATATATATATATATATATATATATATATATATATATATATATATATATATATATATATATATATATATATATATATATATAAGGCAATGAAGGGTATACCTCAGGGCTCGTTTTTCCGTGTTTTGACACAATATTATTGAAATCTAACAGACAATATTGGCAAGAAAAGTATAGGGGAGGTTATTAGACCGATTTGTAAGGTAAATGCGAAGAAAGAAAGTGGGTGAAAAGATAACTTGCCTGGGAAGGAACCGTACCTGCGAACTTGGAATATCGCGTTCGATGCTCTCTACCACTGAGTTACCACGGCGGCTATCCTCCTAGCCACTTTATTGGGTATATATGTGAATTTAAACGTGGGAGTGTCAGTCAGCGCAAATCTGTAGCCATGAAGAAGTCAACTTTGAAAGTATTCGCATGTCATCTGGTAAGTGTGCTTTATAAAGAGTAAAAATAGAACAATTTTTTAATTCTAAATTTGCAATTTTTTTAAACCACGCGTGCTATCATAAACCCATTTCAATGACACCGTCATTCATCAATGTTTATCACAGCTTACCTGGGACACCATTTTATGAAGAGAGCTATTCGTCCAAAATACTTCAAGAACAGGCCCAAGTTTAAAATGAGGAAGGCACATAGTTTAACACTACTTTATCTTGGTGTTTTTTTTTTGCTTCTCAGACCGTAGGTGAAACGAGAAAGTTGGATCATGTCTAAATTGCTGCGAAGAGCGGCAATTCTGGTGTCTTATCACTGGCTGGCCAAAACAATGCCATTTCGCTTTCCACAGTGGATGTTTCTGCTGATGGTGAGTCTTTTACAATTACATAAAAATTTGCGTTGGAGCTCTAAAGAGCTACCAGCACGAAAACTCTACACAGCTGTCCGCTCAGAGCGACACTGCGGAAACATGACACCCTAAGTGTAATGCAGGGTCTGTGCCAAATAACCTTCCTCCTTTATTCTGAGCAACAAAAGGATGTACGCTTAAACAATAACAATTTATAGTTGTCAGTTTAGTCACCAAACATTTACTTCCGCTCTCGAACTGACCACATGTAACGCATTATCGTATTCTAAATTTATCTGTAAAGCCACAGCGCTTCTGTGCTCAGTTTTTAAAGGGCCCAATCTCATGACAACGTGCCAAGTAGACCGAAACAGCTTATGCATCAACTGTCTTCTGCGCGGAAGTGTTGTAATCGTGCATGACACTTTCTCGTTGCGCTTTATATGGAAGCAACACTAATGGAAATCCTAAGCCCAGTGAATTCCCTGTAAGTACGTTTTTAAAAGGGTCATAACGGCGTACACGACGCTGACCTTATCTGATTTTTGGCCTTAGCCTCTCGCCGGACTTCATCCAGGAGCGTGATCTGCAATATCGAGTCCCAGCGTACGAACTGTGCCGCTGATCATGGCGTCACAATGGCTGTTAAAAGTTCTACACATAGGTGTAATGTGAAATACGAAGATGAACTGTAGTGTCAGTTTCTAATCCCTCTAAGTGTCACAAATATTTCAGAGCTCAAAAAAAAATTGAAGATGCAAAAACAGGTACTTTTGCTTGATCAGTACATCTTCACTTACTCAATCGACCACATAATATAAAACAAAGGAAAGTTTTATGCACATTTCAAGCCTTCACTGGAAATGTTGGCTACAATGACGGTCACTTGCTAAACGACACACAAATATTTCGCCAGTTTGAAACTCCTACACGCTTTTTTTGCCTAGTTCTACAGTTTATCCGAAAAAAATTGCCCGCAGCTTCCCTCGGGGGAACACTGACGAGGATGCGGAGCATATAATTGGTTAACGGGGTGTTAAAGTGCGACTTACTTGGGTCGATGGCTAAATTGGTTAACGTGGTTGTGAAATGGGGTGTTAAATTGCGACTTACTTGGGTCGATGGCTAAATTGATTAACGTGGTTGTCAAATGGGGTGTTGAATTGCGACTTACTTGGGTCGATGACTAAATTGGTTAACGTGGTTGTAGGAGGGGGTGTTAAATGAGTGAACACGTACACGTATGCGAAAGGGCGGCGCTGGTTGAAGGGACGTCGATCATTGTGTTTGTGGATTCGTTGGAATTCATTTCACCGCGACCTTGGACGTCGACGCGCCGTACAAACCAACCGACGAGCGGCAACTGAGCGAGCGAGCGCCGACCTTGAGTATATATACAGTGCGACGGCGCATGCACTGTCAGCTGTTGAATGTTCTCGAAGCGTGACGGCGCATGCGCGTCCACTGGAGAATCAGGAGAATTGTAGGATGTTCTCGAAGGGGAGAAGCGCGCGCGGCACAGATGGTGGGTGACGGTGCATGCGCGCGTCAGCTGTCGAATGTTCGAGAAGGGGGAGAAGCGCAACGGCGCATGCGCGCGCGTCAGCTGCCGATGTTCTCGAAGCGCGACGGCGCATGCGCGCGCGTCAGCTGCCGATGTTCTCGAAGCGTGACGGCGCATGCGCGCTACATTATACAGCTAGCGAATGTTCGTGAAGAGGAGAAGCGCACGCGGTGTGTAGAGGAGGAAGGGTGCACAGATGGTGGAGGAGTGAAGCGCGCGCGGTGTGTAGAGGAGGAAGGGATGCACAGATGGTGGAAGAAGGAGGAGGAAGCTTGCGGACGGCGCCGCACTACAAGCCTCGAGTATTAGATGCTCCGCATCTAAAAAATAGCTTATCATATCTAGTGAAGATGTATTTATGATTCAGGGCTTTATTAAACACTTAGCCAAACTACACCATGAATCATTATTTGCAGGAGGAATGCACATGGTTTCCATGCATTCTTTTTCCTCTCATTCTTCTAATGTTATATCTCTAATACGAGTGTTGTCTATGTTAAGCCCTATATGTTAAGATTATAGTAAGCAATACAAGGTGAAATGACTCGATACGTTTTCCTCATAGGTATTTTTGTGAATAAATTTTCGAAAGATTCTCTGAGGACCGAATAGTTCACAAGTACTCTCACTGAGACAAAGGGCCAAAGTGCCGTTTAAGAAAACGTGAACAGATGGCAGAAGATTTGCTGATTCTAAGTAAAAGCTTGAACGCAAGAGGTGACGAAAATATTCTCAAACAATTAACAAAAAGAGTAGATGATGTATGCTTCACACCTAGGCATTGTCCTCATAGGCTGCGCCCAGCCTTAGCTGTGTAAAAAAACTCATGAGAAGTCTGTGAATTTTCCCAATCTTATTGCAAGATGTGTATTACAGCATATGCTGTTGTCTTAACGTTATTTTTAGTGTGTGCACTTCAGGTATATGTTGAAGGATACAACAATCTTCGGCAAACAACTGCATCACATGGAGGTTCTCAAGACTCTTCCGGTAAGAACAACTTTTCACTGCAAAATGAGCATTCAACATTTGCCTGAGCTTGTGATTTCCTGAATTTGTAGGCTAAATGAGCCCATAATAAACTACAAACGTTTTATATATCTTCAAATAGTATTATATTTATAATCAAGCAACAAAATGATAGTGATTGGCGCCTTTATTAATGTCAGAAAAGCATTCGACGCTTTAGTCACGGTATAAAACTCAACAAATTAAAACGTTGTGGCTTCCAAAGAAACGGCTACAATTTTTTGAAAGCTACCTTAACAAAAGAGAACTCATGACTAGTTTTTGCTACATTATTTCTCAGTTCTTACCGGTTACATTGAGAGCACCCAGCAATCGGTACTGGAACCTATTTCATGTTATGTTTATATGAATGACTCTCCTTTATCACATAATACTCTATACCTTCACTCTTGTCATATATGCTCAATATACTGCCCTCATTTGCACAGACATCTCCATCAATGATGTTTTAAACGTGACCGATAAAAAAACAAATTTAAGATTAGTTGGAAGCCAATCAACTGGTTTGAACGTTAAGAAGACAAAATACTTGGTGATTCATTCACAATACGAAGTTATTGATTTCGAATCGTGCATGCTTCAGACCGAGAGGAAAACCATAGGAAGAGTTAGCTTGCTTATATTGGCACTGTATTAAACCATGATTTCAACTGGGCATTGTATATTTAGTGTCTCTAAAAAATTTTGGCGACACACGCATAGTCAAATGTCGCCAGCTCTTAGAGGTAGTCATTGTGAGGACAATTTGGTTCTTATATTAAGCAGGTAGCTGACATACTGTAATGTATTCTGGGACCATACATCTCATTTACATATAAAGCTACTAACTTTACTCATGAAAAGCCTGTATTATTCGAAAACATGTTATCCGTTTTATATCAAATAGAAACTACACGACTCAAACAAACCACTCTTTGATCAGTTGCAAACCATGCAACAACAAATACTGATAAGTTATAGAAAAATGATGACGCACTATTCACCAGCAGGAAGCAATGCCCCTCTTCACTTCTCTCTCTGTATTCCTGCAGAATTCAAAACAAGTTGCCATCATTTCGGTAGCTTGCAAAACCACTCGACAAAAATGCATGTGGCAAACAGCGACTTCATATTGCGTTTAGGAAAAGGGGATTAACAATTTAGGGTACCTAATACGCTACTATTGGAGAGGTTAAAGTTGTGCCATGGGCCGCACACTTGATGAGACCCTGTTGACGAAAATTCCCTAGGGATAAACTCATAGGTCCTACCATGCTATCCATGCTCACCCGAACAGTGTAATGTGGCACGTTATTGTGTAATAACTTAGTAGTTCAAGTAAAACAACACATTGTTGGCTTTAATTGCTTAAACATCACTACAAATATTTGTATCAGGCTACTTATATGTTAAGTATCACAAATTCATACGATGTTAAACTAATGAATTTTATGTTGACGAGAAATGTCACAAAATGAATGTATAAAAATAGTAAATTTGTTATCTATATGATATACAAAAAGCAAAACTTTATCTATACTGTTGTGCATAAGCAAAATACTTTTGATATGTTCTGTATCTCAAGCTTAGATGTCATTTATTGATCGTAAAACTCTGATTTGATTTTATTGATGTGAGGCTTAACGTTCCGAAACCATTATAAGATTATAAGGTACGCCTTAGTAGAGGGCTCCGGAAACTTCGACCCCCTGGGGTTCTTTAACGTGCACCCAAATCTGAGCACACGGGCCTACAGCATTTTCGCCTGCATCGAAAATGCAGCCGCCGCAGCTGGGATCTGATCCCGCGACCTGCGGGTCTGTAGCCAAGTACATTAGCCACTAGACCGATGCGGCGGGGCTTGTGTATATTCTGAGTTGACAGCTTTTATCTTGCCTGCTTCTTTGCTTGCTTACGTTTTTTTGTTTTTGTTTTTTTGCGCTACCTTCTTCGAACGCGAAAAACTGGACTAGCTAACGGCTCTTCCAGAGAAAGCACTCGACTAAACAAAATAGGATCTAGTTCAAGTGATGAAGAATCATTGCGCAAGAGTGAACGTCAAAAACAACGTACGTATTGAACATTTTCATGTGTATAGAATCATTTTAGAGAACATATGGCTAAGCAAGAATTGCAACAGTTTTAAAGACGCTAGTCTTTCTTGGGAACCTTCGTCGCAAAAGGTTTAGTCTGTCTGTCTGTCTGTCTGTCTGTCTGTCTGTCTGTCTGTCTGTCTGTCTGTCTGTCTGTCTGCCTGTCTGTCTGTCTGTCTGTCTGTCTGTCTGTCTGTCTGTCTGTCTGTCTGTCTGTCTGTCTGTCGGTACACTTGTCTGTTTGTCCAATCCTAATGGCACCGGGAACTTGAAACGGCCAACCCCATCCGCAGCGCCCACCAATGTTTCTCAAGGTATAGCGTTCTTACTTGAGCAATGGTAAATTAAAAAACAATTATTGCGCATGTCTGAGGCACCATAACAACACGTATATATTCTACATGTGTGTCTTTTTAGCAAAAGCATACATAAGTAATATTAAGGAACGTAGCGCTTATCACGCTGCGCTGACCATGCAATGCTTGCAAGAAAAGGCGGTTGTTTCCAACGCTTCGCCAAGTCGAGACGGTGGTAGCCCCTAGCCATCGCCTTGCGTTCTACACCCTATCACCTCTGAGACGGTCGCGCACCTACGTCTCAGAGCCACGCGCTTTGTTTTCCAAGAAAACTGCCAGATCGCACTCATGTCTCACGTGTGACGTGTGTGATGCACTCGTTCGCCTCCGCTGCACGCTCGAGGCACTCTAACGCAGCACCTTCAGAATACCATTCACCGATTTTCTTGCGCAGAACATCAAATAAATGTTTTGTTCACTCTCTCTACACGCAAGACTATCGTCTTTCGAGGACATTTGCCGGTTACGATGCAGATACGGGGCCATTTTTTATCGCTCGGGTATGAGAGGCAACGCTTTTCTGAAATTAGGAGAAGGGTGGTCTCTAAACGTGCATTAACATGTCGATGGAGGCAAGACAATCTTTCCCCAAAACATTGTTCCACAAATTGCTACAACATGCTAAACGTACCTTGAATGTGCTGCAATATACAGTAGCGCAAGTTATGAGGCGTTTAACATCCCAAACCTATCACATGTACATGAGAGATGCTGTTGTGGAGGGCTCCGGCAACTTCAGTTACCTGGGGTTCGTTATCGTGCATCCAAATCTGAGCACACGGACCTACAGCAGTTTCGCTTCTACCAAAATTGTAGCCGCCACAGCCGGGATTCGACTCCGCGGTCAGCAGCCTAGTACTTTAGCCACCAGACCACCGCGTTGGGGCAATTATATCTTTTTCACTCATGAACTGTGATGCGCAGTCATAAACGCGTCTAATTTACCTGGCATAATTACAACGCACTCAGTAATACATGCCAAATACGAAAATGAAAGAAACGTTGTTTTGCTCGAGTTTCAGTAACTTAAGTTGGGGACTACGTAAATATATATTTAATTATTATATCACCAGTCAGCTTCAGTAACTGCATAAAAGTAATATACTATTGAGCCGTAATGCATGCTCAGCGTGTTTTCGGTTCTATTTGTTTCGAATGAAGAAAAAGAAACTTCTGACACTAGTAATAAAACGCTTCGCGTCATGCGATTGTTGAACATAGTTGCGTATCGAGCAAAGTGATTTTCTGCAGCAATGCGCACCATAATGCAGTCAAATGATACCCAGTTGTCACGTCAGGAGGTCAGAATGAATAAACAAACTAAGTTTCAAGTCCTTTGATGAAACGCGTGGTGTGACGTTCAATACAAGTTGGCGTGTATATTTGTATACTGTGACTGAAAGGGCTATGGACACTCGCAACAAATTTCCGGCATCGGTGTCAGCATCATCGCTGCCATCACTGTTCAAACTGACAACATACCTTTACGCAACCTACGTTGAACCTGTGGGTAAACACGCGAGAGGGGGCGAGGAACGGGTCTGCAACAAAGATCAAACGAGCCGGCTCATTCCCGTCACTTGAAGGGCTCATTCGTTAATATGCCCCAATGTGTTATGCCTGTTCTCGATGCTTCAGCAAAATACAAGCCCCACCAATCTTTGGTGAACATAACGGTACGCGAGAAGGGGGGTAGTTCAACAAGCCACAGAGATGTGGCTATTGTTTGCGACGAAAGGTGGGAAGGCTAATTTTTTGAGAGCGTTCCATTCCCTGTACCGGGAGAGGTAGGGTGACTCACGAAATTATTGAGCATGAAATGATCGATAGGCTATCAGATAATTGTACTTCTAAATCGTTGATTACCAAGTCTTGTAAGCAGTTAGCCTATCCACGAAAAGACAAGAGAATTTGCAAAGTATGTATAATCATGCTGGTAGTGAAGTGATGTTGTCTATATATGGGGTTACCTGTTGCCGAAATAGATATTGTTGCAAGCTAGCGCCTCTGTGAGTCACGTGCTTCTGCGTCCATTTGTGTGTTTGTGCGCTCTAAAACTACCGTACTGAAAAAGTTGATTCAGTGATACATTGCTAACCAAATAAAACAATATTCGTGATTCTATCAAGTTTTTTGTAGATTTTATCGCTACACATATATGCACCGACCCAAGCCGCCTTGGGCGCAAAAAATATTCCGTTGAATACCTGGTGGAACCGCCAGCGGCATGTGAGGAAGCAAAGGGGTGTACCAATAAGAGCGCTGTCGTCAAAGAAGATGTCGTACATTAATACTTGTTAAAATATAATGGCTCCAAGGAATATTTATTACTTTAGAACGCGCACTGACATAAATAGAACAGTTACAGACATCAAATAAATGTGAGAATAATTGTTTATGATTATATCGATGTTTGAGAACTCACGTAAAGGTTTGTTACCAATGCAGTGGACACACTTTTTTTTGCTAATTCAATCTGCAAATCGTGGACGAACAATTGAGAGTACACTTGCATGAGACAAACGCGATTGTAATAAAGTTGATGTAAGCTATGGAATGAAAATCAAACGCGTATGTGCTTTAACTTTGACGTCTCATTTTTCGCATACAGGTTGTAAGAAACATGAGCAATACAAGGAATGCGTGAGTGGCAGTTGCTCCGAATGGAAATGCCGTTATCTGTGGGAAGGATGGCCTACACGGTGCACACGTGACTGCCGGCAAGGATGCTTCTGTAAAAAAGGGTATTTCCGCACTCATAAAAATCGTTGTAAATTGGGATATCACTGCTTCTACGAGTACAAAGCTTCCGCAAAAAATCGCCCAGAATAAAGTTGGCGAAGGGAAGCATAAATACGTCCTGCTTCTATTCATTCACTAAACAAGAAAATTAATGACGATATCAAATGAATAATGTTTCAATAAATTGTGACGTTATAGGAACGTTCAGTCTCAAATATCTGAAATACGAATATTTCAGTAAGTCTTATGTATAAATGCATGTACGTGAGCATAAAGTTTTGTTGGGATCAGTACATGTTATTTGTGTGCGTGTGTGCACTTGGATGATTGAGCAATCTTACCAGTGTTTCAGTGTTCAAATGATAGAAATTCTCGCATCAAAGCACGAACGCAGCAGTTGCACTTTTAAACTACACGCTCAGGCTTTCCTCACACCACTGACGCAGTAAAAGAGCGAATAGAATAATGCGATCATCAAACGACATTTCTGGCATGCGTGGTGGCGGCTGTGAAGATGAAGACACCAGAAAATAGCCCAGCGACGTGGGACGCAACGGAATACCATATGGATAACATTGTCTAAAAAGAAGCTAGCAGAATAACGCGAGTAACCGATGTTATAGCTGACAATAAACGGGAAAAATATGACTAGAATAGGTATGCATTGAGAACGACAGATGAACGGTGGTTAGGTAAAGAGACAGAACTGACAGCACAAGGAAAGAAGCGTAGTTAATGACGAGAGAGGGCTGCACGACGTGACGACAATGAGAACTACCCGGGCATAAAAAGGAATGAGCGCACAAAAGTTGGCTGAAAGGAGATTGCTGGGAGAGATTTACTTCCTGCAGTGGGTGTTCAATGGGCTAAGAATGGTTGTGATAAAGGTAATAATCTCGAAGAGTCTAGAAGGAATAATCACACTGAAGTAAACGTGGACAACAAATTGAGTACCAAACAAACCTGCCTAAGAAATTTCACCACGCGAACAGCTTAAACGTATACCGTCACTGTTACGAGAAAATATCCATTACAAAAGTTTCATACAAATTGGAGAGCACGAAGAAATGTTGGGATAAAGTAAACCCCGAAGAAAGACGCACTACCCAATACAACCTAGCTAAAAAAATGAAATCGGCCGAAGACCTCCCCTCTCCCCACACGTGCACGCACGCTCATGCATACACACAACACACGCACACAAGCACACATACACTGCGAAGGGTGTCTTTAAGGGCCACATGATGTGTTCATCTAAGGGGTACATGATGGTACATTATATAGAGCTGTTAACATGCGACATTTTGTCTCGTGGCAGATTCACCTTGCACTTCATCTTGATGCGTACGTGACGACTGTAGCATTGTTTCTTTTTTCAGCTGTATATTTTGCAGCATATTAAACTTACACAAAATTGTTCGTCAGCGCTTTTGTTGTGTGGTATTTCTTTCTTCATACGGTTTTTGCGTTGTTTGTTCACTGTGATGCGATGCTTACGGATAAAAATCGAAAGATGAGCACCATCAGTTTACAACAGTCTCACTAGAAGGGCCTACCGGTTGATGTGGGACACGTCTTCACAGAAGGGATGTTGGTACGTGAATATTGTCGTCTTAGAACTTCGTCGAACACCATTGTAAGCCTCGAGTGAAATACCTTGTGCGCCGAAATCACTCTCACGAGTCGTTCTCTGATTCGAGAAGAACCTACCACAGCAAACTCTAGACTATATAAAATTTTGCTAGCAGTGGTGGTTTTCTCAGAGAGAGAAATCTCGTATTACGTGAAGTCGATTGCTTTCTCACGCGGCTTTATTCTAGCAGAGCAACGCTCGAATGTGCGCCCGACGGTGGTGCTGGTGGTTGCGGTAGCCTCCCTCTGCCAATACGGATTCGCCGTCAAAGCTTGGCGCTATGCGACGTAGGTCGCTCCGACCCTTGATGTATGTCAGGCACTCGACCAGGTTGTTGATGACCCGCCTCCATGATCCTCGAAGGAACAACCCCGTCGTCAATACTTCGGGCTAACAGCCTCCGAAGTGCACGCCCACCTTAAGCCAGCTTCGCCATTCAGCCCCAATTTTTCTCGTTGTTCTTGTTTGTTTCTTTGATTGTCAGTTTGTAGCTTCAACCAACGTTCTAGTAACGTTGGCTTCAACAGTGTAGCAGATTCCACTACAGGGATATAATCTCTGAAATATGAAAACTATCGCAAAATAATGAAAGATTGAGAAAGCTGGAACAATTTTAGGAGTCAGCTGTCCCAAAATGACATGCATCTCATCAAAAATAAGTAGTCTGTCCCTACGTAGGTATAGTACAAAGTGGCGGGAATGAATAATAGCAAGTAGCAAATATCTGCCAGTGTTTTGATCCGTTGATATTCTGGGCGAGCATAAGTAGTGGCTTTGGCACATTAGCCACTTTAAATCATTCTATAGGGGTGAAAAACTGTTTAATTGCCCTAAATACATCTTTAAAGTGCGGTGTTGCTGTTAGGAACACAGTAAACCAGCTTACAACCTGAAAGTTACCTGCTGTGTCTATACCTTAAATCTTAAAATAAAGTGTTTTGAAACAACCGAAGGCACATAAAATAAACGTTTTAGTTTATTGAAGCACCTTTATCCCAAGATGTTACATACACGGCAAATCACCTGGAAAGTGATGTAAATGATAGTAATTAAAAGACATGGAAAATTATGTAAACTGCATCATGGGTTTACTGTGAAGCGAATATTAGTTCTCCCACTTTTGGGCCAGTCTTGGCATAGAAGCGACAACCTATATTCGCATTATGGTAGAAAAAAAAAACATGCTTGTTGCCCAAATGTCCAATAGTGCAAATTCAATTGAAACTGGCAGCAGCCCACAATAGCTTAACTGAAAAAAATATCGTATTTTACGAGACGTTTATCGTAAGGAATTAATCAAAAATGTCAACTTGTTTAGAATTTCAGCAAAGAGTTGAGAGCCACTGAATACCAATAAACGCCGTGGTACAAGCCTTTTCACAAAAGAAGTAACGTCGGGATTTAGTCTATTCAAGAGATTTAATTTACACGCATGGGTAACTTTAACGCTTGAGCATTAAAATTTCAACCACTAAGTGCATGCTTATTAATATGTTTTGTTACATACACAAACACACACAGCTAGCTCACACACACGCACACAGTAGATTGAACCAGCGCGTGCGCGGGAATGGTTCATACGGGTTTTTGATCTAAAGCAAGAGTCGTATGGCTTCCGAAATACACGCTGTGCGCTCGCCATCTCAGAGGCCATAAAGAGTCTCACAATGCCTCAGAGATGGCAGCAAATTATCTAGCGTTTGCTGTTTGCTTCATCAACGCCTCTGAAAAGGTACGATGTGTTTTCCTCTAGATGAACATACTTGTCCATTTTTAAAGCTGTTTGAAAGATCCTGTGTGTTTTCAGCGGTGATGGCTGGACTATCCTGGCCTTTTTTTATACAGCTTGACGATTTCCAAAAGTGCATACAAATCGTCGAATGGACTCGTTTCGTCGTGACACCTGTCGAACGAAATGCGTTAAAAGGGCTCTGAAACACTTTTTCAAGTAACAACGGAATGAATTTACTTGAAGAGCTTATTGACTCACGAATTTAACGCCGCCAAAATTTACAAAAATCTGTCCAGTGCAGATGGAGTTACAAAGGTTGGTCACATGCTGCAATCGCATTCTCTGTTCTCTCGTCTCGATGAAAGCGCTGAAAGCTAAGCAGGGAGGGGTGGCAGGGACAAGGAAACCATGTCCCCCGCACCTCGTAACCTTGAGCACTTGTTTCTTTTTGTTTCTTTTAATGCGCGGCTTTTTTCAATGTGATCGCACGTGCACGTGTGGACAAGTAGCGGCCTCCCGTGGCCATCACTGTAACGAGATTTTTCGCTCGTGGACGATTATTCGCTCACAACCAACGGGGCTGACGGCGATGGCAGTATTTCTGCATCACAAGCTCCCTAACACTCTCGCGTTAATAAATGTCAGAGGCACAGCAGGATTTCAAAGCAGAGTGGCGCCACTGTTTTCCAGGCACTGCTCATTGAGCCGTTGACAACTTCTTCAACGCTATTGGTCGAGTGTCATCACGTGGTCAGAAGTGATTTATTTGCACTGCGGAGAAGCCAACACTGCGAAGACAACGCTGATGCTCCGCAGATCTGGGCAGCTTAAGTGCGGTTGACATTGGCTGCTGCTGTTGTTCTCGCCAGGCCTCTATGGATGGGTTTTTTTTGGTACTGTAGCCATGTTGCCTGTTAGTCAGAAGAAATGGGGTGGAAAGTGCATTTTGTGTTGAATTGTACTACGCACAGTCGAAGTGGTTAGACGTGGATGGAGTGGGTGTTCCTATGGAGAGATTAGTATGCAGTGAGGACGGAATAAACGCTCGGCTTCTTTTTATCTATATACGGCACTGCAAACTTGTTCTATTTGCATTAGCCAGATATGGAGCGAATACGTCATACATGCAGAAATAGCCAGCATTTGTCGGCTGCATACGTCCAAATTGGTCGAAAGGGAGAAGTACAACATGAAGGGAGAAGTACAACTAAAATTATTTGAATCGGCAATGTGGGGCAGCTAGTGGGTCAATTTAATGCAGCTTTCAAACCTTCAGCGAAAGGAACGCTGGATGCTACTGGGTTGTTGAACAACAACCCACATCAACTGCCGTGAGCCGCGATTGTAATACTAGTTTATTACGCGAACCGTGCCTAACAAGTGCATTGCATGGCCGCTCTCGTAGCAACATTAAATTCCTAACTGACCTGATCACGATCAAAAGTGCCAAAATATTTTCATATCTATAAACGAGAAAAACAGCGAAATAGAAGACAAGCAAAATTTCATGGTAATAAGGGTTGCAGTGCAAGCACGAAGGTGCTAGAAAAAACGAGAATCGAAAGGCGAGGCAAGGAAAGCATGGAATTTATTACCATGGAATTTAACCAACTAGCCCAAAAAGCCGTTCTTCTTTAAGACAAGTAAAGTGGAAACAAACCTCAAATAAAAAGCTAATCGGTGATAAGCTATAAATATATGTCTCACTGGTTCAGCGAGCCGACGCTTTTTGTTTCATTATTACATACCAGAGAGGCCAAAAATCAAGTCTTGTGGGCATGACCAGATAAACCATGTTGTGCTCGTACCTTCATAAATATTATAACAAAAGCAAAAACCATAATAAATAAAGCAACGCGAGTACTCTTAAGTGCGAGCCTTGCTCCTTCCTATACGCGGTTGGTGAGTGGCTTTACCCCCTAGGCATTTGGACGGCGTACCTTGGCACAACTCTGCTACCTAAAGGTCAGTAACTCTAAAATATCCCTTGTTACTACGAGAAGTTTTACATGTCCCATACACCACCACAGAAGCAAATGAGATGCTGTATTGGTTCTCTTTAAGAACTATAAACTTTCCAGTTGCGAAACGTAGTATGCAGTAGCAGTCACCACGAAAACAGCAAAAAGTGCAGAACAGGCTTGCACGTGCTCTTCAGCAACGCTGGCAAGCACGGGTGAGCGCGTCCTGTCGTTCCGAACACATAGCTTGCTCAACGTTCGTAGCTTGAAAGGCAGCTTTCATTTGTGACGGAGAGGAACATTTGTGCACGTAACAATGACTGTTTAACACTATCATAGAAAACAATACTGCAAGTGATATTTCGTGGTCCTCACTTCGCCGTAACTCATACTTTTGCAAATTGGCTAAGCAAGCACTACGCGTCCGTAAAGTGTCATGCATACATGCACAGCCAAACACATTGTAAGGAGTGGGTGACTTTAAACCACCCATTTCTTCATAGTTAACGCGTTTTGGCGTCTGGTGCGATTCTATGATACGGCCACGGACTACTATGCGAATGAAAGAAACTTCTTGACAGTGCGTGACATTAATATAGGAGGAAAATGGGCTGGCGTCTCACGTCAGCGTGCCCAGTCGGTGGCATCAACTCGTGTGAGGCAAGAACTCGTCGGTGTCAGAGAACAGCAGAATTCGTGGCGTCGTCTTGACGTAACGCAAAGCCACATCAAATGAACAGGTGTTTGCATAATATTGTGCTTGGTCGAAGACTCAGCGTTCATGTATAGCGAGTGTGAAACCATGTAAGGGGCCTTCCATCCTGGAAGCAGTAAAAAATCGCGCCAAATGCAGGAAGCTTTCAGAGACTGGTGTTACAGAATTAACACATGAAAAGAAAATGGCTCTTATCTTCTAGTAGTCCTAGATTAAGTGCATAGGGTTTCTACGAGTCTTTTCTTTTCCTGAAGCAGTTTCAGGCACTGGTGTGGATCTGTGGTAGAACGCATGCTTGCTGAACAGAAGGTCTGCTTTCGGTTCTCACTTGGGTTGACGTTTTTATTTTCATTTGTCAGTTAGCATCTATCGAAGTTTTTTCTGATGCACGAAGTAGATTTCCCATCCTGAGCTAATCAATTCAACATTGAAGTTTTTACAAAGTAATCGGCAAAATCTCTAAGGCTACGGGTTTAAAACATTTCAGAAACTTTTGTCCGTTTTGAGTTTTCTTCGCTTCACGAAGGTGTGTTTTTATCACGCAGCGGCTGTCTGCCACTAGAGTTTATAGCAGCGACTTCTTCATATTGAACGCTCGTGATGTCTTTTGGTGTGTGTGCTTGAGGTTGGTTTAGAAAGCTATGCTGGACGACAACTTTCTGTGGCAGCACAGCCAAATCTACGAAGCGCAAGCACGCCTTTCTTTACTGCGCTTTTGTATGTAGTGTAATAACGCAAAGTTTTTATATATCACGTTGCATGAAGAAAATGTAAAAGTAAAAGATACAAATAATATGTTCAAAATTGTTCGCATTGTTAATAGGAAGCTTACACAGTGCAAGATTTTCGTTCTTTGCAGTTTCTAGTTTTCTGGTCTTCTGGTGTCATTTCACCTTTTTCCTGTCCCGTTAAACAACGATGGCGTTGCACGGTTTCAGCATGTTCACATCGAAACTTATGAACGAGCACGCGTGTGTGTTTTTTATGCTATCTGTGTTCATTGAGCAGAGATAATGGAAGAGAGTGGAGCGTCGTAAAATATTTTGTTTCCCGCCCATGCAATTACCGAGAAACAAGACGTGTATGAGTGATACCATCACCGAAAGCAGGACTGTAATAGCTATAACCACCTTGAACTGACACCGGCGGCTGGCCAGTGTTCAGCAGTAGCAGCTGCTTGAAAGCTAAAGTTCCGTTGAAAACTGTACGTAAATGCAATTACCCTTTTCCTCAATTGTATTGCATGCGGGGTCGTTATTTTAGCTCACTTATATGATCACGCTGAAGATCGCGTACTGGAACACCGTACCCGTCGGCCTCTATGAAGGGAGCAGTTTTATGCGCTTTGTTATGACAACAACTCATAAGGATAAAATTACCAGTGCAGTGCTTCGTCTGGGCAGCAGACACGTTCGTGTATATTGTGCTGTTGGCTGTCAAAAAACAGCTTTTTTGCCCAAGATTAGATTGCGTTTCATCCACTTGGACTTATGAACCTCAGATGGCCGCTCATGACTAGTTGTGGCCAAAATTTCTGCTACCCGTCAATGCCTTCGCGTCTTTTGAAAAAGTAACGCGAACGACTTCAAAAACCTTTGCGTCTCTAAAAGAACGAAAACAACGATGCCGAGTTGCCGACCCAGCATGCACTTAAATTTAGTAAATGTTTTTGTGCCTTTGCCCTACTTTTTTCGATCACACTGTTCCTGCTCGGACGCTCTTTTTTTTTTGCTGACATAAATCTGGACGCTTCAATAAAGCTTCTTGTTCTTTTCCTTTAAAGAAATGAAGATTTTGTTGATTTCCTCTAAAAAATGTAACAATTGTTGAAGGGTGCTTGTGCGAAAGCCTATATGTTTGATGGGCTTCGAAACCGAAACCGAAATCACACGAAAACGAACTACTTGGCGTAGTAACAGATGTGCAGAAGCTCCACCTACGTAGCTTTGACTGTGCTGCCACAAGAAGGTTGTCGCCGAGTTTATTAATTCTCGTGTACTCGCCGACTGTTCATGATATCAGAAGTCCGCGTTGCTTCTGTGTTGTCAGGCCTTGTTCTTCTCGCATGGTTTGCAGTACTCGTGTAGAATCATTACTTTTTAGTTAAAATGTGCAGGAAGCAATCGGTTTAACCCTTGCATCGTCAATGACGCTGGTGATTTGTCTTTCAGGGATGGTGAACAGTCGTTTCTAGTGGTCATGCTTACTTTGTTTGTCGCGCATAATTTTGCAGCATTCTAGGCTTCATTTCAGAGCGCTGCGCTTCAAACTTCTGTGCTGTTAATTTCCCGTGGTCAGTATTTTTTGCTTTATTTTGGAGGCTTTTTTGCAAGTATGGTTCTTGTCGTCTTCTTTTTCTAAATGCTAGGTCAACAACAAGAAGTGTCAACATATCTTGAATAAATCAAAGAAAAAAAAACTACAGTGTTTTTTTTAATTTATTCGCTTTAGTTCTGTGGAAAAAAACACAAGAACTCTGCAGTGCTTGCATGAGAATTGTCGATTCCTTCTTCTAACCAACGTGTGACACAATCAGCATCCAATAAATAAACGAAAGAGAAAACACTTTTTAAACATATTGATACATCTCACTGAAATGTCGTCCAGACAAAGTAAGGAAATTCGTAAAATACTTAGTAGGTGCCACGTGATATCTCCGGATAGCCGGAGGGAAAAACTCGCGAAAAAATCTCCAGAGGTGCCACGTAATTACTCCGGCCAGTCGGAGCTACAGGCTGGTAAAATAAACTCCGGCGACGCCCCGCAATTACCCCGGCTGACCAGAGTGACGTATCAATCGAAAGGACTTCGGATGTGCCCCGCAATCCCTCCGGCCAGCCGCAATAAACACTTTGCTGCTGAGGTACAGAGCAAAAATTACTCCGAATACGGGGATCACCAGAGGACAAGCGTTTCAATCCGACCTCGGTGTAATATTTTTTTACAGCGTACGTAACTGTCACTTCGCTGTGTTTGCGCCATTTTCAGCACAGACAGCACGATACAACTCTACTTGAGCGAGACTGTAGAACTCTGAGTACAATCACTTAGGCTCCATGGCGATAATGAGGCGGCTCTGCGTGATGCGTGGAAGTGTTTTCCCGTAACTTCAATGTCCCAGTATCCCCAGTATCGTTGCTATCATACTTATTATGCATTTTCACATTTTTCACTTCTTTTGTTTGCTTCGAAATCGCTGGAGATACATCAAGTCTCAAATAGAATAATATGTTTCCCAGCATTATGACGCTATGCAATTCTTTCCCACACTTGGCATATTGACTTGTCAGATTTTCTTTTCCCGACAACCATTCTTTAGGCAGGCGTTTTCGGTAAGAGAATAAAAAAGAAGTCCTATTACGTAAAGTAGGAAGTGTTATAACGAATTGCGATGCACAGAATGTAAGTCCATCGTACAATAAGCACAGAAGTACACGAGAGAGACATATTTGTAAGCTAGCATTGTATTATACTGATAATGAGGTCAACATAGCGGATAACTGCAACTCGCATACCTGGTAGCCATGGCAAAACGCTTTATCCGGGAAGCCATATTTGTTGCAATTGTAGTTTTATTTTTGTTGTTCACCAAGTATCAGCTAGCTTTGTCAGGAGTGGGGCATTCTAAAGGCCATCGGAGACTTGGTGAAGCGTTTTCTGATCTATACCGGCAACTAAAGCCATGCCATCATTCGCGTCATCATCGGTGCCATCACAAGCGCTTTCGTTTTCGCCAAGATCATCAAAGATATCCCCAATGTGAGAGAAGATTACCATCACCACAAGAGCATGGTGCGTAAATGTGTGCTTTCTTTCTTCTTACTAAACAGATTTGAATATTTACACGCTCCAGTTCAATTACAAGACTTCCTTCAGGTTAACAGAATCATAAGACTCGATCAGCAGTTTGAGATGTCAAAAGAAAGTTCGATTTTAATGTAAAGATAGATACACATTTATTAGCAGGCTCGTAAATGACGTTGTACGGCCTGGAGGCAATTAGTAATAAAAAACACTCACAGCACATTCATGAAGTGAATGATGACGAGTGGATGAAGCTCCTGGGAATAACACACCCCGTTCATTTTGCACTCGATCATGCAAAGAGTTGACAACATGAAAGTAAAGTATATACAAGGTTTATTCACCAAAATGCGCATATGGTGTTGAGATGTTCATATGAATATTCATATGCATATTCAAATGGCTAACCAAATGAATATGGATTTCCATTCATGTCACGCTGAAGGAGAGGAGACAGGGCTGGACCCTAATAAGCTTTGCCTCTAAAAGCACCAGAAACTATTGTCTTAAGCTGTAAGGGCAGAATCATAGTGCCAACATTTCTCTGCGTTAGTCTCTGGCGCAGATTTTGTAATAATAGCGCTGTAATAACTCGGCCAACTTTTCCTGCTTTTTATTTTTTTACGTAGCATGTGTCCGTAGTGAATGTTGTTCCGGCTGCATAACGAGATGAGACGATTTTAGGTTTATGGTCAGAGAGTTTCACATTACTTACGCTCTTATTGAAATACTCATAAAGAGATTTTGAAGTGAGAGCAGGAGTGGTCAATATATCTACGGAACGTCGGTTAAGAAGTGTCAAAATAAATCTATGAAGCACTCAACTTGGTATAGCTTTCTGATTGGTTCATACTATGCATGCCCAAAAATATATTCGTGGATGATCAGGCACTGAACTTGGTATAGTTTTCTTATTCCTTCGCAATATGCCCAAAACAATACTCATGGATGATTAACTCACACATTTTGCAGCGCCCCTCAAAAGACCTCGTCTTTATGGCATTTCTCAAGACCCTCGAGTACACCATGACGAAAACGCCCGGCCATGAGAAGGGTTAGCTTTCTGCTACTGCGCATTTATAAAATTGTGAAATACGGAATAAAATTTTGTCATCTCCATTATGATCAATAAGTGAATATGAATACGAACAAATATCTAGATGCTCTGTGTGCTAAGACTACATTTGATTTCCCCTCCATTTTCGGATCGAAAGACCTATGTGTCTAATTCACTGCGAAAATTTACCGCCATCCCGCATAGGCATCTCAAGACACTAGCATGAACGCATGTTGTCCAAAATGTCATCGTCATGAGCAGGCAACCTCACTATATACAGCAACCTATAATGTCAGTCTAATATAGAGTCACATGATGCGCCGTCATATGGTGGCGCCATTACATGACATCATTACTTGGTCAAACACTCTCCAATTCTGGAGGCATTGGTAAAGAGGGATAAAAGAGTTGCGATGCTTCAGATCCTGGCAGCATTGCGGAACATCTTTATTTGCAGGATGCTTTCGTAGCGTGGTGTGGAAGGCACAATACATCATCTTAGAATAAAGAACATAGATTTTGCCTTCTACTGGACTGAGGCAGATGCATGAGGTATTTTGTGAGATTGCCCCGCCATGGTGGTCGAGTGGCTAAGGTATTTGGCTGCTGACCCGCAGGTCGCGGGTTCGAATCCAGGCTTTAGCGGCTGTATTTCTGATGGAGGCGGAAATGGCGTAGGCCCGTGTGCTCAGATTTTGGTGCACGCTAAAGAACCCCAGGTGGTCGAAATTTCCAGAGCCTTTCATTACGGCGTCTCTCATAATCGTATGTTGGCTTTGGGACGTTAAACCCCGCATATCAATCAATCAATCAATCAATCAATCAATTCTGTGAGATTTGGGAGTCTAGCACAGGAAGGCTGATTGCATCGATAGAGTCCCTCTAACAAAACCTTTCGGTTTGTCGGGTGCTGTTTGTAGCGGCATTTAGGTAAATGAGCAATTTCTATTTTCAAAACACTACCTAAAGTAATCTAAGATTGCTTCCTCCCACTCTGTAACAAGAATTAACCATGCGCCCTTACCGACCACACCACCACAGGGCCACCGCATCTCACTTAGAGACCAGTCTGAATGCACCCATTACGTACAACGACATCACAAAACACCTTTGCCTTCAACGGTGCACTTTTTCGACTCCACATCTCAAACTTAAGAGACCGCAGGCGCTAACCCTACGCCTATTACAAACACACACGTACTCTGCCCCATCAAGATATTTCAACGCGCACCCCACCGACACCTGCCCCTCGAGCGGACACATGGCGACGCTCGTACAGACGCTCTGGGAGTGTAGGAACGCTCATCCCGACTTCCCTTAAACGATAGGTTGTCACACACAGGTCCCGTTAATTAGGGAGGCGATCGCCGGGCTAATTCCAAGGGCCGAAGTATTGGCCTCCCGAACCGCACCACGAAAGCGTCGACAATTTAGAAGTGGTCCTTTTTGGCGCGCCAGCGGACGCCGGCTGTGGCCCAAAGAACGAGTCAGAGCCGAGAGTTGATAAACAAAACAAATACTATATTCTCGAAAAATCGGCAGATCGAAAACAATACACAAGAATGCACACTCCACAATAGTTACATACAATACGTCACCAATCAAACAACGTACTACACAGTACAATCAGCCACACCCAAAACAACGGGACACAGACAACGATACGCTCTACAATGCAGTCGCATGCATTGAACAACCAAGACACTTAAAGACTAAAGAGATAGAAAACCTATCCAGTCCAAAGTTCTTGGGACAAAAGTCTGGATGATATTCTTCCGAGAATCACTCACTCAAAGTCCAGCGTTGTTTTCGTTCCGCGCCCTCGAAGTTTCTCTTCCAGGAAACCTCGCCGAAGTTTCTCTTCCAGGAAACCTCCCGTCTTCAATAGGCCACTCTCCAAGCTTCAAACTTCTTCGCCCGAACACGTCGGCTTCACACACGCAGCTGTTGCCACGCGTCCTCGCTCGATAGCGGTAGACACACGCTCTTGCCTGTAGCTCGAGCCTTCACCCCTCAGGTGGAAATCCTCTTCATCTCCTGCTTCGTCCCTACGGACAAACCTTCGCCGACTACACGGCGGAATCCCTACGCACTCTGGCGCTACTTCCGTCTTCTCCTGATCTCTCATCTCGGCTGCTCGGTTAAATACCTTGCGCGCGACATTCCAGACGGTTCTCGTCATTTCGTCGGCGCGATACGCAGCGAAGGCTGGGAAGAGGGCGAGACGGTTGGAATGCCCTCCGCGGCCGATGACTCAACTCGATATGACCACGCCCCTTTCGTTCTAGAACTTTCGCGGGCTATCTCGGCCGCCGATGTGGGGCGAGGAGGTTCGTCGGCGAAGCCACGCTTCTGCGGGGAGAGCGCGCGCCCGGGGAGCCTTGGATGTTTGTTTTCTTTTTTTTTTCTTTTGACCTCGCGGCGTTTCTCCCGCCCGTTATCGCAAGAATTTGGCGGCGCGCCCATTTTTAGCGCTCGTTCTGTGACATAGGTAGAGGTTCCTTAAATAAGCATGGAATACAACCAAACCCAATACGCAGCCTGCATAGAATACGAGAAGGCGTTTGACTCGGTCGAAGCATCAGCAGCAATGCAGGCCCTACGGAATCAAGGCACCTAATAGTGTGAGAGTGAGAATTTATTAGAAGGCAGAGAGGCCGGGCTGAGCTAGTTCGCTTTAGCCTTCTACTCTGCACAGAGAATGATGGAAGAGAGAATGACAGATGAATGAAGTTTGATGATAGGGAGAGGAAGAGGTCGTGCGTATCTACACTAGTCACTTAGCATAGCACCCTAAAGCTTAGTATCTAGTCCGGTGCTTTCGATGAAGTCTAAAACACCACTTGCAGCAGTTTTTAATACTGTGTGGCCAATCATTGCTGACAAAATGTAGCTTCACTAAGTGGCCTTCGTCCGATGCTTGCCGATATTGAAGTTAACAATTCTTTAGGGCACCGAAGAACCCTACATGAACATACTGGAAGAAATCTACAGTGGATTCACAGCCACCATAGTTCTCTAAAAGAAAGTGACACCCCATAAAGAAGGGTGTATCGCAGGGAGACACGATCTCTCCAGTGCTATTCCCCACGTGTTTACAGGAGGTTTTCAAAACGCTAGATTGGAAAGAGTTAGGATAGGAGTTAGTGCAGAGTATCTAAGTAACCTGTGATTCGCTGATTTCATTGCCTTGATTTAATAGGTCTGGAAATAAACCAATAGTAGATCTGGAAATAAATATGCACAAAACTTAAGTAATCTACAATATGCTCAGCAGACAACAGCATTTTGCGATGCGTGGAGTGACGCTGGAAGTTGTAAAGGATTATGTCAACTTCAGACAGGTAGTAACCGCGGAGGCGAACTATGAGAGTGAAATATCTAGAAGAATAAAGATGGATTGTATCACGTTCGGCAAGCATTCTGAAATCATGAATCGCAATGCACTACAAACCCTCAAGAAGAAGGTTTATAACAGCTGCATCTTGCCGATACTTACCTAGGGAGCAAAAGTCTGGAGGCTTACAGAAAGGGTTCAGCTTAAATTGAAGATGATGCAGCGAGCGATGGAAAGGAAAATGATAGGTGTAACCTTTAGAGACAAGAAGAGAGAAGAGTAAGTGATAGAACAAACCGTGGTTGAGGATCATCATCATCATCATCATCATCATCATCATCATCATCAGCCTGACTACGTCCACTGCAGGACAAAGGCCTCTCACATGTTCCGCCAGTTAACCCGGTCCTGTGCTTGCTGCTGCCAATTTATACCCGCAAACTTTTTAATCTCATCTGCCCACCTAACCTTATGTCTCCCCCTAACCCGCTTCCCTTCTCTGGGAATCCAGTTAGTTACCCTTAATGACCAGCGGTTATCCTGTCTACGCGCTACATGCCCAGCCCATGTCCATTTCCTCTTTTTTATTTCAACTATGATATCCTTAATCCCCGTTTGTCCCCTAATCCACTCTGCTCTCTTCTTGTCTCTTAAGGTTACACCAATCATTTTTCTTTCCATTGCTCGCTGCGTCGTCCTCAATTTAAGCTGAACCCTCTTTGTAAGTGTCCAGGCTTCTGCTCCATAGCTAAGTACCGGCAAGATACAGCTGTTATATACATTCCTCTTGAGGGACAGGGGCAATCTACCTGTCAAAATTTGAGAGTGCTTGCCGAATGTGCTCCATCCCATTCTTAGTCTTCGAGTTACTTCAATCTCGTGGTTCGGCTCCGCGGTTATTACCTGCCCTAAGTAGACATGGTCATTTACATCTTCAAGTGCACTATTACCTATCTCGAAGCGCTGCTCTTTTCCGAGGTTGTTGTACATTACTTTCGTTTTCTGCAGATTCATTTTAAGACCTACCTTTCTGCTCTCCTTGTCTAACTCCGTAATCATTAGTGGCAATTCGTCCCCTGAGTTACTCAGCAATGCGATGTCATCGGCGAAGCGCAGGTTACTAATGTTGAATTCCAATGGCGGAGTTCGAGCAAGTTTTTCTGCTCCTTTCAGAGCAAGTGTGTTCCAATGACAGAGTGAGAGCGAGAGTCAAAAGTTCCAATGAGAGAGCCGGAGGGGATTCAGAGCGGGAGTCCCTCCGTGGAGCAGGAAAAACTGCTCCGCCGAAATCGGTGGAGTGGACCGGAACTCAGCGTGACGCATTTCCTTTAACACGTTTGCCTGCTTGGGGGCGCGGCTGGCGCGGCGCGAGTTGTGTTGACAATGGCGGATGGCATGGACGGCTCGGCTACCTCGGCAAAGCGTGCGGCAATGCTTCTGCTACTCGATAGCGACAGCAGACATCGTGGACAATAGCTGTTGCACGCTTGGCGTGATATCCATTCCACACAGGTGAATAGCGCTGAACAAGCAAACAAACGATGCGGCGATGCTGGTAAGCCACGTGGGAAACAGACAGCGGAAAAGACCACGCGCAAGGTATCCTGGGTAACGCGGCAGCTTCCGCCTTGCTCCAGCAGGGCGGGTTGTGTTCCGATGGCGGATTTGGAGGATTTGCTCTACGCCAGAGTGGAGCGCTTGCTCGCGAAGTTGGTCGGCTGCACCGACTCCGCCATTGGAATTCAACATAAGGTATTCTACAATAACTCTTATCCCTAACTGTTCCTATTCTAGGCTTCTGAAAGTGCGGCGATGGCGTAGTGGTTAGAGCATCCGCCTCACATGCAAAAGGTCCGTGGTTCAAATCCTGGTGCCGCGCAGTTCCCAACCAGATTAAAAAAAACCACGTGTTGATGGAACTGCATTAAGAGGCCTGGGGTGCGGCCTCACCGGTAAACACCGCCGGGAACGCACTCCCTCACCAAAGAAGGATTGGCCACCCTGGTGCAGTATCTGGCCACTACCTCCCACATGCATACGTCAAATAACTCACGGCCCTCAGTCCCCAGCATCTGCGAAGCAACTGACCACGGCGGCGGTCAGATCTGCAACGCAGCAGAGGGTAAGAATCTCTGGATCCGGACAGGCCGCCATTGCAACCTGAACTTGGCAACGTTTAACGCTAGAACATTATCTAGTGAGGGAAGTCTAGCTGTACTATTCGAGGAGTTAGAGGGTGTTAAATGGGATATAATAGGGCTCAGTGCGGTTAGGAGGACAGATGAGGCCTATACGGTGCTACAGAATGGGCACGTCCTTTGCTATCGGGGCTTGGCAGACAGAAGAGAACGGGGAGTGGGGTTCCTAATTCACAAAAACATAGCTGGTAACATAGAGGAATACTATAGCATTAATGAAAGGGTGGTAGGTATCGTAATTAAACTGAATAAAAGATACAAGATGAAGGTAGTACAGGCTTACGCGCCTACATCCAGCCATGATGACGCTTCAGTTGAAAGCTTCTATGAAGACGTGGAATCGGCAATGAGTAAGGTAAAAACACAGTATACTATGGTGATGGGCGACTCTAATGCAAAGGTAGGGAAGAAGCAGGCTGGAGACCAGGCAGTAGGAGATTATGGCATCAGCACTAGAAACGCCAGAGGAGAGCTATTAGTAGAATTCGCAAAACGCAATAATTTACGGATTTTGAATACCTTCTACCGAAAACGAGAAAACCGAAAGTGGACATGGAGGAGCCCTAATGGCGAAAATAAGAACGAAATAGACTTTATAATGACTGCACACGCAGCAATCGTGCAGGATGTGGAAGTGGTTGGCAAGGTACGGTGCAGTGACCATAGAATGGTACGGTCCCGAATTCACCTAGACTTGAAGAAGGAACGACAGAAACTGATACGCAAGAAGCCAGTCACTGAGCTAGCCCTGAGAGGGAAAGTACAGGAATTCAGAGTGTCGCTGCATAACAGGTACTCGGCTATTAGTGAGGAAACCAACCTTAGCGTAGATCAATGAATGATAATCTGACGAATATCATTACGGAGTGTGCAGTGGAAGTTGGAGGCAAGGTAGTTAGACAGGACACTGGCAAGCTTTCCAAGGAAACGAAGAACCTACTTAAGAAGCGTCAAATCATGAAAGTGTCAAGTACAACAGACAAAATAGAACTGGCAGAGCTTTCGAAGTTGATTAATAGACGTAAGGTATGCGATGTGAGAAGGTATAGCATGCAGAGAATTGAACACGCTCTGAAAAACGGAGGAAGCGTCAAAGCAGTGAAGAGGAAACTTGGGATAGGCAAACGTCGGATGTATGCACTAAGGGAAAAAGAAGGCAAAATAACTACCAATGTGGATAGGATAGTTGAAATAGCGGAGGAGTTTTACGGAGATCTGTACAGCAGCCGAGACAACCACGACATTAATACTATAAGAACTAGCATTAACCCAGATAACACCCCACCAGTAATGATAGAAGAAGTCAGAAAAGCTTTGGAGGGCATGCAAAGAGGCAAAGCTGCTGGTGAAGGTCAGGTAACATCAGATCTGCTAAAAGATGAAGGACAGATTGTGTTAGAAAAACTAGCCACCCTGTTTACGAGCTGTCTCCTGACTGGAAGAGTACCAGAGTCTTGGAAGAACGCTAACATCATCTTAATACATAAGAAAGGCGATGACAAGGACGTGAAGAATTACAGGCCGATCAGCTTGCTCTCTTTACTATACAAGCTATTTACAAAGGTAATTGCTAACAGAGTAAAGAAAACATTAGAATTCAATCAACCAAAGGAACAAGCAGGATTTCGAACAGGCTACTCAACAATTGACCACATTCATACTATCAATGAGGTAATAGAGAAATGCTCAGAGTATAACCAACCACTATACATAGCCTTCATAGATTATGAGAAGGCATTTGATTCAGTAGAAATATCAGCCGTCATGCAGACACTGCGGAATCAGGGCGTAGATGAAGTATATATAAACATTCTGGAAGAAATCTACAGGGGATCAACTGCTACCATAGTGCTTCATAAAGAAAGCAACAGAATACCAATCAAGAAGGGTGTAAGGCAGGGGGACACAATCTCCCCAATGCTATTTACCACGTGCTTACAGGAGGTTGAGGATATCATAGTTGAAATGAAGAAAAAAAAATGCCCCGCCGCGGTGGTCTAGTGGCAAAGGTACTCGGCTGCTGACCCACAGGTCGCGGGTTCGAATCCTGGCGGCGGCGGCTGCATTTCCGATGGAGGCGGAAATGCTGTAGGCCCGTGTGCTCAGATTTGGGTGCACGTTAAAGAACCTCAGGTGGTAGAAATTTCCGGTGCCCTCCACTACGGCGTCTCTCATAATGCTGTGGTGGTTTTGGGCGTTAAACCCCACATATCAATCAATCAAAAAAAATTGACATGGTCCGGGCAGGTAGCACGTAAGCAGGATCAGGATAAGCGCTGGTCATTAAGGGTAACTGACTGAATTCCCAGAGAAGGCAAACGCAACAAGGGGAGGCAGAAAGCTAGGTGGGATGATGAGAATAAGAAATTTGCGGGTATGAAGAGCAGCAGCAAGCACAGCACCAAGGTGACCGGCGGAAAATGGGCGAGGTGTTTGTCCTGCAGCAAACGTAGTCAGATTAATGATGATGATGATGACAGCTCTCTGTAGAACGTTTCTGCACTGTCGACAACCCTAATCATAATGATTATGATGATGCCTTTCTTGTTCTTAAACGCACACATCCAATTTTTGCCTATGCACAAGTCTGCCTTCGAAGCTTTTTGGTTCTCAGAATCAAGCGAAAGTTAAAAAACTCCAGGTGGTCGAAATTTCCGGAGTCCTCCGCTACTGTGTCTCTCATATACTTATGGTAGTTTTGGAACGTTAAACCCCACATATCAATCAATCAAACATTTAGGCTTCTGTCGCTTTTTAAACCTGTGCAATTTTTTTTATGTTTTACTGCCTGATGTCGGCTACCTTACGCCTATTGATTATTTTGAAAGCTCCACTAGCTCTATTTTTTTGATTGCCTTTGAGGCTGTGATGGTTTGTCGTCTCTTAATAAGATTTTGTTCTCTCCCGAGATAGTTCGTCAGCTTCCTGTCTAGTGACTGTACATCCAACTTCAATTGCACACTCTTCAATTATACTAATAAGATTATCGTTATTTGTGTCAACGTTAACGTCGGTTACCTCGTTCAGTGCCTCAAATCGATTTTGAAGTGAAACTCGGAATTCCTGTATTTTCCCTCTAACCGTCAGTTCCCTAATTGGCTTCTTTCATATTTGCTTTTGTCTGCTTTTCTAAATTCAGGCGAATATTAGCTCTTACCATAGTATCGTCACTGCATTTTCATTGTCTTTGTATGTCCATACTTCTAGAGTGATTGTATGTCTCGGTAATAACACAAGCCTAAGAAATGTCCCTATACCACAGGAAGCATCCACGATATGCGCTAGGTTGGAGCTTTACAACAGCAGCCGTTATTGTAAAGCAATAAAGACCACACACATTAAAGAAATGTTTTATGCCGCTGCGTCAATTTCTCAAAAAAATGTTGAAATAAAACTTTGCCGGAAGATCCACGTTAGGTGGTTATGGTTGTATTTGAAAATTTCATAACAAGGCATTGTTTATTTGGCAGAAGTAGATGGTGATGGGCAGTGATTGTACGTAAATTTTTTGTTGACCACATTACGTTATGGATGTTTCCACATTCTCATTTGGGAGTTTTCACAATAAATATGGTCAAATTAGGCAGCAAGATATTGAACACAGTTTACACTTTATATAAAGAGTAACAAAAACTGGGAAGGTCCCTTGCGCATTTATTTAAGACAACTCGAAACCTCGACCCACCTTAGTTTTGTTTTCAATCGATGTAATTATTTCTGCCCCTCTCCTCTTCGAAAGCTATTTACTTCGCGTATTTTTGCACTGCTTTCCCATTCGGGGGTATTGTATACTTCCTGCCCTTAATTTGATTTTGCCCAGTGCCTGTCTCCGACCCACTCTTGACTAAGCCACTATGTGAGGTATTAACATCACGTGGCATCACGTTATGCGACACAACGATGATGTCATATGGTGACTTCATCGCATGAATGTGTTTCCAACGAATATATATATATATATATATATATATATATATATATATATATATATATATATATATATATATATATATATATATATATATAGTAACGAACAAATACAACGCCGGAACCTAAAACGCAATTTATTTGTGGCGAACTTGTGCCCGTCATACATATAAATACACAAAGATTGTCCTGAGCTCGCTAGAGAAAACTTCGTCAACCTCTTCTTTTTCGTTTCGCCGCGTGCTGCTCCTTCGAAAAACCGCCAGCCTTCTTTTTTGCAACGCGTGGTGTGGTGACACGTGCAGCCAGCGTTGCATGGCGCGTTTATAGCTTGGCGCGTTTGTCTTGTCAGTTGGTGTGGCAGAATTCAAAGGAGCAGGAAGTGGCGCAAGACTTCAGTAGGTGCCTACAACATGTGGCATTAGTCCCCCTCCCGAAACGCATCATCCTGATGCGTACGCTGACGTCGAACAGTTTTGTACAGGAGTATTGATGTGATGCTTAAGCACCTGCTTAGCACCTGCTTAGTGCCTTTCATAGTATGGTTTCATTCGTTAAGCACCTTCATTAAGCACATGCTTAGTGCCTTTCGTAGTACGGTTTCATACGTACTACATGTACGACTTCTGGGTGATTCCTGCGTCGGGTTGAGCACACTTGCCCTTCAGGAATTACTTCGTAGTTTGGCGTGCCTAACCGGCGAAGTACTTTGTAAGGGCCGAAATAGCGCCGCATCAGTTTTTCCGATAGGCCAGGTGCGTGAACAGGTGTCCACACCCACACTGTCTCCGGGGTTGTACTGTACGTCTCTCCGCTTGAGATTATAGCGACTTGTGTCGGAGCTTTGTTGTAAAATAATACGATGTCTTGCTGATTGATGTGCCTCTTCTGCCCTTTCTATGTAGTCGCTGATGTGCGGATCACTCTTATTCGAATCGTTACAGGTAACATCGTGTCTAAGGTCGTTGTGACCACCCGACCATAAACAAGTTGAAATGGCGTGAAGTGTGTCATTTCTTGTACTGCGGTATTGTACGCAAATGTAGCATAAGGCAAAATACTGTCCCATGTCTGGTGCTCAACGTCCACATACATCGAGATCATGACGGTGAGAGTTCTGTGGAGTCTTTCGGTTAATCTGTTTGTTTGCGGATGGTATGCTGTAGACCTTCTATGGTCGGTGTGGGTTAGCTTCATAACAGACTGCATCAAACAGGCAGTAAATGATGTTCCTTTGTCTGTAATAACAACCTGCGGTGCTCCATGTCGTAGTACAACCTGAGTGACGAAAAACTGGGCTACTTCATTTGCCGTTCCTTTTGCGAGAGGTGTTGTCTCAGCATATCGAGTCATGTATTTTGTTGCTACGACAATCCAGCACTTTCTCGATGAAGAGAGAGGAAATGGACCAAGCAAATCCATTCCCACTTGCTGAAATGACCCTTTTGGTGGCTCTATCGGTTGCAACAGACCCGCTGGTTTCCATGGTTGTATTTTGCGTCTTTGGCAATCCCGGCATGACTTGACATAATGGTGCACCGAATCCCTTAATTTTGGCCAATAATACTTCCGGCGAATTCTCGCCATAGTGCGACTACTAACCATATGGCCAGCCGATGGGTCATCATGACACGCTTCTAAGATTTCTGCTCGCAGTTATGATGGTGCAAGAAGCAGAAACGTCTCACCGCTGTTTCCGAAGTTGCGCTTGTATAGGACGCCGTTCCGGAGGACATAGGATTCAATCCACGGACGAAAACTCGTGGTACCTTAATTTGGTGACCCACCAAGTATTGGATAAGCGGGCATAGTTCGGGGTCCATTCGCTGAAGAGGAGCCATCTCCGACACATTAGGAACTCCAAGAAATGGGATGTTTTGTTCTTGGTCAGATGATGGAGACTAAACAGGTGCGCGAGACAGGCAATACACGTCATTGTGCTTGAGACCAGACTTGTAGACCACAGTGATGTCATGTTCCTGCAGACGCAGGCTCCATCTAGCAAGTCTTCCGGAAGGGTCCTTGATATTTGCCAGCCAACACAATGAATGATGATCACTGATTGCTCGAAACGGTCTCCCGTAGAGGTATGGGCAAAACTTGTCGATGGCCCATATAACTGCGAGACACTCTTTCTCTGTCGCAGAGTAATTTGAATCAGCATTCGATAGAGTGCGGCTCGCGTAAGAGATGCCCTTTTCTTCTCCATTCTGCCACTGAACGAGGATGGCACACAGACCAATGTTACTCGCGTCGGTATGTATGTCTGCATCGGTCTCTTCATCAAAATAGGCAAGTATTGGAGGAGACTGCGAACGGCGTCGCAAGTCTGAGAAAGCTGCTTCTTGCTCTTCCCGCCAAACTACTCGTTGTCGTTTCTTCAGCCATGATTTGTCATCAATGCTAAAAAATAACCCCAGGCGCTTTTGGCGCACGATAAATCCTAATAACCAACCTGATGTAAATCTCGTTAATACTGATGAAAGCCCTGTTCCGGAATCCGAATGCGCTCAGTTATTAAATGATACATTCTTATCAGTCTTTACTCTTGAGGATACTACTTCATGCCCTAACATAGATGTAGTTGCCGGTATTAATATGTCGGAAATAATAATTGACGAAGCTGGTATCATATCTTTACTCAAAAAGTTGACAACTTCGTCTGCATCCGATCATAATGGCTTCAATAACAAAATACTGAAAAATATTTCCTCAGGTATCTATCGCTTTTTGGCAGCAATCTTTTCTCTATCGTTATCACCAGGCACCATTCCTCACGACTGGCGAATAGCAAAAGTAGTGCCGCTATTTAAATCTGGTGATCGCTCATCCCCGCTTAATTACAGACCCATATCTTTAACTAGTTCCATATGTAAACTTTTGGAACACATTATACACTCCCAGGTAATCTCCTATTTAGAGGAACACAATATCATCTTTAAATACCAGCATGGTTTTCGCAAGGGCTATTCATGCGAAACTCAACTCGCGGGATTTACCCATGACTTGCACTCATCATTGGACGCCGGCATTGAAACTGACGCTATATTCCTTGATTTTTCAAAAGCATTTGATCGTGTCCCTCACCATCGGCTCTTACTAAAACTTAGGCAGCTTAATATTCACCCACTTGTTCTCGCCTGGCTACAAGCCTTTCTTTCCAGTAGAAAACAATTCACGCCTGTCAATAACTTTAACTCTCCTTTTGTTGAAGTCTCATCTGGAGTTCCCCAAGGAAGTGTGATTGGTCCCTTGCTTTTCCTTATTTATATTAACGGCTTACCCTCCTCAGTCAATTCTAAAGTTAGCCTTTTCGCTGACGATTGTGTCATTTACCGTACCATTACATCTGAAACTGATCGACAATCTCTACAATCTGATCTTGTTTCTTTAACTTCGTGGTGCACAGCATGGCAAATGACACTAAATCCTTCAAAGACTAAGCTAATGTATTTTACTAAAAAAGCGTCCCGTATTCCAACGTCTTACTTACTAAATAATACTTCAGTGGAGCTTACGACTTCTTTTAAATACCTTGGGGTTAACATTCAGTCTGGCCTGTCATGGCATCACCACATTGACGTCACCCTTGCTTCAGCAAATCGCTCACTCGGGTTCCTTAAACGTAATTTGAAACACACCCCCTCGCACTTGCGTAAACTGGCTTATATCACCCTAATCCGTCCTAAAATAGAATATGCCCCAGCCATTTGGGATCCCGATCAAGACTACATTATTGAAAACATCAAAGCCCTGCAGAACCGTGCTGTACGTTTTATTTCTTCTGATTATTCACGTCACCCCAGCGTCACTTCATTGAAACTTCGTGCCGAACTGGAACTCTTATCCCGTCGCCGTAAAATTGTTCGCTTATCACTACTTCATAAGCTCTACCATCACACATCACTTCACGAGGATTTCTTTAGGCCACCCCCTGCCATCTTTCCGCGCCGCGATCATCCCTTTAAAATCGAACGCTTCCCTTGTCGCACTTTTCATTATGCTAGATCCTTCATACCGCGCACAATAACCGAGTGGAATGACTTACCTTCAAACATTGCAACTGTCACCGATATCACTGAATTTCAGAACCTACTAAACATGAGTGCAAGCGTGTGAACCTTTTGCGGCATTCCCCCCTCTTTTTTCTTTTTTCTGCAAACCGTGTTTTTTGTAGAAACTGCGTATGTTCATGGTTCGTGTTATTTATTGCTGTGTTTGCCTAATTCAGTTATTCACACGTGTTTTTGGTGATGTTGCCATTCCTTTATGCTTAATGGCGCGTGTGTTTGTAGTAAGCTCGATTGCGTTTTATTGTACTCTTGTGACTCTATTTCCTTCTTTGTGTAGTTCAATTTTAAAATATTTTTTTAGTTTTATTATTGTTTGACTCATATTATTTCTTCTGATTAGTTAAGATTATGCGGTAAGAATATTGACCCTATATTTCTTCTAATGTATTTAGTAGCTGTATGGTGTTTAGTTTGCGTGTTTTCTGGTTCTATTAATCATTTCATGTACCTGTATGTGTTATAGCCCCCCCCCCCCCTATGTAATACCCTCCTGTGAGAGGGCCCTTAGGGGTATTCTGAATAAAAAAAATTCCGCCATATCCATGAAGTGAATGATGATGAGTGGGCGAAGCTCCGGAGGTAAACCTGGTAAACCATGAATCGTCTGTACATTTTGCCCACTCGATTTTATTACATCGCTCCCCCTAGCGTACGTCGCCGCACTAAATCGAACGATTGCCTTCAACTAATGACACGCGCCATATGTGACATCATTCCTATTTTATAAGATCTCGCGTCTTTCATCAACTACAAGTACCGCTTTCTAGTTTATAACATCTTGCATCGTTTCATCATCAGCTACAAGTACCACCATCTAGTAAACACTACAAGAACTAAACGAGAGGTGGCTACATACAGGAGACGGTACCGCCGTCTAGTGAACACTGCAAGAACTTAACTAGAGGTGGCTACATACAGGGGACGGTACCGCCATCTAGTGAACACTGCAAGAACTAAACTAGAGGTGGCTACATACAGGCTACAGGGGACGCACAGCCCACGCCCTAAGGAGCTTCGCCCCTAAAAAAATAAAATAAAAGAGAATGATACATTTTCTTTCGTTAGCCGTGTCAAAAGCTCAGCGACCATAGCCAAGTTTTCAACAAAGCGTCTGTAGTAGGCACATAGTCCCAGGAATCGTCTGACAGCCTTTTTGTCTTGCGGTTTCAGAAAATTTTCAACTGCTGCAATCTTTTCCGGGTTCGGGCGGACGCCTTCCGCACTAACTATGTGCCCGAGGAACCGAAGCTGACGAAATTCGAAGTGACACTTTTCCGGTTTGATGGTCAGTGCTGCCACGCGAATAGCATTTAGTACCGTTCTCAGTCGGTGGATGCGGTGCTCGAAGGTAGAAAAAAAACCACTACATCGTCGAGGTAGACGAGACACGATTGCCACTTGAGTCCGGAGAGCACAATGTCCATCATCCTCTGGAAGGTAGCGGTAGCAGAGCACAAACCGAAATGGAGCACTTTGAACTCGTATAGTCCGTCTGGGGTCACAAACGCCGTCTTCTCGCGATCTCGTTCATCAACCTCGATCTGCCAATATCCACTTTTTAGGTCCAATGATGAAAAGAAGTGAGTACTGCGTAACTTATCCAAGGCATCGTCGATCCGCGGAATTGGGTAAACATCACGCTTTGTGACTTGGTTCAGCTTTCTGTAGTCAACGCAAAATCGCAGAGTGTTGTCCTTCTTTTTGACTAGCACTACCGCTGATACCCACGGACTGTTGTATGGCTGGATTACGTCATCGTTGAGCATTACCTGGACTTGGTTCTTGATGGCTTTCCTTTCTTTTGGCGCTACTCAGTATGGGCGGCACATACACACACACGCACACACACACACACACACACACACACACACACACATATATATATATATATATATATATATATATATATATATATATATATATTTATATATATATATATACTGTAAGATGGCGTCGAGTACACTCAAGACTCTCCTTTATTGACTCGAGTATGTGCCCCACAACCCAAACTTGACTGGTGATGATGAGTATGTACAGATGTAAACATGGGACGCATAAATAATGCTCACACTTATTTTCCCCACGCACTAGAGCGGCCGGCCCGGCCGAGACTTAGGCGGGAAAGGTACGGCGCACAAAGGGTTTAAGACGTGAAACGTGGACTATCTCGGAGGCATGGTAATGACGGTCCGAGGAACCTTCGGCGGGAGTGACAAGGTAATTGACAGGAGATGTTCGTTCACAAACAACGTAAGGTCCTAGAAAGCGAGACTGAAACTTTTCACACAATCCGGGTGTGCGAACAGGCGTCCAAAGTAGTACTTCATCTCCAGGACGGAAGGTGACGTCTCGACGAAAGCTGTCATAGCGTTGCTTGCGGTCTTGTTGACTGGCCTCCGTGTTGAGTTGAGCACGTTGCCGTGCCTCAGCAAGCCTGGAGACGAAATGTTATGGCGTAGTCGTCGACGTTTTTGTCATTACATTGAAAAAAGAGGCGTCAATGGTGAATGTCGGCGCACGACTATAGACGAGGAAGAAAGGTGAATACCCGGTGGTTCGTTGAACAGCGGTGTTGTGTGCAAATGTTACGAACGGCAAGATTTTGTCCCATTTATCGTGGTTCGGTCCGATGTACATGGATATGTCGATTAGAGTCCGGTTGAGTGGCTCTGTCAGCCCATTTGTCTGCGTGTGGTAAGCGGATGTGGTCTTATGAACTGTGCCACAAGTTTTTAGAATTTCGTCTAGAATTGTCGATATGAAGGCCTTTCCCCGGTCACTCAACATAGTGCGAGGTGCACCATGACGCAACACAATGGCTTCTAAAAAGAAGGCGGCAACGTCTGAGGCGGAGCTAGTGCGTAGAGGAGCGGTCTCCGCGTATCGTGTGAGGTGGTCGACGGCTGTGACGATCCAGCGGTGGCCCGCTGGCGTTACGGGAAGTGGCCCGACGAGGTCTATTCCGACAACGGCAAAAGGTGTGTCGGGACATGGAATGGGTTGTAATAAGCCGGCAGGAACTAAAGTTGGTCGTTTCCGGCGTTGACAAAGTGCGCAAGAAGCGATATAATTAGCCACAAAGGTAGAAAGACCAGGCCAGAAGAAACGGCTCCTAACGCTGTTGTAGGTCTTTTGAAATACCAAGTGTCCAGCTGATGGTTCGTCGTGCAATGCTTCGGGAACTTGTTTTCGCAGCGAACGGGGAAGTACTGGCACCCACCGATGCCCATCCGCATTGTAAGTGTAGTGCTGCGGGACATTGTTCTCTAGCTTGAACAGCCGTATCTGACGACGTAGTCTGGCATTAGGTGGAGAAAGCGAGCCATTCGAGTATCCGATGATGCGGTTACAGTAGGGGTCGTCACGTTGGTACGCGGCAAACTGGGCGCTGTTGTTTAAAGGTAGCGACCCAGCAACTGCCAGGGGTGATAACGTGAGTGAAGAGGAAGCCGCTTGATCACCTGAGGGGCATTAAAGATGCGTGGTTGGAGATGAAAGTGGCAGAGGGCAGCGAGAGAGAGCGTCAGCATCCTGATGCTGTTTGCCGGACCTGTACACAACGACAAAAGTGTACTCTTGCAAATGCAGTATCCAGCGACCGAGGCGCCAAGACAAATTCTTCAGCGAGGACAACCAGCATAGGGCATGGTGGTCGGTAACCACAGTGAAGTGGCGTCCATACAGATCAGGTCGAAATTTCTGGATGGCCCAAACGACACCGAGACATTCCTGCTCTGTTATCGAGTAGTCCTGCTCTGCAGGTGTTAGTGCGCGGCTGGCATACGCAACTACTCTCTCACGTGAAGTGTCGTCGCGCTGGAGGAGGACAGCACCAATTCCGTGGCCGCTGGCATCTGTGTGCAGGAAGGTGGGTGCACTCTCATCGAAGTGACGGAGGACGGGGTCTGGCGCCAAAGCACGTTTAAGGGCTCGGAAAGCACACTCGCACTCGTCAGTCCACGTGAAATCCGTCCCTGACGTCAGAAGCTTGTGTAACGGCCCCGCAATGGCAGCAAAGTGACGGATGAAGCGGCGGAAGTAAGACGCCAGGCCCATGAACTTTACAATTGTTTTTGATTGCGCGGACGTGGAAAACTAGTTACGGCAGCAACCTTGTCGGGGTCGGGTCGAACGCCGTCTTTTCTCACAAGGTGACCCAATACTTTGATGCTTGTGCTGGCGAAGTGGCACCTTTTTGTATTGAGCTGTAGGCCAGCGTTTGAAATGCACGTTAGAACTTCGTCCAAACGCTTAAGGTGCTGAGAAAAACTAGAAGAGTAAATGACGATGTCGTCTAAATAACATAAACAGGTTTTCCATTTGAGACCACGTAAGACAGTATCTATCATGCGCTCGAATGTTGCTAGAGCGTTGCATGAGCCAAAGGGTATGACGTTAAATTCGTAAAGCCCGTCAGGCGTCGCAAACGCTGTTTTATCCTTGTATGCTTCGCGCATAGGTATTTGCCAATACCCGCATCGGAGGTCGAGGCTGGAGAAATATTCTGCGCCTTGTAGGGAGTCCAGGCCATCATCTATGCGTGGCAACGGATATACGTCTTTTTTCGTGATCTTATTGAGCGCTCTGTAATCAACACAAAAGCGGACAGAGCCATCCTTTTTCCGGACAAACACCACAGGAGACGACCAGGATCTGGATGAAGATCAAATATTATCTCGTTTGAGCATGTCGGCGACGTTTTCCTCACTGATTTGCCGTTCTGCCGAAGAGAGACGGTATGGGCGGCGGCGTACAATGGAGCTGCCTTCGGTTTCGATGCTGTGCTCTGCAACGGAGGTGTGGCCCAGAACTTTGCAATGTACATCAAACGAAAGGCTGTGCTTTTGGAGAAGGTCTAAGAGGTCTCTCTTCTGCTCGGCAGTGAGGTGGGGACTTATGGTGTCATTTAAAATAACAGTGGTAGCCTTAATATCAGTAGTAGAAGACAAAGGCGGTGATTCTGCGTGAAGGGGAACCAGCGAAAAGGGCTCACTGTCAGCGAAGGAGCTCACAGCAGTGCCATGGGGCAGCATCACTGGCGAAGAAGTTGGATTCAAGGCGGTGAGCAATACTTTACCGTCGTTAAACCACACAAGGCCGGGTGCTATGGTAAGCCCCGCAGGTTTGGAGCGAGCTGATGGAGCTATGAACACGTCACCATTAACTAAAGTATCCGAAGCGATCGTTAGAAGTTGTTCATCTCCTGGCGAAATGAAACAATCAGTGGCAGCAACGAAACGGAAGCTGTATGGATCGACATCCGATGAACTCTCAGTAGCTGACATTTGAATGACTCGCTGACGACACGATATGAAAGCTGATGCCGAAGAAAGGAAGTCCCATCCTAAAATTACTGTGTGAGTGCACAAAGGAAGTACAAGAAGCTGGATGTGGTGAAGGATGCCATCTATGAAAACGCGGATTGTGCAAACACTTGAAGGCTGAATAGGGACTCCATCTGCACAACGAAGGGGAGGACCATCGTAGGGCGTCCTAACTTTTTTCAAGCGGGCACAAAAGTCTGCACGAATTACGGAAAGTGATGCGCCTGTGTCCACCAGTGCCTCTGTCTGTACACCTTCAACATACACCAATAAAACATTCGATGGGCGGTCCGGAGGAGTTTGCCGCAGTTCGAAAGATGCAGCTTTCCCTCCCGAAGCTGCACTGTTCAGTTTTCCAATTGGCGGTCGGGAATTGAAGTAGAAGGTCGGAGAGGAGAAGAGGAACGCCGCATCGGTGAAGGTGAGCGACGACGTGAGAACCGGGAACTGCCAACTGAATCAAAGTTCTGCGGAGACGGTGACCGACGTGTGCTGTTCGGATACAGCCGACGATAGGGTGGTCCAGTCGTGTAGAAGTCGTCCCGTTCAAGGTTATCGTAGCTTCGTCGTTCGTCTTGCTGACGGCGTCGGCAAAGCCTTGAAATTTGACCACGGATGCCACAATAGAAGCAAGTCGGCCGCGAACTGCACCAGGCGTTGTAAGGCTGGGAAGATGGTCGCGGTGTGAGTGAGTTGAGCGAACCATGCACTTCGGGCGCCGGTAGCTGCATTGGGCTTTGCTGCGGTGCAGGTGCCTTAGCAGCAACCTGAGCATATGTTGGCATGGATACGAGATATGAGCTCGGGACAGGTGTGACAGTCATCGAGGCCAGGCTCTAGTGGGGCGTAGCTGTCGTTGCAGAAACGTGTGCATAACTGGGCATGGGATGTGAACTCGGAGCTGGTGTACTAGTCATCAAGGCCAGTTCCTCCCTCACGACGTCGCGTAAACTAGTAGCGGGTGGCGTCGTTTGAATATCGAGGTGGCGAGGTGAAGCCTGTGCATGAAGTTTCTCGCGGACGATAGAGCGGATCAGTGCACGCAGCTTTGTTGTATCATGACTTGAGCTCCTATCAGACATATCAGGTTGTACCCGAGTGGTCTGAAGCTCCTCGAGGCGCTGACAGGTAGCAACAACATCGGCTACGGTTTGGGGATTCTGCACCACAAGCGCGTTAAAAGCGACAGCCGCAATTCCGTTTAGCAGGAGGCGCACACGGTCGTTTTCCGCCATATCGTTGTCGATGCGGCGGCAAAGGGCGAGAACATCTTCGATGTAAGAAGTGTAAGACTCGCCAGGGCGTCGAACACGTGCACCAAGCCTCTTTTTGGCGATATCCGAGCGCGCTGACGGGTTGGCAAAAATCTGGCGGAGCTGACGTGTAAAGGCGAGCCATGTCGGAAAATCTGTGGCGTTGTTGAAAAACCACGTTTTTGCGACGCCGCTCAAGTAGAATGCAGAGGTGGGTGAGTTTTGCAGGCTCATCCCAGTTGTTGATAACACTCACGCGGTCATACTCCTCGAACCAGTCTACAACGTCTGCTCCCGGAAACCCTGCGAACAGCGGAGGATACTTTTGAGGGCTGGTGACCAGGTGAGAAGGGTTTCTTGGCGGTGGGAGCGGTGGCGAAGCTGGCACGCTGGACTGGGCGGCTTGCGACATTACCGGACCCAGGTCGTTTAAGAGGCGGCCTGAAGGGAGCTCCAGGGATGTATTCTAGAAGACGCTGGGGTGTCCGAGAACGCGAGAGGTACTGGGATCGATACCCAGCACCTCCACCACTTGTAAGATGGCGTCGAGTACACTCAAGACACTCCTTTATTGACTCGAGTATGTGCCCCACAACCTAAACTTGACTGGTGATGATGAGTATGTACAGATGAAAAGATGGGACGCATAAATAATGCTCACAATACACACACACACACACACACATATATATATATATATATATATATATATATATATATATATATATATATATATATATATATATATATATATATATATATATATATATATATATATATATATATATATATATTTATATATACATATGTGATGCTATGATGAACGGGCGACGTGGCCTGGCTCATACCCCATGTTTATTCTAAAAACACTTCTTCCTCCTCGACCTCTTCTAACCATCACTTGATACGTCACACGATATCATGTGACGTATGAAGCGATGATTGGTAGAAGCAGAGAAGGAAGAAGTGCTTTTAGAATAAACATGGCGTATGAGCCAGGCCACGTCACCCGTTCATCGTAGCGTCACAAGATTCCCCCTCCCCCCGAAAGATGGCACCGTTTATAACCTACAAAAAATTGAAGAAGCCAATAAACAGACAATGTCCAAATTCGCAGTATCACGTCCCCACGGAGTTCCACAGTCTGTTTAAATCTTCAAGCTCGAGAGAGCAGTCCGGTGAACTGTACAACAACTCCTGTGGGCGAGGCTGACTGTTGCGTTCTGGACAGAGCGGGATACACGTGGATACTGACAGTACTGTTAGAACTCTTGTTCGGGCTGACCAAGGTTGGAACGCCTTGTTGCATCGGCAGCTCGGATGTCGTCGGGGTTGTATTTTTCGCCGTGAATGGTGCAATCCTGATGCTTCTTGCTTGCGTGCTTCTCGACAGACTGTTATGGAGTGCCTGAGTGCTTGCGGTTTGCAAGCAGTGCTTCCGCGTCTTTCTCGGCGCTTTCTGTGGTGTTGCAGTCGGCGGAATAGCAAGCGCTGGGAGCGTTTCTGGCGACTTTTCTTTGTCCGAAAGTGTCTGACGTCTTGTTGGTTTGGAGATCCTATTTTTAGATGTTCTTCAACTGGTGAACGCGCTTTCATTGAATTTGGCGTTCGCCGATGCCCTCGTTGCAGTCTCTCTTGTTGTTTTCTGAGTTTGTGAACTTCGTTTTGCTTGCTTTGCTGGTGCTGCTCAGGAGATGGCTGTAGTGGCGCCCCTTTTGGAATCGGGCATTCATTTCCTTCGAGGTTTGACGCGTCCTGTAGGCAGCTGATGCATGGTGAGCTGGTGTCTTGCTTATCAGGCATAGTTGGTAATGTTTCATCATTATTCTCTTCAAAGACTTCGGTAAGGTGTTCCAGTAAGGACGCTTCGGACAGACAGCTGCGTGCGAGGTTTGGTGTATGTATCACTTCTGCATTGTTTCGGTTCTTGGAGCTGTAAGCACTGTATGGGGATACCACAGGTGACGTGGCAATACCAGGTTTTAACTGCAGATTTTGGCAAGTCTGTGGTGCCGCAGAAACGACACGAAGCTCTTCAGGGGCTTCTTCGCAGTTCACTGCGAGTGGTTCTTGCGCCTGGTAGCTTGCGACGTTCGATGCGTCAGAGCCTTCTGCTTTGCTTCGACTGTCCAGTGTGTGTGCACCGCACGGTGATGAATGAACATGTCCGGAAAGAGCATGGCTTGACAGGGTATTTTCGGGAAGCGTTAGGTCGTCTACCGAGGTCGCGGCGTCCTTATGAGGCGAATGGTGAGCGATAAGAGCGCTTGAAAAACCGCGTGACGAAAACCCAGGTGGTGGACCACGTATGCCAGACGAAGAGTGAACGGCATTAGGTGGTTGGGCAACGTCTGTGGTCATATGCTGAAGCGATGACTTCGCAAATGCCGACTTTCGTGCAGAAGGGAGGCGCGCTCGATGGCTGTGTTTTTCCCAAAATACGCGTTGTCGTCTGCCACAGAACTTGTGTGCCACTTCGTCTTTTGTCAGAGGTCGAATCTTGTTGTGCGTTCGAATGGTTGATGACTGCCTGTAAAATTGACGACTGAGTGTAGTTGTCTGTGGATGGTGGGTTACAAGCAAGTCTTCGTCGTAGTCGTCATCGTTTTTTTAAACCAAACAATCATTTGTTGTATCCTTTGCCAAGACTCATCGTTGTCGAATATGTGGGTGAGGTAAAATTTAAATGCCTCACCGGTGACGTAGTCGCTGAAGTTCGTAACAATTTCCCGTTCCGACCAAGATGCAGCGATAGCGTGGAACTCGAACAGGTCGAACCAGTCTTGTATGGGTCCATCGTCCGCTGCTCCGGCGTACTTGGAGATGGGAAGGTCGGTCGATGATTCTGTCATGGTGCTAGTCGCTGTGTGCGGCCAGGAGATGATTCCGTAGTCGATGTATGGTCAGGACGTCTTGTGTAGAACTGCGTCGATGATGAGACACTGATGAAGTGGCTGGGAGGTCTTCATCCTGTCGACTCGTGTGACGCTACGATGCTATGATGAATGGGCGACGTGGCCTGGCTCATACCCCATGTTTATTCTATAAGCACTTCTTCCTCCTCGACCTCTACTAACCATCACTTGATACGTCACATGATTCCCCCTCCCCCCGAAAGAAGGCATGGATTACAAACAAGAAAAAGTAAACAAGTGGAGGTTAAAAAGTTACAAACGTCAAAATTCACAATTGGTTCTATGCTCTAGGGGAGTTCCGCAAACTTTTAAAGACTTCAGGGGAAAGTGCAGCAGTCCGGTCAACGCAGGAGTTCTGGTGGGCGATGCTAGTGGTTGCGTCCTGGATAACACCAAAATGCTTTGGACGTGGAAACAGATGGAAATACAGCCGGTATTCTTGCAAATAACGAACGAGGTTGGAACGCTTTGCAGGATTGAATATTTCGTAGGCGTCGCATTTTTCATCGTAGGTCATACGAACGCCATGCATGCAATTTGCGCGCCCGTTGATCGTGGCTGATTAGGCGCTGCTTGTGCTCCTGCAGAGCACAAGCGGTTGTGTTGTGGTTCTTGGGGAGTTTTCTATGGTGATGACACAGATGTTCCGACCGAAGGCGCAATCTTGAACGCTGGTGCGGAAAAGTTCCTTGGCTTTTCTTTCTGCGAAGATAGCTCAGATGCGGAATCAGTCTTTTCTTTAGTGTATGTTGATCACGACACTCTTCAGGCCGCAAGTATCCTCGCAATGTAGTTTAATTGTTCGTTGCCGATGTTGGTGTGGGCGTTTTAGCTGTTGGGGCTCCTCTTGTTGCTTTTGTTGGCATTGCTGATGTTGCACTGTCTGACGAGGTGAACTTCCTTTGGAACCATGAGCCAGCTTTTCTTTGTAGGTTGACGTGACCAGCAAATAGTTGATACTTGTTAGGGTGTCGCGATTTGAGTCAGGCAATGAAGATAGTGCGCCAGAATTGGCAGAAAAATCTGCTGAGGCTGTTGCAACGCCATTCTTGATGGGCGTTCCTGGCACAGGGCAGAGCTTCGGAGTTGATCCTTCCGAGCATCCTGTGTTGGTTGGGCTCTTGGGTTGTTGTGAACTCGACGGTGACGCTGCGAGAGGCTTGGTTTGGTCAGATTTTTCTTGGGGCTGTTTCTCTGTGTCCGCAACTTTGGAGGTAAGCTGTTCTGACGCATGAATGTGGACGGTTGGCCCTGGACTTGTCTGAGTATATTCCGAGTTCCGAAGCTCTATCCCGACCGTAGAGGGCGTGTGAGACGCGAGGTGGGCGTTGTGAGCGACGAAAGAGCGAAGTGATGTAAAACCAGGATTTTCACTCTTCGAGTAGTCATGACGTTGTTCGGTATTTTCTTCGTGCGTCAGCTGGTCTACCATGAGCAAGGCGTCCTTATAAGGCAAGTGGTGAGCGTTAGGAGCACTTGAAGAACCGCGTGATGAAAACCCAGGTGGTGGACCACGTATGCCAGACGAAGAGTGAACGGCATTAGGTGGTTGGGCAACGTCTGGGGTCATATGCTGAAGCGATGACTTCGCAAATGCCGACTTTCGTGTAGAAGGGAGGCGCGCTCGACGGCTGTGTTTTTCCCAAAATACGCGTTGTCGTCTGCCACTGAACTCATGTGCCACTTCGTCTTTTGTCAGAGGTCGAATCTTGTTGTGCGTCGAATGGTTGATGACTGCCTGTAAAATTGACGACTGAGTGCAGTTGTCTGTGGATGGCGGTTTACTAGCAAGTCTTTGTCGTAGTCGTCATCGTATTTTTTAAACCAAACGATCATTTCTTGTTTTATCTTTTGCCAAGACTCATCGTTATCGAATATGTGGGTGAGGAAAAATTTAATTGCCTCACCGGTAACGTAGTCGCTGAAGTTCGTAACCATCTCCCGTTCCGACCAAGATGCAGCGGTAGCGTGGAGTTCGAACAGGTTCAACCAGTCCTGTACGGGTCCGTCGTCCGCTGATCCGGTGTACTTGGGGATGTCGAGGTCAGCCGATGGTTCTGTCGTGGTGCTGGTCGTTGTCCTCCTAGGCGATGATTCGGTAGTCAGTGTACGGTCAGGGCGTCTTCTGGGAAACTGCGTCGATGATGAGACACTGATGAAGTGGCTGGGAGGTCATACTCCTCAAGCCAGTCTTTAACGTCTTCACCCGGAAACCCTGCGAACAGCGGAGGATACATTTGAGGGCTGGTGACCAGGGGAAAGGGTTTCTTGGCGGTGGGAGCGGTGGCGAAGCTGGCACGCTGGATTGGGCGGCTCGCGACATTACCGGACCCAGGTCGTTTAAGCGGCGGCCTGAAGGGAGCTCCAGGGATGTATTCTAGAAGACGCTGGGGTGTCCGAGAACACGAGAGGTACTGGGATCGATACCCAGCACCTCCACCACTTGTAAGATGGCGTCGAGTACACTCAAGACTCTCCTTTATTGACTCGAGTATGTGCCCCACAACCTAAACTTGACTGGTGATGATGAGTATGCACAGATAAAAAGATGGGACGCATCATTAATGCTCACAATATATATATATATATATATATATATATATATATATATATTGTGGGAATTTGTTTCTTACATCGTCCTCATCCTCGCATGATCACAATCACCATCATCCACTTGTCTCTTTGTCCTCATTGCCACTCTGGGTCATCATCATCGTCATCGTATGTGTACTGGCTCTGCCCGTTCGTTTTGTGAGGTCTTTCCTAGAATAAACGCTGTCGCAACCAAGACTACTAAGACTTCATACGTGGTGGAGGTGGATTGTCGGTCATCTTACTTCCCGCAGCCCGCTCTACCCGCTGGAGCTTCGTTCAGGCCGCCGATTGCGCCCACTGTCAGGCAGCATGTCCCAGACCGAGCCTACCAGAGCTGATGTCATCAACGACGCACCGACGCAAGCTGCTCCTCCTATTCACATACACGGACATCAGCGGGAACCCGCGCTCTTCGCTGGTCTTCGTGGAGAAGACGTAGAAGACTGGCTCGATGACTACGACCACGTAAGTGTCGCTAATCGGTGGGACGAGGCCGCCAAACTGCGTTACGTCCCTTTTTATCTGACCGGAGTCGCAAAGACATGGTATTTTAACCACGTCATTGACCTACCCGACTGGGTACCATCCAGCAGCAGCTAAGACACGTTTTTGGGACCCCGGACATTCGATCCGCCGTCGCGAAGAGGACACGTGATACTCGCCGACAACATCCCGGTGAATCGTACACTTCATAAATCGAGGATGTCCTCGCACTGTGCCGGCGTGTGTCAATCAATCCATGCCGGAAGCGAACAAAGTGCGCCACATATTGAAAGGCATTGGGCCTGTTGCCTTTAATGCACTTGCTGTGCAAAACCCAGCTACCATCGATGATGTCGTGACGACATGCCAGTGCCTTGATACGCTGAACTCTGTTCGCCTCCAACCGGACATTGACGACCACCACTCTACGTCTCATGGCCACCTGCGTGACCTCATCCGGGACATTATACGTGAAGAATTGCGGTCTATGGGCTTCACACCTCCTACACCGCGTCCTACACAGTCTTCGGGAGTGCCCTTGCGTGACATCGTCAGGGAGGAACTTACATCGCTGACCGGCGTTGCGCCCGTACAGCCACCTGCTTCACGCCCCATACCCACGTAACTTGAAGTTGCTGCCGTGCCTCCTAGCGACGCCCACGCGACATTGATGCGTCCATCCTACGCATCACATGCTGCAGATCCCCCGGTAAACTACCATTCCGTGCTCCATGACCCTCCGGCCCACCTGACCGCACTATCTTCAGGTGCCCCGAATGCCTTCTATTCCCCACAGTGGCGCTCGTCTCGCAATTTATGCTACTACTGTGGCTACCGCGGCCACATATCTCGTTTCTGCCGAAAGCGCCAGCAAGATGAGCGTCGGAACGACGTGCGCGAAGGGGATTCGTACACTGGGGCGTCTTATCAAGGTCGGCGTAATTCGTCGCCCCCGCACCAGTCTCCATCTCCTCCGGCATCGACTGCACCACGAAACAGCCGAAACACGAGACGCCGCTCGCTTTCGCCCTTCCGCCGTTCCACTTCTCCACTTCGGCCCGCCTCATTCTCATCTGATATTCATTCGGGAAACTAAGTGATGCAGTTTGTGGAGGAAAAACTGCATTCGGAATCATAACTGAAATTCTTCCATCAGGCCCGTGTAACACGCTTTCTGTGGAAGTGGAAGGAGTGCGAGTCGATGCTTTGGTGGACACAGGTGTGACATTGTCTGTGATACGTGCTGATTTGTGTGAACATTTAAGGAATGTAATGACGCCTTACGATGGCCCAACGTTAGTTGCTGCCCAGGGGAACGTCATTCGCCCTTCCGCGTTTTGTACTGTGCGTGTTTTCATTGACGGCATCCGCCATCATGTCCAGTTTGCTGTACTGTCCTGCTGCTCTCACCAACTAACTTTAGGGTGGGATTTTCTATCATCTGCTTCCGCGGCGATTTGTTGTGGACAATGCGTCGTTCACCTCGCTGACACCGACTACATGCTTGACGACGACAATCACAAGCCACTTCGTCTGGTCGCTGCAAAAGACATCGAACTGCCTCCACTACAAGAGCAAATTGTCAGCATTACTTCCAATGACATCTATCACGGTGATGTATTGGTCTCACCGTCAACACTTTGCGTTCGTAAAGGTATAGTTCTTCCGTCTGGTGTCGTTCGTTTTTGCAATGGCTCTGCACTTGTCACCGCTGTCAACTCTACACCGGAGAAGATCTTACTGCCACAGGGCACTACTGTGGCCCGTGTTGCCGACTTCGAGCCTGTATTTGTCACGCCACTTCAGGCCATCGTATCCAAAGAACCTTCCCTTGGTGAGCATGTTTCTTCCTCCGCCTTTACCACCGCTATCAGAAGCGAATTGACATATTCACAGAGGCAGCAGCTGCTCGCATTGTTACAGAAACATGCAAATTCTTTCGATTTTTGCTCGTCTAAGTTGGGCCGCACTAATACTACAGCACATCGAATTCAAACTTTTGGGACATCTATCGTACACCGCCGACCCTACCGCGTGTCTCTAGCTGAAAGAAAAATTATAGAAGAAAACGTTGCGGACATGCTTAAACAGGAAATCACCAGTCCCTCATCTAGCCCTTGGTCGTATTCTATTGTTTCGGTCCGCAAAAAGGATGGCTCTGTGCGGTTTTGCGTGGAATACCGGGCGCTCAATAAGATCACACGCAAGGACGTGTACCCTATGCCACGCATTTACGACGCCCTTGATTCCCTACAAAGCGCGGAATTTTTTTCAAGCATCGACTTGCGTTCTGGGTACTGGCAGATCCCCATGCACGAAGACGATAAGGAGAAAACGGCGTTTGCAACCCCCGACGGGCTATATGAATTCAACGTGATGCCTTTCGGGCTCTGCAACGCACCCGCAATTTTTGAGCGCATGATAGATACCGTGCTGCGCGGCCTGAAATGGAAAAGTTGCCTTTGCTACCTGGACGACATTATCATCTTTTTGTCAAGGTTTCCTGAGTACCTAGAACGACTGGATCAAGTTCTGACATTCCTTGCTGGTGCTGGGCTTTAAATAAACACTAAGAAGTGCTCTTTTGCTAGCAAATCTATCAAGGTCCTAGGAGATGTCGTTAGCAAAGATGGCGTCCGGCCCAACCCTGACAAGATTTCTGCAGTCCTTCACTTTCCGCGTCCCGAAAAACCGAAGGAGCTTCGCAGTTTCCTTGGCCTCGCATCCTATTTTCGCCGGTTTATCCAGAACTTCATTTCTATTGCTGCTCCATTACACCAACTACTCGCTTCGAACGTCCGCTTTCTGTGGTCTCAAGAATGTCAAACAGCATTCGAGCTGTTGAAGCGGGCACCCACGTCTGAACCTCTGCTCTGCCACTTTGACGAAGCCACACCGACTATCCTTCATACCGACGCTAGCGGCCTTGGTATAGGAGCCGTTCTTCTACAACGCGACAAGTCTTCCCTAGAGAAAGTTGTTGCATATGCCAGTCGCGTACTCACCCCTGCTGAAAAGAACTACACTATAACTGAGCAAGAGTGTTTGGCTGTAGTTTGGTCGGTCCAGAAGTTCCGTCCCTATCTCCACGGCCGTCACTTCACAATCGTTACGGATCACCATGCCTAGTGCTGGCTTTCTACACTGAAGAAGTTGTCCGGACGCTTGGGTCGGTGGATACTACGCTTGCAGGAGTACGACTTTGACATGACTTACAAGTCAGGCAGAAAACATCAAGACGCCGATGCTTAATCTCGTTGCCCGCTTCCAACTACCCATATGAGCGTTGGTGAGAACTCAACCGCCACATCTACCAAAGCTCATACGCTCGCATCAATAACGCAACCCTTTTCGGACGACGAGCCAACATTTATCTCCAGCCAGCGGTCCGATTCATACTGAAGACGCATGATGGACCACCTTGCGGGAGTTTCTCATCCACCAAACGCGCGACTCTGTCGTCAACTCCTGCACTTTAAGCTGAACAATGGGGTTCTCTACCGCCACGTCTACCACCCTGACGGTCAGCGATGGGTTCCTGTACTGCCACGCTCTCTTCAACTTCAGGTGCTCGAAGCCTTCCACGGCGACTTGACTGCTGGTCATCTTGGTTTTTAAAAGAAACTCTTCACCGCATTCGATGTCGTTATTACTGGCCTGGCTTTTCTTCTAGTGTAGCTCAGTACGTCGGTTCCTGCTACCCATGCCAGCGTCGTAAACTCCCCACGTCTGCACCTGCTGGACCTCTACAGCCACTTCCGTGCCCTTCAATGCCTTTCGAGGTTGTAGGTGTTGACCTTTACCGGCCTCTCCCCGTCACATCTTCTGGCAAACGATGGATAGTGACTGCCGTTGACCACCTGACACGCTACGCTGAGACTTCCTCTGTTATTACAGGCTCAGCTGTGGAAGTTGCAGACTTTATTCTTTACGCCATAATACTGCGTCATGGGGATTCTCATGTACTGCTTAGTGATCGCGGCAAAGTGTTCTTGTCACAAATGGTAAATGAAGTACTGCGCGCTTCTGGAACTACTCACAAGACAGCTTCAAGCTACCACCCTCAGACAAATGGTCTCACAGAAAGATTTCACCGAACCCTTGCAGACATGATAGCCGTTTACGTCCAACCCGACCACGAAAACTGGGATACTCTTTTGCCATTCCTGACATTCGCTTACAACACCGCCGTTCAGCGAACAACTTGCTATTAACCGTTTTACCTCGTGTACGGACGCACACCGACTACCTTTCTCGACGTCTCCTTCTTTAGAAGCCACGGGAACTCATGTCAGTCTTCTAGCGACGAATACCTTTCCCGCCGGGCCCAGTCTCGCCATCAGGCTCGCATCAATACTGAAGCGAGACAGCACGAGCGGAAGATCATCTATGATGAATCCCACCGCGTTGTGTCTTTCCAACCTGGTGACGAGGTGCTGCTTTTGACACCTATTCGCACTCCTGGTCTCTGTGACAAATTCCAACCACGCTTCATCGGGCCATACATTGTTTTAGAACAGACTTCGCCGGTTAATTATTGTGCGACACCACTCGTCACCCTAACAGACCGCCGCTACCACAGACCACATTGTCCACGTTTGTCGCATGAAACCTTTCACGTGACGTACCCCGTAACTTTGACTTACGGCGGCCAGGGTGTCCGCTTCCAAGTGGGGGGAATTAGTGTGGGCAATTGTTACTTACATCGTCCTCATTCCTGCATGATCACAATCACCATCATCCGCTTGTCTCTGTCCTCATTGCCACTCTGGGTCATCATTATCGTCATCGTCTGTGTACTGGCTCTGCCCGTTCGTTTTGCGAGGTCTTTCCTCAGTTAAACGCTGTCGCAATCAAGACTAGGAAGACTTCATAAGATATATATATATATATATATATATATATATATATACGTTAATTATATATAAATATATATATATAGGTATGGGATATGGCACAACGGGAGCGTTGTCAACAAAGATAAATATATTAGATGCGGAGCATCTTATACTCGCGCCTTGTAGTGCGCCGTCCGCACCGCTTCTCGAACATTCGACAGCTGACGCGCGCGCATGCGCCGTCGCGCCGTCGCCCACTCTTCCACCATCTGTGCATCCCTTCCTCCTCTACACACCGCGCGCGCTTCACTCCTTCACCATCTGTGCACCCATCCTCCTCTACACACAGCGTTCGACATCTACAATTCTCCTGATTCTCCAGTGGACGCGCATGTGGCGTCGCGCTTCGAGAACATTCAACAGCTGACAGTGCATGCGCCGTCGTGCTGTATATATACTCAAGGTCGGCGCTCGCTCGCTCAGTTGCCGCTCGTCGGTTGGTTTGTACGGCGCGTCGACGTCCAAGGTCGCGGTGAAATGAATTCCAACGAATCCACAAACACAATGATCGACGTCCCTTCGACCAGCGCCGCCCTTTCGCATACGTGTGTACGTGTTCACTCATTTAACACCCCCTCCTACAACCACGTTAACCAATTTAGCCATCGACCCAAGTAAGTCGCAATTTAACACCCCATTTCACAACCACGTTAACCAATTTAGCCATCGACCCAAGTAAGTCGCACTTTAACACCCCGTTAACCAATTATCTGGTCCGCATCCTCCTCAGTGTTCCCCCGAGGGAAGCTGCGGGCAATTTTTTTATTTCCCAACAGTTTCGGGAGGGGTCCTCCCTTCATCAGGGATACCTTGACGAAGACTAACTGGCCCATTGAATTATTACTCCCACTATATATATATATATATATATATATATATAATGGAAAGAAGTGTAGACCTAAGGGCTCGTTTTTTCGCGTTTTGACACAATAATGAGATCTAACAGACAGTAATGCCAAGAAATGTACAGGTGAAGTTATTAGAACCAGTGGAATGTAAGTAAGAAAGAAAAGTGAGTGAAAAAATGACCAGCCGTGAGCAGGAATCGAACCTACGACCTTCGAATAACGCGTTCGATGCTCTAACCACTGAGCTATCACAGCGGCCTTCCCTCTATCCACTTTTTTTAGGTTTATATGTGAATTTAGAAGTAGGAGTGTCAGTCGGCGCCATCTGTAAGCCAAGCGACGAGTGTGAAAAACACTTTTATGCGCATATGTGGCGTCACGTAGCACGTGAACGTATTACGACCGGGCAGCTGAATAATTTGTTCCTTGTATACAACCTAATGACACCAAGTCTGCCAGTGCGAGACCCTCGTTAATGAATAAGGGAAAGAAGTGTATACCTAAGGGCTCGTTTTTCCGTGTTTTGACACAATATTAATGAGATCTAACAGACAGTAATGCCAAGGAATGTACAGGGGAAGGTAATAGAACCAATGGAATGTAAACAAGAAAGAAAAGTGGGTGAAAAAATAACCAGCCGTGAGCAGAAATCGAACCTATGACCTTTGAATAACGCGTTCGATGCTCTAACCACTGAGCTATCACAACAGCCTTCCCTCCATCCACTTTTTTGGGGGATTTATATGTGAATTTAAAAGTACGAGTGTCAGTCAGCGCCATCTATAAGCCAAGCGACGATTGGCTTATAGCCAAGCTATTGATTATGTATATATATATATATATATATATATATATTGTAACGATATATACATGTGGACTGGTTGGTTGTGGTATAGATGTGGACTGGTTGGTATAGATGTGGTATAGATGTGGACTGGTTGGTTGTAGGCGGACAAGACGGCTGCGTGCGTCGAGTCATGGATCCCGTCGATGATGTACTGCCTGGCTGCGGAGGAGGTCCACTGTATATCGCAAGCTTGTAAAAGGTCCAGCTTGTCGTAGATGTAAGTCGCGACGTCCTCGGTTGCACCTTGCCGGCGTGACCGCATGGTCATGAAACGGTCGTCGTAAGCGCTCGGAAGCGGCGCAAACGCGGACATCAGGGCCGCGCTCCATGTTTGCCATGTAGCGTATGTACTGCCTTGGAAACGATGCCACGCTTGGGCAGAACCTCGCAAACGTCCTTCAGCGACCGACTTCTTAATCGTGTCGCTCCACGAGTATTTAAGGGCAACCGAGTTTATCACGCTTACCCAGTTGGTAGGGTCATCCTTGAATCCATGAAAATATGGAATTTCGTTCTCGTTGAACGATCCAAAAGAGGCGCAGCCAAACCCGGATGTCTTGAGCTCTTGGGCGAACAGAGAGAAGCCTCGAGAAATGGCCTCGCTGCAGTCATGATGCGGTGCCGCCGTGGAGGCTTGGACGCCGTCCGTGATCGGTGGGGAGTTCGAGAGCACTCGTCCACTTCGAAGTGTAGTGGACGCAGGGATATCGGGGTCAGTAGTTCGCGACTGCGCCATTGTAACGAGGAGAAATAAGACAAAGAGACAACGCCTTTGCTGCAGGCCGGCTGTTCTTTATCTGCTTCCTCTTCGTCGTTCTCCTTTTCTCCCAGGTATGCGCCGAGCACGATCGCCGCTTTGTCATCATTACACTCGGCCACGCTGCCACGCATTGACGACGCTATTGACGCCGTACGAAAAGCGAGGTTCTTTTCGTCGCTAGATTTAAAAGCAGGGTATTGGCAGATCAACGTGGCTGAAGAAGATAAGTTTAAGACGGCCTTCCGAACACCATCTGGCTTGTACGAGTTTAATCGGATGCCGTTCGGTCTGCGAACTGCTCCAAGCACCTTTCAGCGTGCCATGAACACAGTGTTAGGCACACTGATAGACCGTGCCTGCGTCGTGTACCTCGATGACGTTCTAGTCATCGGGGAAACAGAAAAACAACATCTACAAAATCTCGACACGGTTCTGCAGAGGCTACACAACACCGGCTTTCGACTTAACCGCGAGAAGTGCCAGTTTGGGTTGACGACAATATCTTATCTTGGTTATCAGATATCTCATAATGGCGTACGACCCTTGCCTGAACGCATAGACGCCGTTGCCAAATACCCTGCACCAACATCTATAAAACAGCTCCAGGTATTCCTAGGAATGGCGTCATACTTGCGCAAGTTTGTACCGAGCTTTGCGTCAACTGCTGTCCCAGGACGTCTGCCGCACGCCTTCGTATCGATGCCAAGCCGCGGCAGCATTCCGAAGGCGGTCTATGGCCATGCCCCACTTCTTTTGGTCCGTCCACGCTGCGTGATCTCCGACAGCGTTGACGGTTGCCACCCATTCCTTGGCATCGTCCTGGAAGCCGCGAAACTCCGGTATCTCGAAGGAAATCGGCGATGGCGGGACTGCGGGCAAAACTCCGAAATGTGCCCACGCCAAGCAGTTCACTTGCTCTGATACCTCCGTGAGAGAACGCCCGAGATTGCGACGGTTCTCGGGCGAGCTTACCTCGAAGTTTTGTGAGGCGGCCGCAGCCAACATGGCATTGAGTGCGCACAATGTTGGCAAGATGGCAGGACATAGCTGGGAGCTCGACGCTATGAGGGCGTTGTTCGTGACGCGGAGTTGCGCGATGGTATGCTGCAGCTCCGCTGCGCTGTCGTGTGATCCGCACGAAGAGCCAAGGCCCGCCTCTGCGGAGGATACAGTGACTGCGGTACTCGAGGTGGTACAATTGCTGACCAAGGACGCGTGGACGGCGTCCCTTGGAAATCCAGCTGTGGTAGGAATCGTGGACATGGGTTCCAGAGCGCTGGAAGCGTCAACGACGTTCCCAGGCAAGCGGAACCCGTGTGATGAGTTGTGACCTGGTACTGTGGCGTAGATGAAGCGGTCTTGCGCCGCCGGGTAGGCCTCGACGCCGTACACGGTGGGTGCTTGAAGCGCCGACAGGTTGCCAGGTATGGAGGAGGCATGTACGCCATCCCTAGGTGAGAGAGGCCCGTGCGCATGGTTGCCGCGACGTGTCGCGTCCCAGGACAAGTTTCCCGGAACCACAACGGAGGCCTGGACGCCATCCGTCGGTGCTGGGATCGATGCTGGCCGCGACGGACGCCTTGCGGGTTCCATCAGCGAAGAAGCGTGACGGCGTTCCTTATCGTGAACTGGTACCGGTAACGGGTGCTGGAGCCGCCGAGGAGGCCTTGACGCCGTCCCCGAACGGTGGTGTCAGTAAACAGCTGCCGAGGAGGGCTTGACGCCGTCCTCAAGCGACGCTTACCGCGGCTGCACGTCGGCGGGCGTTCTGGATGACGAAACCGAGACGTAAGCCGTTTTCTTCGTCGACTGCGCCATTGTAACGACGAGAAATAAGAGACAACGCCTTTGCTGCAGGCCGGCTGTTCTTATTCTGACTTCGTCTTCCTCGGCTTCCGTAACCTAGCCTGCGCCCTTGCCTGAGCCCCACTATTTATTATCATTACAATATATATATATATATATATATATATATATATATAGCTTGTTGCGGCTAACGTTTCTCGAATAATAACCTGTGTTTTTACGCAACCTTGCTCGTTGCATTTGGTGGAAACGTGCTGGGTAACGTCCTGGAGCTCCGCAGCCATAAGCTACGATCTCAGTCCACGATGACCGAGCGCGTCGATCCCCCACACGGCTCTTCCACGCTGCCACCTGTCGTGTGTTCTGGCGTACTTCGTCTGCGTGACCCACCAGTATACAACGGCACTGAAGATCAAGATGTCGAGGACTGGCTGGCAGAGTACGAGCATGCCAGCGCGATTAACAAGTGGGATGACCCTGCGAAGCTGACTCACGTCATCATCTACTTGACGGATTTGGCCAACCTATGGTTCACCAACCACCAAGCCGACATCCCCACCTGGTTGGTTTTCAAAGAGGCCGTCACCTCGTTTTTCGGTCGTCCAGCCATTCGTAAGCTTCGTGCAGAACTGGGCCTGCGGGGACGATTTCAGCGAAATGGTGAGAGCTTCACGAGATACATGGAGGATGTGATCAGCCTCTGTAGGCGAGTTGATGCGAGAATGACGGAGGCTGACAGAATAAAGAATATATTGAAAGGCATTGATGACGACGCTTTTCATATGCTTCTGACCAAAGACCCACAGACCGTCACGGCCGTGATTCAGTTATGTCAAAGTTTCGATGAGCTGCGCAAGCAACGAATTTCTGCAGGTCGCGCTAATACGCAAACATCTCATATTTCGGCTTTGGAGTGCAAAAGCAGTGGCCCCCACTACAGTGTGTAAATGCATCAAATTCAACAGTACATCCGGGAGGAAGTTGCTCGACAGCTCTCTCTTGTCGCCACCATCAACGAGACCCCCACAACACTGGACCACTCACTTCGCTGTGCTATTCAGACGCAAGTTGCCGAGGCTCTCCGTTCGCCCGCGTCCCCAATATCAGTGGCTGCATCGCTGACTTATGCAGAAGCCGTCCGCCGACCTCCTGTCCAACCGCCGCTCCCTTCATACAGTCCAGCCACCAACTACTACAGGTCACCAGTTTCGGTTTATCCGGTAAATCGGCCCTTTCCACCACCTCGAGCACCTGTAAACTTTTGGCGTACTCCGGATAACCGGCCCGTCTGCTACAACTGTGGTATTCCAGAACATGTCGCGCACTACTGTCGTTGCCATGGATTCTATTTTAATGGTGATCAGCATTCCGGCAACATACCTCGGCAATCATAATCGCATGTGACACCTGATTCACATGACCCCCGCTCACGTCGACCAGACTTCAGCCGACGTCGATCTCCTTCACCCCGTCTTCGGTCTTCTTCCCCCATGCTTCGCCGTTCCAACCACGCCCAGGAGGAAAACTAACAGTCGCAGTTCCTGAGGCAAGAGCTGCGCCACCAACGAAATTTCCAAGGCCTCATCTTTCGCCCCCTAACGAGATTGCCGTGTTTGCGGGCAGTTTCGCCACAACTGCTCTTGTCGACACAGGTGCCGCTATTTGTATAATCAGTGAAGTGTTATGCCGCAAACTGAACAAGGTGACGACACCGCTGGTTGAAATTTCTTGACGCACAGCGAGTTCGCAACACGTCCAACCTTCTGCCACATGCACTGCTCGTGTTGTGATTCAAGGAGTGCTTTACATCATTGAATTTGTCGTCCTTCCACATGCGTCTCATGAAATCATCCTGGGATAGAGCTTTCTTTCCGCTAGTCATGCGGTCGTCGACTGCGCTCGTGCTCAACTCGTTTTGTTTCCATTCAGCACGACATTCATAGATGTCCCTCGCTCACCCAAAAAGGTGATCGTCGCCGCTTCTGCTTTTCTGCTTTCTCGGTCGCCGCGGTATTTCTTTTGTGCAACTCTGTTTGCGATTCAACTGCCCTCTTTATGCCGTCACAAGAATGCGCTCGTCGCCGGAACCTTGTCGTCCCATTTGCCGTCATAGCATTTGCCGATGGCTCCAGTGCCGTGTACCTGTGGAATCCGTTCCCTTGTCCCGCTACCTTATTGCATGGCGAATGTATTGGGAGTCTTGACACTTATGATGACATCTTTCCTTTCGATGCCTGTTCTGATACGACACCGATATCCGTGGATGCTGTCACAGCTGCCACCGCGCCCTCACTACCTGACGAAGACGTTTTGTTGCGCAGTGTAGACACCGGTCTTACGCAAAACCAACGCAATCAGCTCATTCAACTACTTGACCGTTTCCGCACCTCCTTCGACCACGGACAACCTCTCTTGGGTCACACGTCAGTTGTCGCTCACCATATAGGCACCGGTCATCATACTCCACTTCGTCAGCGCCCCTACCGCGTCTCGCAGGCTGAGCGGGATGTCATCACTCAACACGTCGACGAGATGCTGCAGCGTGGTGTTATTCAGCACTCACACAGTCCTTGGGCTTCGCCAGTGGTTCTCGTGCGAAAAAAGAATGGATCCATCAGGTTTTGCGTGGATTATCGTCGACTAAACAACATCACACGCAAGGATGTTTATCCCCTGCCACGCATTGATGACGCCTTGGATTGCCTTCAAGGTGCGGAGTTTTTCTCTTCAGTGGATCTGCACTCTGGATATTGGCAAGTGCCAATGGCTGAACCAGACCGTCCAAAAAACGGCGTTTGTTAACTCTGATGGCTGATATGAATTTAATGTAATGCCCTTCGGTCTTTGCAATGCGCCAGCGACTTTTGAAAGAATGATGGACAGTGTCCTCAGGGGACTTAAACGGCACATCTGTCTTTGCTATTTAGACGACATAGTTGTATTCTCGGCGAACTTCGAAACTCATCTTTCCCGTCTGGAACAAGTTCTCTAGTGCCTTATGGCAGCCGGGTTGCAACTAAACTTCAATAAATATCGTTTTGGCGCCCGCAAGCTCACAATTCTCGGCCACGTCGTTTCAAAAGAAGGAATATCACCAGACCCTGCCAAACTGCGTGCCGTTGCCGAGTACCCCAAGCCTACTACCCTAAAGGAGCTTCGTAGTTTCGTAGGCTTGTGTTCCTATTTTCGGCGTTTCATTCGCGATTTTGCCTCTATAATTGCCCCTCTGACTCAGCTTTTCTCGCGTAGCGTGGACCTCTCTGGCTGGAAATCCCACTGTGATGACGGATTCACGGCGCTGTGCCGGCTACTCACGTCTCCGCCAGTTCTCCACCACTCCGATCCCAATGCACCCACCGAAATTCACACGGATGCAAGCGGTGTCGCCCTCGGTGCCATTCTCGCTCAACGCAAGGATGGCTGTCACGAGTACGTTGTCGCCTATGCCAGCCGTACCCTAACGAAGGCAGAGTCCAACTATTCCGTCACGAAAAAGAAGTGCTTTGGTATCATTTGGGCTATAGGAAAATTTTGCACTTACCTTTACAGACGCCAGTTTGATGTTGTCACAGATAACCATGCCTTATGCTGGTTAGCGTCCATGAAAGATCCTACTGGCCGCCTCGCTCGTTGGGCTTTACGCCTTCAGGAATACGATATCCGTGTTGTTTATCGCTCAGGACGCAGACTGCCTCCTGACCTTGCCTGCTTATCAACTGCCATTTGCGATTCGTCATCGTTGAGCATCACTGACATGCCATCCGAACAGCGCAAGGATAGTTGGATCAATTCTTTGCTCGATGTCCTCTCTTACAGTTCGTCAGAAACGACTTCACACTCCCTCTCTCGTCAAGCAAGACTCTTTGCTGTCCGTGAAGGCTTGTTGTATCGCCGCAATTACGTGATGGACGGCCGTAGGTGGCTCCTTGTCATCCCTCGTCATTTGCGTTCGGATATCTGCGCTGCCTTTCACGATGACCCCCAGTGTGGCCACGCTGGAGTATTTAAGACTTACTCTCGCCTTCGTCTAAGATACTACTGGCGCGGAATGTATCGGCACGTTCGTCAGTACGTTCGGTCATGCACCACGTGTCAACGACGCAAGACGCCTTCTCACAGCACTGCCGGCCCTTTGCAACCCTTAACCTGCCCAGCGAGACCATTCGACCGCGTCGGAATTGATATTTATGGTCCTCTACCCAACTCTCTTCGAGGCAACCGGTGGATTATCGTCGCAGTCGATCATTTGACACGCTACGCTGAAACATCTGCGCTGCCTGCTACCACTGCAAAAGACGTTGCGTCCTTTCTTCTTCACCATCTCATTGTGCGACATGGCGCACCTCGTGAATTATTGAGTGACCATGGACGCGTGTATCTCTCGAAAGCTGTCGACGAGCTGCTCAAGGCATGTCGCACTGTCCATCGGAAATTCTCGGCATACCATTCTCAAACCAATGGCATGACAGAACGCTTTAACAGTACCCTTGGAGATATGCTTGCCATGTACGCCTCTGACGACCACACTAATTGGGACCAAGTGCTCCCTTTTGTCACGTACGCGTACAACTTTGCGCCGCAAACAACCACTGGCTTTTATCCTTTCTTCCTCCTGTATGGACGTGAGCCATCATGCTCCATGGACACCATTCTCCCTTACAGGCCTGATGTTTCCGAAGCGACGCCTGTTTCCGAAGCAGCTGCTTATGCCGAAGAGTGTCGTCAACTCGCTCGCTCATTTACCGCACAACACCAATGGCGCCAGAAAACTGACCACGATTCCTGTGCATCTACTGTACACTATAACCCATGAATGCTGGTTTGGCTCTGGGTCCCGTCTACCCCTCCCGGTCTTTCTCCGAAGCTTTCGTCGAAATACCATGGCCCCTACCGTGTGGTGCGGCAAACATCTCCTGTCAACTATGAAGTCGAGCCCATTGATCCACCTTTGGACCAACGCCGCCATGGGCGTGCAACGGCACACGTATCACGCCTCAAACCGTGCTATTACCCCCTTGTCGTGTCCTTTCCCTAGGTCGCCAGGTTGGCTCTTTGCTGCGCGGAGTAACTGTACCGAAGCATAGTGGCGCCAGCTCTGTGCCAGCGTGAAAGAAGATGTTGACGTTCGTGTGTGGCTCGTGCTTGCCAGGTTCCTGCCTGTACCAGCTTGTTGCGGCTAAGGTTTCTCGAATAATAACCTGTGTTTTCACGCAACCTTGCTCGTTGCAAATAGTAGTTCTGGTAGCGTGATAAATATTCTATCGCAGTGCACTGATGATGCTCTATAGATTTTAATTACCCTGAAACTTACGTGACGTTATCCAAGATTTGAAGGCACCGGCTATGTAATCTGAGTACCAAAGAAAAATCAAGTGTACTATGTTTCTAGATTTGCCGAGAATGATGAGCATTGACTGTCATGCCGTTAAAATGCAGGGAAGAGCCGTTAAGCACAGGAAAGAACTTGTACGTCGTTTCATTCGAAAACAAAAAATAACAAAGAAAATATAATTGTGTAGTTTCTCATATATTTATTTATGTCATTTTCTCCTGTTTGAAAATGTGTATTGAAAAATTCTTAATTAATGAACGCATATGGAAAGCAGCACTTAGCGGCCGACCTTGGTTGTATGGTATTTACATTGATCACCGGGAGCTACGCACCAAAAGGTACCGCTACGTACTGCGAGAAAACGCTTTTTTCCAAGACGTTACACAGTTATAGATTACCGTTAGCATCATAGGAGGTGTTACGGGGGTTAGGTGAATGGTGTTATCGTAAAGCAAACCTTCGTTGCAAGCACTGTCTTATATTTTGGCGGGATAGCGTTTACGTAGTTTACGTGCCCCAGCGGGGATGGTGGCGCCTATTTTTATTTCAAGAACGATGAAAGTAAAAAACAAAACGAGATTGTTTGCCTGTGTCACCGCTTGAAGCCTTGCTACAAGTTTATTTTAGTAATAATAAAAGTGAGTAAATTTGAAGCGCGCTCCAAACGCAAAAACCTTTAGCGTGTTAAGTGAATCCTGTACACCACCCCTTGTGCACAGAGTAGTGAGGCGTCCCTGTAGTTCACACCGCATTTATTCTGGCTACAGCTCTGTACACCACCTGTACACCACCCCTAGTACACTACTCTGTATACTAGGGGTGGTGTACAGAATTTACTTAACATGCGCAAAGGTTTATATGGGAAAACAGGGCGTTGTCTTTATGTACGGTTAAAAGAACACTCCGGAACCTTCAAAACCAGCACGCATTCGAATTAGTCTTCACACTGCCGCACGTGTGGATGAAGGTCCTTGTTCAATGAAATGACAGTGCTCTTCAAACATAGCGATCAGAACACAAGAGAACTATAGTGGAAGCATTCTACATCAAAAAAGAAGGGGAGTCCTGTGTCAGTCAGACATCAATATATTTACATGAAAAAGAAGAAATATTAATCAGTAGCATGTTTGTTTGAGTGGAATATTCCACGCCTGCGCAATTACCCGTAGCGCAAAATTGTTAATGACGTCGACACAATCCTTCATTGGCCCTCTGCGCATATTCTGTGCGTTTTTATCTTAAGTGTTCAGATAACTTGTATATTTCAATAAATTCTTCCCTTGAGACTCAGCGCTTGTTTGTGTCTCTTTTCTTCGTCTCGTGAGTTTGTGTGCTGGTACGGCCCATTATGTATCACCAACTAGCCCAACTATCAGTCGTGCTTAAGCAGGAATAGCAAAATAATGGCTTACATGCAACGAAGAGCCAAGGCTCTGGCCCAGGATATGGCCTGTTATACACTAAATATAGTGTTAAGGAATATGAACGCATGACGAACACACTTGACAGGTGTAACGCTGAAATGGAGACTTGCATGTCATAAATAGCCCGATCTGCATGCAACGTTTATGGTGAACTCGATGCCATTTAGCTAGATGGACATACGTAAAAAACGGAGATTCTGTGACGTGATTTAATGACGAGCATATAAAGTAGGTAACTGACACGAAATCATCCCTTATAATGACGGCATGTACAATTGTATATTCCAACTTGATAGACACGTCACGCACCACGTTTTTCTTCAAAAAGCTTGAAACTTTATGTGCACATTCGTGCAGACTCATTTAGTGGAAAACTAGCAATTGTTCAACTTTATTATGCTGCCTATCGCTGCAAATGATCACTTTGCTGGCTACAATACAATGTTCAATGATTGTCGGACGAGCCGCGTTCCAGAACCAACGTGAATACTTTTTTCTTCGCTCTGAACAAACACAGCAACAAGAATCTGTCCAGGCATTTCGGGCCTAATAGTTCATTTTTTGAATGCAAGTATATCAACTGACTGATTACAGGATAATTGGGTATTTGTTTATCTAATAATTATCTTCACTCATTGATTCTCACTCAAAACAAAGCAGTCTGCGTTTTTCTTTCTTGGAATGTAACAGTGAGTGGTACGGAATTATGGTGTACAATTTTAACGCATCTCCAGACAATGTATCATTCATGACTGAAAGAACATTCACATGAATGTCACGTGCGCCCCGACATAGGTACATGCCGCTTTTTGCTGGCAGCTTTGCATTACAACGATTTCCCCGGTGCGGGGTGTCTTCACCCTATAAATTTATTTACCTATTTATATACTCAGTCCTTTTTTCTTTTTTTTCTTCCTTCCTTTCTTCATTTATCTATACTGCACCTCTATTGGGCTATCACAGGAATGACTTTGTACTTGACACACGCTTCAAGTTATTTTTAAACGAAGATTGAATACAATGCTCGAATTGTGAGTGTTGCATGGTAGTAAAAGCCATAGATAATACTTAACACCTACAACAGCAGACAACAGTTTTACAAATACAAAGAATGATGCAGCAATTTCTTCCGTAAGTAATGAGAAATCTGACCAGTGATAACCCAAGCTACGAGGTTCTCTATAAATTAATCTCATATATAAGCACATAGAACAAGCTTGTGTAGCATCGGAAGAAGTTTAGCAGTTCTAGCTGGCGTAACTTTTGTGGCCTATCGAGTGCATCGTAAACGTGTGTGTCACGGCAATCGGTAAAAAAAAAACTGCTAATCCCCACTGGTTATGTAGAATGGAAGAAGTTTGACAATTACTCCTACAAATGGGCACGTGTCAAAGAGACGAGTGTGCGCTTTCAGACAGTTACTAGCATTTAAAGTGGACATGTGCCAAAGAAATTGAATACATCCAACAACTGGCAACTGGCCCTCTGAAAAGAAAGAAAGCAACGGTTCACACAACGTAGGGTGCGGAAAAGTCAACGACGGCTGCGGAAACGCCCCACAGCACTGGAAGACTTACGACAACGGTGACCTGCCCGTTGATCCGAGAGGTAGGGACGTGAGTTTCTATCTCTATAGAGTTTTAACCTACGCATCATATCAATTACAGCTTATGACTTAACTGGAACCCCCTACACCGAGAAGCGCCAAAGAATTAACCCAGCATTACCTAGCTAAGGCCTGGCAGCTACTTAGAAGCAACCTAGAAATAGCCATCGTCATCTAGCCAAGGCGTAGATGATACAGCCGAGAAGCAACCACATTGGTCTTCAAAGTCATCCAGTTTCACAGTTTCAAAACCTTGCATGGTTTACTGCAAGCTTTGTTAATATTTTCTGATTATGGCATACATTACAAGTTCGCAACAAAGCTACGAAACAAGGCCATCAGGTTTAGAGTAAGACCACCGTGATGGTCGTCGTAGCATCACTTCTTTTTTATGACAACTTTTTACAGAGAAGTGCAAGAAAGAAAAACGTGAATTAATTCTTTTGACATTTAACACAAAAAAACGACTAAATGTATCAGCCCTGCAGCGACAGTTATAATTATGAAAAAGAAAAATTTCAGCATTACGAGCTCCAACGAACGTGGGAGAATTCTGAGGGAATTCTTTTTTTTCTCTACAAGGAGTCACAATAGAAAACAAGGCAACTTGATGTAAATGAAGGCGTGGAGGACGCTTTTTGTAGTATATCAAATTGAGTGCAGTCATTCTGACATACTTATGAACACACTAATCTTGAGGATTAGACGACCTACATGACTGACAAAATGCTGAAATACGAAGACGTAGAACAGATTGCACATGATAGTACTTGTTCGGTGAACTCTCTTCTAGGGCTTTGTGTTTTGGCATTGGATAAATTATCAATGTATTGTCCAACTAGCCTCATTTTATATTAACTGCGGAAAGATAATTTCCAGTGGCAGGAGCGGAAGCTGCAACTTTGAGGTAATGCTGTAGCAACGGAGACGCGAGCGGTCAATAAACGGTCACGTGTTGCATTCACCCCAGTGCACTCATTCTCTTCTAAGTAGGTCTATTGAGCTTCCTACAACGCCTATCAGGAGCTTTCTCCGGCAGACTGCAGCCTTTCTACACGTCTCCTTCATTAACACTGCGTGTGGCCAACCTTTCAGTGATGGCAAGGAATAGAGTGACCACGCGACGTCACAGTGACATCGTCGTAACGTCACATATTGTGATGAATCAAGTCACTCTAACATGATTTTGTTTCCATCACTAGAGTTCCAGATGAAGCTGGGCACCTGGCGATTTTCTCACTTGATGAGGTATATAAGGGTTTTTTCATAAAGCCGCTTCACCATTTCCAAGCGTTTGTGTTGTCAATTTTTTTTCGTAGTCGTCTTTTTGCCCGGTATACTATATTATATGCCGTAGTGAACAACCTGTAAGACTACGATTCTTTCTTTAGCAATTTAAGGCAATGTGTGACAATTTAAGACAATGTGTAAACGTACCTACGCCTATATGCACCGATACAATATCGCGTCCGTCTGCGTGACATGTGGGTGTGGTTTTTCTTAACTGCAACTGTGTTTAGACCAGTGTTTTTGCTATTGTGTTCCACACTTTTCCTCTTCTTCTTTACTTTCTTTTTCTTCGGAAGCCCTGGAAATGCACCAGTTTTTGCACATAATGCAATACTTCTTGTCCCAGCAACGCTGAAGCTGCGCAATTCTTTACCTCAATTGGCATGTTTACATGTCGGACTTCGTTATTTTGAATAACAATGTGCGATGCAGCTGTTTCTTGAAAAAGAACAAAAACGTAGCCGAATATATCGGGAAGTGTTACAAAGTACTGCGAGATAAAGCGTGTAATAAGACAGGACAAAAATAGAGTGCGAAAGAGCGATATTTATGTGTTGGCATTGTGCCATAACATTAAGAAGAAGCTTCGCGTAGCCCACAACTGCGACGTCTACACCTGGTAACCATGGCAAAGCTTTTCAAACAGAACGTTTTATTTGCTGTGATTGCATTTTTTGTACTGTTTAGCACCGTGCAACAGCTAGCTTTTGCCGGAGGTCAACTTTCTAAAGGGCATCAAAGCCATCACAAACATTCTTCTCATCAGCATCGTCATAAGCACCACGGCAAGCACCCGTGCATTCACAGCGGTCCTCCAGACTTTCCTGGACGTGGGCCCAGGCTATCACCAATACAAGAGACCGGTATGTAAATGTAACCCTTAATTTACGTTATCGGAAGCAGTCGAATAAATCATATTGGTTTTCGAAGTTTCATTTCAATTTATTGATGCAAACACATTCAAAAGCAAGCTAGGCAGTGATGTCATGTGACCGAGAGACAATTAGTATTATGAAATACACGAAAAACTACATTCTCTAAAGGACACCTTAATCGTATGTTAGCTTTTGTATGTGTTAGTCGCTCTCAATTTTAGTAACAATGATACTGCACCAACTCACCTCGCTTTTCTAAAGTTCAAGGGTTTTACTCGGATTGTTCTTTGTATTAAAGTCTGGTCCTTGTCAATGCAAGGTTGTGAAGATTTTTATGTTTTTGGAAAGATCATTTTAAATCACTTGCGTGCTTATTGGTATAGAAACAAGAAAAACTTGAGTCAGATTACGTATTTTAGAAATGCCTAATAATAATAACGATTGGTAGGGTTCAACATCTCCAAACTAGGATATGATTATGAGAGACGCTTTAATAGAAGCGTTCGGAAGTTTAGACCAATTGATAATCTTTAACATGCACCTTAACTAAATATATTCCTGTGTGCTCAGATTTGGGTGCACGTTAAAGAACCCCAGGAGGTAAAAAATTGCCCGCAGCTTCCCTCGGGGGAACACTGAGGAGGATGCGGAGCATATAATTGGTTAACGGGGTGTTAAACGACGCTTGCACTCGGCTTCCCGTTTTCGAAAGTCCGGGTCCCCTTGTCGACGCTTACGTTTCAAAGCGGCCGAATCCGGTGCTGCTGCTCGACGCTGACGTCTCTCAGCGGCTTCACGTTCTCTAAGTTGAGAATCTTCCGCTCGACGCCGACGTTTACGTCCGGCGTCACGAGCTCTTCTCCGCGCTGCCTTGTCTTCGGACGACGACTTGGTTGCGGTTCCGCCAACACTTTGGCCGGCGCTGGTCGAAGGGACGTCGATCATTGCGACCTCGGACGTCGACGCGCCGTACAAACCAACTGACGAGCGGCAACTGAGCGAGCGAGCACCGACCTTGAGTATATATACAGCGCGACGGCGCATGCACTGTCAGCTGTCGAATGTTCGAGAAGGGGGAGAAGCGCAACGGCGCATGCGCGCGCGTCAGCTGCCGATGTTCTCGAAGCGCGACGGCGCATGCGCGCGCGTCAGCTGCCGATGTTCTCGAAGCGTGACGGCGCATGCGCGCTACATTATACAGCTAGCGAATGTTCGTGAAGAGGAGAAGCGCACGCGGAGTGTAGAGAAGGAAGGGTGCACAGATGGTGGAGGAGTGAAGCGCGCGCGGTGTGTAGAGGAGGAAGGGATGCACAGATGGTGGAAGAAGGAGGACGAAGCTTGCGGACGGCAAGCGAATGACTCTTCATTTTCTTTAGATATAATCATCACCTGAAAATCTTCATCATCTGTAAATATCATCACCAATGTGATTTAGCTCCAGTCTGGCTGAATAAACCGCTTCGTCACAAGTGGCGGACTGTGCCTTTCATTCCCCCAAGTCTTCTCACCCGTTCTCGCTGGAGCTCCGCTCGGGTCGTCGTAACAACCCCCTGCGATGGCGGTCCAAGAAAACCCTGGGCCATCCAACGTCACCGTCTTACTGCAGCCAGCGACACCGGCTTTGCCCAACAGCATTCGCCTGCGTGATCCACCTGTGTTTTCTGGCCTCCGAGCGATGAAGTAGAAGACTGTATCAAGAACTACGACCTCATCAGCGATTTGAACAGGTTCGACAATCCACAGAAGTTGCGCAGCGTGCAATTTTACTTGTCCGTTCTTGCCAAAAGTTTTTACTGGAACGACCACCCGGATCATCCCGACTGGGACACTTTCGAGCAGCCGTTTCGTCAAAATTTCGTTGCCTCTACAGTGCACGCTGAGGCAGCAAAGAAGAAGCTCGCTTAACTCACGCAGCTGCCGGATGAATCTTACACCTCTTATATTGAGGATGTCCTTGCACTGGGCAAGCGTGTTAACTCTATCATCCCCCAGAACGACCAAATACGCCACATTATTAAATGCATTAACACCGTTGCCTTTAACGCACTCGCCACGCAAAATCCTGCCACCACCCAGGACGTGATATTCATCTACCAGCGACTTGATGAGCTTCAGTCTTCTCGCCTTTGCTACGATGCCACCGACATTCGTTTGCCTGCACCCCTCGACTTGCGTGCGCTTATTCGCGACATCGTTCGTGAAGAGCTTCACGGGCGCTGCTCTGCCTGCGCTGCGGAAATTACTCTCCTTTCTGCAAAAAATAGCTTGCGAGACCTGATTTAAACAAGAGATCGCGTCCGCATTGCGTCCGACGTGTTCCAACGGTCCCTGCGTGCACCAGACACCCACGTACGCCAAAGTTTCCGTGCTCTCTGCCGCACCCACCGTTTCTGTGCCTACACTAGCAGACCATACGCCTGTGGCTTCATTGTCACTGCCAGTGCGTGCACCGCCTTACTACGCACATCAGCGCCCACCTCGGCCAATCTGCTCCTACTGCGGCTATCGAGGATATATCGCTCGGTTTTGTTGAAGGTGCCAACAAGACGAGCAACGCCGCTACGCTCCTGAAGAACATCGAAGCTTCCGTCCGACCATGAACTATCTACGACCACCCTCCCGCTCGTCCTATTACCATTCACCGTCTCCTACCTACCATACTGACATGCCTTGGAATTTCCGTACGTCTCGCCGAAGGTCGCCTTCGCCATGTCGCCATTCAGTGTCGCTTCTGCGGCCCACCTTCATTCCACTAACGCCCACGCGGAAAACTCCCGATGCAGTTTTAGGAGGGGAAACTGCATCCACCCGACAGCTAACACTTCCTCCAGAGCGGCCATCGAATTTCATAGTAGTGTTTGTAGAAGGTGCACGTGTTGAGGCTCTTGTAGACACTAGCGCTGCCATTTCAATTATTCATGCTGATTTTTGTTCCCGCCTTCGAATAGTCAACACGCCTTATGGTGGCCCACCTCTCCATGCAGCGACCAAAGCTCTCATTAGCCCACTTGTACAGTTTACCGCTCGCGTCGGCATAGAAGGCATTCGTCGTCACATCGTTTTCGCGGTATTTCGTGAGTGCACCCACGCTCTCATTCTGGGGTGGGATTACTTGTCTTCTGCATTCGCTTTCATATCTTGTTATCAGCGGCTCCTACATCTAAATGACGCTGACTCTTCTGCGCTTGAACACGATGGACGCGACTGCCTTGTCACCAAGTCAGAATATGCACTTCGGCCATGCATCGAAGAAACTATACGTGTTAATTGCACCGACATTGTGGATGGTGACGTACTCATTCTCCCTTACAGCCATACCCTACATAGGGACATTGTGATCACACCTTACAGAAGAGAAGATCCTGAGACCTTGGCCGACGGCTTTCCATACGTGCAAAGCCACGAAAGCCCTCTTGTACTTTTTTAGGACCACCAGACTTCACGACCGCTTGTGACAGAACTGTGCGAGACCGTGCTGTGTAATCTCGAGATGACTATTCATGCTTCTCTTTCTTACTCCTCTTCATTTCTATCTCTTTCCGTTCTATTATTCTCCTTTTCTCTAACCCCAAGTGTAGGGTAGCCAACCGAGCCAAGCTTGGTTTACCTCCCTGCCTTTCCTATTTATCTCTCTCTCTCTCTCTCTTGCGATCACACCAGGGCTTAGTCGCTTTTTCGACGGGTATACATACCTAACCGTCTTAAATCAAACGCCCGGGTGTGTACTGCTCGCCTGCGGCTCAACAGTATCTTGCGCGGTCGACAGTGAGCCAGTTGCGATTGTTACTCTTCCGAACAACAACCCCAGCGATGTCCCAAAGTCACAATCACTGCCATTCAATGCCTCTTCCTCACCTCTGTCAGCAAGCATAAGCACTGACTTAACACCTGATCAAACTGAAGATTTGCTCGCCCTGTTGAATAGACACCGTTCTCTATTTGATGTGAACTCACCCACCCCCAGCATAACTACCACCGCTACTCACGGCATCCACACTGACGGCTCTCGTATCGTACCTCAGCTTCCATATCGCGTGCCTCAGGCAGAACGCAAGTAGTCATGGTATAGGTGTGGTATACTTGCAGCGTGACAAAAACTCACGCGAACGCGTCGTTGCTTTCACAAGTCGTGTTCTTACCGCTTCAGAAAAGAACTACACTATCACCGAGCAGGAGTGCCTTGCTGTTTGGGCAGTGCAAAGATTCCGACCATATCTTCGCGGCCGTCATTTTGCCGTCGTTACGAACCATGACACCCTAGGCTGACTTTCATCGCTAAAAAACTTATTGGGTCGCCTCGGTCGCTGGGCGCTTCACTTGCAGGAGTATGATTTCGATGTCGCCTACAGGTCTGGGAAGAAGCATGAAGATGCTGATGCTCTATCGCGCTGTCTTTTGCCCAGCGGAGGCCACTCAACATCGATACTCCAAAACAGCACCTCTTCAATCGTATCGCTAAGATCATCGCCTGGCACCCTATCCGTCCTTGTTTCACAACAACGTGTCGACCCGTACTACCGCACTATTGTTGACCGCTTGACCGGCTCTACTACTCCTCCAAATGGCCCCGCCGTGGTGGTCTAGTGGCTAAGGTACTCGGCTGCTGACCCACAGGACGCGGGTTCGAATGCCAGCTGCGGCGGCTGCATTTCCGATGGAGGCGGAAATGTTGTAGGCCCGTTCGCTCAGATTCGGGAGCACGTTAAAGAACCCCAGGTGGTCTAAATTTCCGGAGCCCTCCACTATGGCGTCTCTCATAATCATATAGTGGTTTTGGGACGTTAAATTCCACATATCATTATATACTCCTCCAAATGCCAGACTCCGTCAACAACTTAAACAATTTAAGGTTGTCGGTGGTGCTTTATACCGATACATTTACCACATCGATGGCAACCTGCGGGTACGCGTCATCCCAAGTTCTCTGCAACGTGACGTTCTGGAAGCCTTTCTTGATGATATAACCGCCACTCATCTAGGCTATCACAAGACATACCACAAAATACGAAGGCCTTGTTTTCGTCCTGGCCTCTCTTCAGCCGTCGCTAAGTACGTCGCCTTCTGTGTCCATCGCCAACGGCGAAAAGGACTGACAACTGCTCCTGCTGGTTTATTGCAACATCTTCCTTGTCCCGCCTCGCCTTTTGAAGTCATTGGAATCGACTTGTATGGCCGTCTTCCTATATCACCCAATGGGAATCGCTGAATTGTCACGGTGGTCGAACACCGTACACTGGTTGTCACCGTACACGGTGGTCGAACAGACATTTCCTGTCAATTTGCACGTTTCTCCTCTTAGCACTAATCCTGATCATCGTTGCCGAGGGACAGAGATAGACGTATCTCGTTTGAAGCCTTATGCGCGACGCATTTCATAATACTCTCAAGCGACCAGGTTGCCGCTTTCACTGCGCGGGGGAATTAGTGTGAGCGCGACAAGCGAATGACTCTTCATTGTCTTTAAATATCATCATCGCCTGTGCATCTTCATCATCTGTAAATATCATCACCAGTGTAATTTAGCTCGAGCCTGGCTGAATAAACTGGTCTCTCACAATATTGTGCACCCAAATAAAAAACATTGCTGATTAGCTAAAACATCTTGCAGCGCCCTTCGGCCGAGGTCGTCTTTTTGGCACTTCTCAAGATCCTCGGGTACGGCATGACGAGAACACTCAGCCCTAATCAGGAATCGCTTTCTGCTACTGCTTGTTTAGTAAATTGTGAAATATGGAATAAAAGTTTTGTCACCAACAATAATATATATAGACCCTTTCACTAAACACAGACCCTTGATGACTTCCGGTTTCGTCCACCGATGTGCCTGAATAGCATATGTGGGCAAGAAGAGCGTTAGAAAATAGCCCACTGATTTACTACAGTTTCCTTCCGTCATTTCATAAAATGTATTCAAAGAAATGTTCTTCTGAGCTACATAACAACTACAAGCGATCGTCTTGAACATTAAGCACGTTCTTTTTAGTCTTAAAAACTAATAAGACATTTTCCTTACCCTTGAAAAAACGTGAAAACGTCCTTTCATTTTCGACAATTAAGGTGGTAAATGAGGTGACCAGAAGTTTTTTTGGGGCACGACGCTTGCAATCTTAAAACCGTCTATACGTGTATGCAGCATATGAACATATATGTAGACGCTGGGGATTCTTTGGGCCTCACCATAAAGTTTTCTAAAAATTAACTAGAGGGGACTCAGTCGCTGCGATCGTTCAGCGACCATGGCAATGATGGGTAGTACACACGTTTGCCTAATCTTCGTGCCTCGTCTTCGTGGTGAATCTTACTTATGGCTTCATTGATTGCTGTGTTTCGGTATTGTTTTTAAAGAAAGATTCAACGCTTTTGAACTTCGTGACCCAATTTGGAAAGGTAAGTCTAAAAGGGTACGGAGGTGAAGTGCAAACGCTGAATATTTGCTGTTTCTTGCTTTGTGAAAAAGCAGCTCCCAGCCACGCGAACACACACGGAGCGAAAAGCAGGCCAGAAGTACGAAGATCAGACAAATGTGTGCACTACCCATCATTCGCATGCTCGCCGAAGCACCGAGCGTTGCCGCTCCCATAGACACTAGCGCCAGAGTTCCCTCTAGATTATATTAGGAAACGCTGTGGGGCTCACAACGTTTCCTCCATTATTCGGTGAAAAGCTTTAGATGCCTCCGCAATATGCTGAACTTCACCTGCGTCCCGCGTAGGCATATCTCGTCGGCGGCGTTCACGTGAGTGATGCTAAGAAACACGATCATCCCCTGATGACGTTACTATAACGTCATGTAGAACTTAAGACAACGTGCCGTTACATGATGACGTCCTTGCATGACATCAGTGCTTGGTCAAACGTTGGAATATCTAGAAGGCAGTGCAAAAGAAGGTCAGGCGATAACATTTACAGTGCCTCCAATGCTGGAGACATTGCCAAACAGCGTTAGCTGCAGAAATCATTCGGAGGTAGGCTAGAGAGGCACAATACTGTGATGTTGTGTATTCTTGGCCTACCAATTTCTGTCTCCCCGCGAGGGTTTTCTTGGAGCTCTTTTAGGGGCAAAGCTCCTTGTAGTGGCACCCGTTCATCCCCCGTAGTATGTAACAAGTATAACATTTCGACCTCCAAGGTGGTGCCGGTGAGAGACTTCTGTGCGTTGTTGAACAATAAAAAATAGTCTCAATGTACATGTCAATGACTGCTAATGGGGAATGAGAGACAGGAGCATTCGGCTTTTAGTTAACGCGCAGGCTGCGATCACCATTAGCAGCCATTGGCATGTACATTGAGCACTATCTGACAAGAAAGGGTTGCTACGTTATACTCGCTGGGTGTAACCTCCTTAGCTTTAGAAAGGTTCAGCGAGCGTTGAGCCGCAGTGCCATGAATACATTGAACTTGTATATACAATGTATGAACTCGAGGTGGTTAAAAATGGGAAGTAGATACGAAGCGCAAGCCGTAAGAAAGTAAAAGCCGAATTCTCCGCCTCTCATTTCCCATTAGCAGCCATTGGCATGTACATTGAGCACTATCTGACTGAAAAAGTTTGCTACGTCATACACGCTGGGCGTAACCTCCTTGGTTTTCGAAAGGTTTAGCGAGCGTTCGGCCGCCGTGCCATGAATACAGTGAACTAGTATATACCATGAACTCGAGGTGGTTAAAGGTGGGAAGTGGACCGAAGCGCAAGCCGTAAAAAAGTGTGCGTGTGCCACCTCTCGTTTAGTCCTTGAAATGTACGCTGAATAGCGGCGCTTCTATATGAGGAATATATGATGAAAAGATGCAAGATGGTGGTACTTGGAGTGTTGAATAGATGGACGAACGGACACATAGACAGATGCGTGAATGGACGCATGAACGGACGCAGCTGGGCGGCTGCATGGACGAACGCAGGGACGGACGCACGAACAGACGCACGCACGGACGGGCTGATAGACGCATGGACGGTCACACTGACGGACGCATGGACGGACTGAAGCAAGAACGAATGGACGGACGAATTCTTCGCCCCACTATCCATCATTCACTCCGTGGATATGCTGCCATTTTTTTAGGTATTCTTTGCTTTCATTCTTTTCTATATAAGGTAATCTACCTGCTATAGAGTGACCTTCGTTTCCAGAAATGTGTGTGAAATATATTTTCTGTTTTCACTCCCGAATAGTGGTCTTGCATACTAATGTCGTGGTCCATGTACAGGTCTCGCTCTTCAGAGAGACTTTTTGCAAGTGCTCATGGGAGAATGTTGCCTGAAACGAGTCTCGTATCCTATTCGCATACATTGTTTGAACTGAGCTGTACATGTCGCTGACTAATAGCGAGGACACGTGACTTATACGCTATCTCTATGTCGTCAACTAGTGTAAAATAAAAAAAAACCTGGCCACGTATCTGCATGCTTGTCGTCGAAAGATGACAGTCTTTGTTCTGGAGAAATAGAACGAAACGTTTTGCGGGAAGAGATCGGTGAGTCAGATCCTCAGCCCGGGATCACATTGGGGAAGGCCACTATCAGTGGGTGCTTCGTGAGATATGGATGTCATCTGGCAGTAGTTTCAAGGAAGCAAAAGTTTCCCAGAACGCACAGCTACTGGTAGGTTGCAACAGCATGTAGTTTTAGTGAAACGCAGAAAGCACCCGTTTTTCGTTGATAACACCGCATTGTTAGCGCAGCACAGTAAGCACTGTGTTTTTACAATTGCTTATGCACGCATTTTAGAAATAAACAACCACGTCATATATTACTAATGAATGGTTACTGCAAATATGCATAATACTTGCTTGTTGATTAACAATGTTAACTAGTGTGAACGCAACAAACAGGTGAATATGACTGGGCATCGAGGATGTAATCAAACTTTTGACAGCTGGATCAATTTTGCTGCACACAGACCAACAGAAAGACAGTTTTGTTGTCGAACTAAATGTAAGTGGTGTTTGCGCCTTTTTAAGGCGCTGGCACACTCAGTGTTTATATTAGGCCCAGAAAACCTGAAGTTTTTTGGCAGCGTCATACTGAGTTAAAGAAACAAGTCATCCTGCGACTCACTAAAGCGCTGCACCCTCTCCCCCCTCTCCATTTTTGTTTCTCTTTTTTGTTCATTTCAGTTCTTCGAAAGGTAATACGTATCTTTTTTCATAGTTCCGTTGCAGCACACAGTGCAATACTGAACTCTGCGTAGATTTGCGTCTGACATTTGTAGAAATAATCCTGACGTAATTTTGAAGTTTTCAGCGCATAAGTGTTTTCAGTGTTTGTTTATATTGGATGAATAAACTTCCCTCAGACGAAAACGTCGGTGTTAAAATATCTCATGAATGACCACTGCCTTCAAAACTTTCATTGGTGTAAAGCCTATTTAATTCATTTTTGTTATGAAATGTGTAGAGCTGGTTAACCCACCCTACGGCATATTAATTGCCCCTCTACGTAGAAATTACTGAAGTTTTTTTAAAAGACCTTCTTCTTTTTGGCACGTTCAACATAATAACCCAGCTGGCACTCTGTCCCTTCGTTTTCATTCCGCTACGTTGTGCTCCCTGAACACTAGTGTCCGGTGCACTCTCTCCCGCTGCTCCCATTTCTCTAGCGAGGGATCTCATAAGTTTGCTTGGTGAGGCAACAGGTAGAAATAACGGGAAAAACCAGGAGAGAGAGAGAGAGAGAAAGACAGAGAAGCACTGAGTAAAAGAAGGGATAGAAGAAAACATCAAGATTTAAATAAATGAGCAGAGAGAAAATGCAAAGTACGAAGGAAACAAAAAAAAATAAAGAGAAAGGGAAAAACAAAGATACAGGTGAGCGAGGGAAAGACAGAAAGTGGAAGCGAGAAATGAAGACAAAGAGTAAAACAAAAAAGAAACTGAGAAGGTGAATAGTGAAAAAAAGAAAGAAAAGCAAAGGCAGGAGACCGAGAAAAAAGATAAAAAAGAGCAGGATGGAAACAAGAAGCTACAAATTAATAACGAACGCCAGCCCACTCCGCTGTTCCTTCAGGGGTGATGATTGGTGTGAAGATGCCTTTGTCGCGTGCAAATCCTAATGCAATAGGAATCACGTGAGCGCTATCGTGTGATTTTCGACGTCCGAGTCACGATCTCAATATGTGAAATTCATCATCATCATCATCATCATCATCGTCGTCGTCATCATCATCAGCAGCAGCAGCAGTATGATTGGACCCACTGCCGGGCAATACCCTCTCCTATGACCCACCAATCAACCCGGTCTTGTGCTTTCTGCTGTCACGTTATACCTTCGAACTTTTTTATCTCCTCGGCCAACCTAACTTTCTGCCTCCCCTTCATGCGTTCGCCTTCTATGGGAATCAATTCAGTTACCCTTATCGACCAGCGGTTATTCTGCCTACGTGCTACGTGCCCGGCCCATGTCCATTTCTTCTTCATTTCAACAGTGACGTCCTTAACCCCGATATGTCGTGTGACCCAATCTGCTTTCTTCTTGTCTTATAAGGTTATACTATTCTAGTTCACTGTAGGTTATATCTATCATTTGCCTTTCTATCAGTCTTTGCGTCATCCTCAATTTAAGCTGAGGCCTTTTTGAAGCTTCAAGGGTTCTCCTCCGTAGGTAGCTATTGGCAAGATGAAGCTGTGATATACCTTTCTCTTGATAGTTAGTGGCAGAATACTATTCATTATTTGCAAATGCTTGCTCGATGGGATCCACCCCATTCCTATTCTTTAACTTATTCCCCTTCATGGTTAGGCTCTGCTATTACAACCCGTCCTAAGTAGACATATTCTTTTACAACTTCCAGCGTTTTTCTACTTACCGCAATTCACTGTTTTCTGCCGAGACTGTTGCACGTTAATTTTGTGCGCGGTGATTTTCAGACTTACTGTTCTGCTTACCATGTCCAGTTCAATAATCGTAAACTGTAATTCGTCTACTCATCAAGGAATGTTATCAGCGAATTGATGGTTATTAACATACTATAAATTAGCTCTTATCCCAAACGCTTCCCAATCTAAGGCCCTGAAAACCTCCTGTAAGCACGTGGCAAGTATATCACCGTGCCTTAGACCTTTCTTCATGGGGATTTTGTCACTTCTTTATGGAGAACAATGGTGGCTTTGGATTTGGTGCAGGTTTTCTCCAGTATGTTTCTGCAGAGTGCGTCGATTCCCTGATTCCATAGTACCCGCATCACTGCTGATGTGTCGAGTGGATCGTCTTCCCATAATCTATGAAGGTTATGTATAGAGGTTGGTTGTATTACGCGTATTTCTCTATCACCTGATTGGTAGTATGAATATGGTCTAGCTTGGAGAGGACTGTAAGAAATCCTGCTTGGTGTTTTGGTTAATTCAACTGTAATGTCCTAATTCTATTAGCTATTATTATGTAAATAGTTTGTAGAGTACAGACGGTATGTTGTTCAGCCTGTAGCATACTCGCCTCAAGTAGGAGCGAACAGAAAACACCTACACTCATTGAAGTCTCAGGAAAAATCAGTTTGTTTCTCAAGAAAAACAGGAAACAGAAAGAGCGTGGCAGCGTATGCCCTGTGGCACGCCGGATATAACATGAGGCATGTTGGTGGGCCTCTGCATACTGATTGGTATGCGCTCACGAATAATAATAACGTGACCACCAGAATCAACGCCCGCTACAAGCCCCCCCCCTCCCCTAGACCACGTAACAAAGGAAAAAACAATCAAATGCGCAAGTTCGTCCACGAAGTGAGCTGGTTTCACGCAGTCGAGAGAAACAACGTCGTCTCTCTCGCGAAAACAAATTATAATAGTTTTGTGCGACCGCGACAGAACATGGAAGGGCCCGTCGTACGCAAGAGTCAACGGCGCTGTCACTGTGTCTTGTCGCACCAACACATGGGTCGCGACATTCAACGAAAACACTCTTTGGTTGCGGCTGACGCTCAGCGCGTTGGAATGCAGGTGTTCCAACCAGGATTTTAGCCTTTTCATATGGCCTGAAGGTGTCGGCTTAGCGTTTGGTTTCCCACAAAAGTGTTCTTGCGGTAGTATGATTGCAGAGCCATACAGCATTTCTGTTGCACTGAATCCAAGGTATTCTTTTATCACGGTATACGAAGGCCCAGAAGGACGAAAGGGAACTTCTCGGGCCAGCGCTGTTTATGCGATTGGCCGCTAAACTGCCTTCAGTTGATGATATAGCCGCGGCACCATTCTATTGATTGTTGGTTGGTGAGATTTACTGTAGCCGTGTTCCCAGTAGGCTCGCCAGGGCTGAGAATAGGTTGCCCGAGAATTGTTGTCCATTGTTGGTCATTACGAGCAGTGGCCATCCATAGCGTGAAACCCCTGTGGCCACGAACACCTGTGCGATGGTCTCGGCTGCGACGTCCAGAATAAGCGTCGCCTCAGGCCACCGTGAGTAGCGGTCGACACATGTGAACAGGTATCTGTGACCCTGGAAAGGAGGTAGATGTTTTACGAAGTCCATGTGAACATGGTCAAAACGAAACTGTGATGGCGTAAATGCTTGGAGGGCTGTGCGCGTGTGACGAGTCACTTTGACTGCTCGACATGTTCGGCACGTCTTCGCCCAGCTTCGAACGTCGGCGTTAATGCCAGGCCACACAAAGCGGTCCATGATGAGCCTCGTCGTTGGGTAGATTCCTGGGTGACTGAGGTCGTGAAGGCTGTCAAACACTGCATGCCGAAACTGGATGGGCCAAGGTTCATGGAGATTTTTGTGATGTGGCGCATATGACCACAGTGGTTATGTAAAGGAGCGGTTATGTAAAGGAGCGGTTATGTAAAGGAGCGGTTATGTAAAGTTACATTGAATTTCGACGAATCTTGGTTAGCTCTGGGTCGTCCCGCTGGTTGGCGGCTGATGTCTCTACGACAGACGCTGAAACGTTGTCGATATGAGAGATCGTGTCGGCTGCTTGATTTTAGATCCCCGCTATGTAGTGGTTGTCTCGGTGATGTTCTGGAAGGAAAAAAAAAGTTAGCGGAGTTCTCTTTCCGACTATGAGGAACTGTTGCTTTCGAACACGTGTCAGCGCCTTGTGGTCCATTAAATTGTGGAAAGTGCGATTTTCGAGTTAGAAACATAAATATTTTATGGAGAAATAAATGGCCAGCATCTCTCTTCTAAAGGTGCTGTAGAGCATTTTAACCTGTTTTAGACGCTTCGAAAAGAATCCTATCGGGTTCTAGCTCTTCCCGTCGTATTATTGCAACATGGCCTTCACTGGCGTCGTTAAAGCTTCAACTATGAGCCGCGTTGGCGAGTTGGAGACAGGCCGAGTTTTGGCATCCTGAAAGGTTTTTTTCGTTCTCCACTGACCAGCGAAATTCTGGTGTCTTCTTGGCGTCACGGCGCAGCAGGTCACCTAGCGGTTGTAGAATATGCGTGCTTAGAATGAGATGAAGCGCCTGTGGAAGTTGGTCTTACCGAGAAACGTGTGCAGCTTGCGGAAAGAGGTAAGCATGGAAAATTTTCCATTCTTGTACCCATCAAGCATACGACAAGGTGTGTTGCGACGTGAATATATGCCTTAAGAAATCTACTGCTTGAGCACCAAACATGCACAAAGGGCAGTCCACGAGTGACCTCATTCATGAAAGTTGGGAACGCGTGTGCCGCATTCTTCAGCCCATGCGGCATGCGAACAAAATTAAAAAAGTGTGAAAAGTGTTGTCGATGCCGTCTTTAAGATGTCACTTCGTTCTATGGAATATGGTGAAAAGCAGCCACCAGATCTAGCTTCGTGAAGATGGTATTTCCCGCGAGCTGAGCGCTGAAATCATGGATATAATGGAGATGATGTTGGTCTGCCGTTGTCACAGCATTTAGTGTCCGATAATCACCACAAGGCCACCAGTCACCAGGTTCTTTTTTGGCACCGCGCGCAGCGCAGAAGACCAGTTGCTGGAAGAGGGCCGAATAATTCGAGTCGAACTCATGGTGGACGACTTTTTGTATTTGTCCATTCAGCCATGTAATTATTACTGCCCACTATCCTCCGAAAGCTTTTTTACCTTGCGTATTTTTGCACTGTTTTTCCAATCGGGAGCATCACATACTACCTGCCCCTCATTTGCTTTTGCACAGCGCCTGTGTTCGACTTACGTTTCACTAAGCTGCTATGTGATGTGATAAGATCACGTGGTTTCAGGTTGTGTGACGCAACGATGACGTCATAAGGTGACGTCATGGCGTGGAATAGTTTGCAACACTTGCGTTGACGCCGACGGTGATGGTTGGATTTTGCGTTTGATGAAACGTGTGAAGGCTTCGCCTTCAAAATAAAAGAAATATATGTTCCCATGCAGAAGGCGCTTACACAAAGTGCTTGTGGAACCATTACAATTAGGCCATCGCGTAACAGGGCACACATAAAAGAGGTGATACACAAACAGACATTGACTACCAGGTGAAGGTTTCTTGCAAAAAAGTAGTCAGCGTAAAGTAAAAGTAAAAACACAAATTTTATGAAAGAAGAATAAAAAAGCACAGAATGAGATGGCGGGCAAGAATCTACAAAAAAAGTACGCATCGACCGTATCAGATCTTTAAACAACTCTGAGAACTACTTTTTGTGCAGGGTCACACAGGGAACGCTAACGCACGACAGTGATTCGTTTTTTTGTATGCTCAGCCTTTACAAGTTCACGCGTTATTTGATATTTGTGGAGAAACAAGACCAAGCAGTCCCAAAAAGTGGTGCGCAGCTACATTTTATAGCAATGAGCCGATAAATCAAGACTAGCGTGACCTTTTACATAATTTCAGTGTTATATGAGTCTACCGTCTATACAACGTTCTGTTTGGCCTATGTGTACATGGGACTCGCTCGCTGGATTCCATGCCAACCAGTTTCGCTCTCGTGATCTCCGACGTTAGCGAAGCTCTGACCGACTGGGCTGGCCCTACGTCATCTGCTGACAACGATCTCCGACGACAGCATAGCTCTCACCTACTGGACTTGCCCTACGCCATCTCTTGACGCCTACAAGAGCTCTCGCAAATTGTGCCCCGTCTTCGGACTCCTGTGACTTTGTTTCCATCTTTCCTATCTCTCCTATCCCTCATATGTCCTCGCTCGCTGTCCTAGCGCATCTCTCTCACTCTCTTTCTCTCTCTACCTTTAATCCTATCCTTTAATCCCTCCTCACCCTCATCCCTTGTGAGCTACTGTTGAGGTGTCACACCCTGATGCAGACAGTTACGGGGCTCACTTTTCTCTTCTTTTCCCTCTTATTACCACTTCTGTACGTGTACATAATTGCATGAAAGCGGCATCGCAACATTGAGCTTACAGAGTACACTAGTGATATTTTAAGACAAGCAATTTAGGGTTAGGTATAGCGCACATATTTTCGTTTCCGCCGTTTACAAGTGTGCTCATATCGGCGCAATTTTGCCGCGATTGCGTATACATCAAGTATAACTTACCCTTAGAGGCCAGATTGATTTTGAATAGGTTCATTATGAACATTCTTCAATCGTGTCAAAATTACCTGAATTAAATTTCAAATTTCTCGACTTTTTGTAAAAAAGACTAATTGCAATATATATTGAAATATACCCCTAACGTATCTCAAGCCCAAACTGCCCCTTGTGTGGTGGTTATGCGAACTGCTCGCATGTCCTGCAGGGCTGTGCTCACGCTAGTCACCCTTTCCACCCAGAAGAAATGAACAAGTCCAATAATTCCCAGGAGCTTTACTTTCAGAGTTTGGCCGTGAGAGGGCCCGCGGTAGGGTGGTCAGGTTTAACCCTTTCAGCTGTGTTTTTTTATTTTGGTTTGATACATTTTTTGTGCGTGTCTTTTTTGTGGTTGGAACCTCAGGAGATCACAAATAAAAAATTGAGCCAGTGATGCAAGCATTTTCAGATGAGTTAACGTGGCATTGAGTTAAGTCATCAGGGCTGAGTGACTAAAAAATGAAAAAAAAATTGGCTTGTTCATTCCTGGAAATCCTTAGCGTACACAAACTAGGAACAAACACTTTTCTTTTCAGCTTAATAGTTAATAAAACAGCATTGCTACGACGTTCCTAAAATCTCGCTTATAACGCGTCACCTTAGGCGCCTCAGCTTCACCGAAGACTTCTCTCGCGCTTCTTCTTTGTGGCTGCTATCTTCATAAACGTGCCACAATATTGATGTCAATTGCAGTGCGGATCATTAAAGAACTATTGCCCGAAGAATGAGCAGTATCGAGATGCTAGATGAAATGTTGTGCGCTGGTGCCAATTGACACTGCCAGGGCCAAAAACGTTAACCTGACCGCATCCCAGTGGGCCTAGCCAGGTGACCCTGAGTAATTTCGCGTCTAGCGTAGACCTAATAAAGTTGTTACACTCCCTGATTGATTTAACTATATATAGCAGGTTTTAAACATAAGTAGAGGTCAATTTCTGCAAAAAGAATTTATCTCCTTTTCTTCCAAGAGTACATGAATAATCTCCAGGTTTGCAACACAGCGCTATTTAGAGCGAAGAAACATTATACTTTTAATGTGACCTGTGAAAGCGACACTTGAACGACTCGTCCGAAATTGGTGGTGCCATCAACAAAAGGGTCATACACGGCAATACAAAGTAAATTAATGAAAAAGTTTTCCGTGGAACATTGATTTCATCAAACTCTCAATGTATCTTCTTCATTCTAGGCACTAGTGGACTTCTCCACATGCAAAGCAGGGTGTGTACACAAAGCGCTTCAAGGAATGAAAAAGTCACATGAGCCTCGGCAGGACTAAATTTTTTAGAGACAATTGATTGTTTTCGAAATAAAATTACAAACCTCGAAGGGTTTGATAAAGAACAGTGATGCGATGCCTTGCAATATTTTCACAATATACAAGAGATGTGTAGCGTTATAGTTATTAGCCTAATCTTGCTATAATTGGCGCAAGGCAAAATTGTTATTGAGCACCACATCATATCAGTAGCACGTGGCATATGAGCTGTATTCGAGCTCATATTCGAGCTCACATATGAGTTGTACTTTTGAGCAGCACATCATATGAAACTGTATGTCAAGTTACACCATTTCTAGTAGAAAATGCAATATGTACATAGAAAAAACTAGAAAAATATTCAGCTCCTACATGGAATCTTTTACCACACCCAATCGTATGAAGTTTGAATTTTTATAACACTGTAAGCAAATATCAGCCGAGATGGGAGTTTCTCCAGCGTACGACTCATCTGAATCAAAACTCCCATGCCATAATTGTTTGTTTCCTGGTAGTGGAGTGAAAGCGGCCCGTCTCTTAAAACGCCCCTTGCCTATAGGAACAGACTTTATGAGCGGCATGGCCTAATCAAATTCTCCACGGTGTTTTTGGTCACGTGCGTGACGTGTGTTGACGTGCGTGCGAGTGTATGTCAGTGTGTGAGTATGTGTGGTGATGTGTGTATGCGTGCGTGTGCGTGTGTGCGCATGCTTGTGTGTGTTTGCCTGCACGTGCGTGTGTGTTTGGGAGTGTGTTTACAGGTATCTCTGTGGCACTCCGGTTCGAAGCTACAGTTTCTGGTGTGGGTCAATGTGTGAGAATTTAGCGACAGACAACTAAGTTATCAATGCAGCGAGTATTTCCAAGGGTACGTCGCTGTTTAGTTCGAACGTGTTTAGGTCATTCTCACCGTTTGATCACGCTTTACATTGGTCCGATTCCACACCGCAATGCCCCGAAAATCCTGTTTCAAAGTGCCGAGTTACGATGAACAGTGAACAACCTCATAACCTCAACGGTGACAAAAGTAAGCTTTGAGATAGTCACTGGTTGTATTTGGAGTTTCACTTTCTAAAGCTCCAAAGCGATACGAATAGGCTTCGCTTGACCTCAGCAGCAATCTGGCTGGTGGTTGGTGTGAGAGAGGCGCCGACGACGCACTCTCCCCGTCCACCGGCGACGAGGAATTCTTCAAGGGTCACCAGTTATTTACCGGCTTCAAGTTCAGTAAGAAGGCCTCCCTTCATCGTCGGTATCCAGCCAGCGACGCAGCGAGCTCGCATCGACCACCAGCGAAGCAAAGATTAAGTTTCACAGACTGAAGTAAAGGCTGCTGAAAGGAATAACGGTTTGTGTTGTTTCATTTGCGCCATTGACCGCAAATGTCAAACGACTAACGCGAAGCCGTGTGCCTATGCGAGATAGAGACAGGCGGAACCAGCATACAGCTGCACATGCACTGCGAGCAACAAGAACCGCGACTGCAAACCGTCGCTTTCTTTTAGGTCGCTTCGTAGCAAAAACTGCGCAGACAGCGGATAGCTATTTTTATGCATCGTTTAAATAATGAGGACGAGCACTGTAGAGCTGCAAGCGTTTCGTTATCGCCAGGGGTTGTTAATCGCATAGACGTGCCGTACTCCTGGGATAGGCTTAGTGGTAGAAAGCGGTAGCGGCGATGGACCTCGGCTGTTCACCGTTGTTGCTGAATGCGTGCCGTTGAAGGGCTAATGCGTGTTCGTTCGAAGCTTGTGTACAATTCAGTGCACTTTAGGGATTCACACACAGTACTGCTAATGAGAATCAAGGCCATGCGAAGGAGCACAAGCTTATAATTAAGTTTTGCTATAGTTAAAAAAGCATTGAATATAACAGGTTTATGGTGAAAGATATATGTGTTGAAAGGCATCTATCAGTCCTCCACGAGTTTATACTTACGCCGTGCATGTTTATTGCTTAATTTCTCATAAAAAATTGGTTCTGACATAGCTACACAGGAGTTAAAAAGAACGGTGTCTATACATACCCGGTGACTTAAGTGTGCCTGTGCAGCCTGAACAACGAGCCGTGGTCAATGTGAGTGTTGCATAACTTTGGAATTGGTGTATGCATGTTCGTGTACGTTTGACAGTGTTGTGTGCTTCAAATGCAATTCATTAAACATACGCATGGTGCGTAAGCTGATATGTTTAGGGGCGAAGCTTCTTACGCCATGGGTCGCATGTCCTATGTCGTCATAGTCGTCGTAGTAGCCAGCTGCATTGCATTGAATGTCAATGAAAACAGTGTTACAGCATATCCATGGACCGTTCGTAGTTTAGGGTCATGTTGCTCGCAGCGCATGGGCAGCCTTATGCTCGTTCTGTGTTCCTCTGCCTCGTATAAGCACCCGCCTTCACGTTAGTCATTTGACACTTGCGGTCGAATGGCGTTATCTCTTCTGTTATTCTTCCTGTAGCCTTTATTTTCTGTTAAACTTATTGTTTGCTTCTCCGGTGGCAAGTTCGAGCTGGCTACGTTGCTGGCTTGATACAGACGACGTAGCGAGGCCTTACTAAACTTGCAGCCAGTAAATAACCGGCGACACTTGGAGAAGCCCCCGTCGCTGGTGGTCGGGGCGAGCACGTCGCCTGAGCAGCTCTAACACGGACCACCGGCTAGATTTCTACCGAAGTCTAGCGAAGCCTATTTCCTATCGCTTGATGCTTTAGAAGCAAGTGCTGACGATCGCAACAGTGTACTTTGGTTACCATATAAATTATTACTCGCCCTTCTTTTTAACTCGGCACAGTGAAGCGAGTTATTAGGGGCATATCGGGAAAGGAGTCAGCCGATGTCTATCGTGGTTCAACGGTGGGAAAGACCTTCACACGTTCGCACAAAACACCGACCGGCCATTGGAAATTCTCGCTGCCCTCATAATTTAGTGATCTGTCGACAAATGCTCACACGGTGACCCACACAAAGCACTGTAGCTTCGAACTGGAGTGTGAAACACACACACACACACAGACACACACACACACACACACACACACACTAACACACACACACACACACACACACACACACACACACACACACACACACACACACACACACACACACACACACACACACACACACACACACACATGAACTCCAAAAACTCAAGTGGGGGAAATACACTGCTGCTGCATATCAACCTGCTCATTCCTGAGAAGCTAACTAGTTTATTTATTACAGTTTCATGCAGTACTCACTACGTTTTACCCATGTTTTCTTAACTAATTGGATTTTACAAGAAAATACAAATTTGGGAAGTTTCCCCTCTTCATTTATGTTAGATTGGCTTGAGCCCGTTATACCTCCTGGTGGTACGGGCTACCCCCCTTTTTCCTTTTAGTTAATTTCACATATAGGGGGCGGAACAAACACACACACACACAAACATGCACGCACACACACACACACACACACACACACACACACACACACACACACACACACACACACGCGCGCGCGCGCGTGCACGCACCAACGCAGGTAAGTGTGGGAGTCAATTTTTTCGCATTCATTGAACCAAAAACCGCAGCATATTCACAAAGTGATTGATGATGTGTGGGGAAAAGCGTCCGCCGGTCTGTCGGTGCGTTCGTCCTTGCGTCTATGCGTCTGTATGCTTTACCCCACTCGTCATCGTTCACCTCGTGGATCTGCTGTGATCTTTAGGAGCGAAGCCCCTTATAGCGGCTTTCCTTGGTGCCTCGTAGGCGTAGTAGCAGTGTGTAACAAGTGTTACATCTTGACCTCCAAGGTTGTGCTGGTGGGAGAGTTCTTCTGTGCGTTGTTGAACGATAAAAAAATTCGCAGCGTGCACGTTATCTAAAAGCCGAATGCTCCTGTCTCTCGTTTACCATTAGCAGCCAATGGCATGTACATTGAGCACTATGAAAAGGTTGCTACGTTATACTCGCTGGGCGTAACCTCCTCCGTTTTAAAAGGTTTAGCGAGCGTTGCGCCACAGTGCCATGAATACAGTGAACTAGTATATACCATGAACCCGAGGTGGTTAAAGGTGGGAAGAAGACCCGAAGCGCAAGCCGTAAGAAAGTGTGCGTGGGCCACCTCTCGTTTAGTCCTAGGAATGTCCGCTGGATGGCGGTGCTTCTAAATGGGCAATATATGATGAAAGGATGCGACATGGTGGTACTTGGAGTGTTGAATAGATGGACAAATGGACACACAGACAGATGCATGGATGGACGCATGAACGGACGCAGGGGCGGATGCATTGACGAACGCAGGGACGGACGCACGAACAGATGCACGCACGGAAGGGCGGATGGACGCATAGACGGTCACACAGATGGACGCATGAACGGGCAGAAGCAAGAACCAATGGACGGACGAATGCATTGCCCCACTCTCCATCATTCACTCCCAAGATATGCTGCCAATTTTTTTCTCAATGAATGCGAAATAATTTACTCCCATCGTTACCTGAAAATGTTCCCCGATGGATGTAAGTTATTACTTCTCTAAACCCACCTACACACTCCATGCTGTTGGGGAGTAAGCCGTGGGTCGTATGCAACAAACGAGCGCTCCGAAAAAGCGCGCGCCGCTGAATTCTAGCGACAGTAACGATATCCAGCGCAGAGAGGCGCCTCAAAGTCAACGATAAAGAAGAAAATAAACATCCAAAGGCTCTCTGGGTGCGCCGTCCCTCCCCCCCTCGGAAGCGTAGTCTCGCCGACTAACATCCTCACATCGGCGGCCGAGCAAGCCCTGGAAGGTTCTCGAGGGAAAGGGGCGTGGTGATGCAGAGTTGTGTCATCTGTCGCGGACGGCCCTCGAGCCGTCTCACGCTTTCCCCAGCCTTCGCTGCGTATCGCGCCAAAAAACGATGAGAATATTCTGGAATCTAGCGCGAAAGGTATTTAACCAAGCAGCAGATATGGGAAAGCAGAAGAAGGAATATTGCGCTAGGGTGCGTAGGGTGTTCCGCCGTGTCATCGGCGAAGGTTTTGTCCTCAGTGACAAAGCAGGAGAAGAAGGAAGTTAGCGCCAGTGTGCGTAGGGTCATTCCACCACGTCGGTCGGTGAAGGTTTTGTCCTTAGTGACAATGCAGGAGAAGAAGGAATATTGCGCCAGAGTGCGTAGGGTGTTCCGCCTTGTTGGCGAAGCCTTTTGTCCTCAGTTACAAAGGAGAAGAAGAAGAGGTTTTCCACCTAAGGGGTGAAGACTCGTGTTACAGGCAGGAGTGTGTGTCTACCGCCAGGGAGCGAAGGCGCGTGGCAACAGCTGCGCGTAGGAAGCCGACGTGTTACCGGCGAAGAAGTTTGGTGCTTGGAGAGCGGCCAATTGAAGACGCAAGGTTTCCTGGAAGAGAAACTTCGGGGACAGCGGAACGACAACAGTGCTGGACTTTGAGTGAGTGATTCTCGGAAGAGTATCATTCAGACCTTTGTTCCAAGGACTTTGGACTAAATAAGTTTTCAAACTGTTTAGTCTTTAGGTGTCTTGGTTGTTCCATGCATGCGATTGCACTGTAGTGCGTATTGTTGTTTGTGTCCATTGTTTCGAGTGTGGCTGATTGTACCGTGTAGTACGTTGTTTGATTGGTGACATATCGTATTCAACTATTGTAGAGTGTGCATGTTTTTGTATCGATTTGATCTGCCATAACTGAGAATATAATTTTGCCTTGCTAATCAATTTTCGGCTCTGACTTGTTCTTTGGGCCACAGCCGGCGTCCGCTGGCACGCCAAATAGAACCACTTCTAAATTGTCTACGCTTTCGCGGTGCAGTTCGGGGGGCCAATATTTCGGTCCTTGGAATTAGTCCGGCGATCGCCTCCATAATTAACCGGACCTGTGACAATTATTCTGGCATCCGCGACAGGACCTTTTGATGCACAGTGTGTTCAAAGTAGTGAGAAAGAGCCTTTAGTCGTTGATAGTGCTATCGGAACAATTTTTGCGTGTGCTCAGTGTTCTCGTTAACGAGTGGGCGGAGAGTGTTTTGATAGACTGAGTTGGCAGATATCTTGTGCACGCGGCTAGAATTTTATTTGAGAGGCATCATGTATCTGGATAAGTTAGCAGCTCTTGGTGAGAAGATGGGTCTTTCTGGTACCGAACTGCGGAAGTGGGTGAGCAAGAAGGAGAAAGAGGCGGTGGAGAGAGAGAGGTTGGCAGCTGAGAGAGCCAAGGAAGAAAAAGCAGCTGACTTGGAACGAGAGAGGTTGGCAGCTGAAAGGGCGAAAAAAGAAAGACAGGCAAGGGAGTGACAGCTGAAAGAAGAAAGAGAGCAACAATTGAAATTTGAGCTGGAGAGAGAAAAGCTGGCAGCTGAAAGGTCGAAAGAAGAAAGAAAGGCGAAGGAGCGACAGCTGAAAGAAAAAAGAGAGCAGCATTTGAAGTTGGAGCTGGAGAGAGAAAGACTGGCAGCTGAGAGAGCGAAAGAAGAAAGAGAAGCGGAGATGGCTGAAAGGGAATGGCAGCGGCAGCACGAGATGGAACTCGAGCGGCTCCGTTTCCAACAGCGAAGTTAAACTGCGGTCCAAGCTAGAGTTGAAAGCAGCGAACGGGAGGACCTTGGGTTCCGCTTGAACCCAAGCAAGCTGTTCGTTGCGTTTGATGAAAGGAAGGATGACCTTGACGCGTACCTTCACAGATTTGAGACGATTGCAAGGAGCTAGAACTGACCGGAACATCAATGGGCAACTGCTTTGAGTACCTGCTTGAGTGGCGAAGCACTCAGTGTGTACGGTAGGCTGACGCCACCGATGCAGCCAACTATGCAAAAGTGAAAGCTGCTTTGCTGAAGCGATTTAGAGTTACTGTGGAAGGTTTCTGGGACAGATTTCGGACAGGAAAGCCAGCTTATGGTTAGACGGCTACGCAGTACGCCACCCGACTTAGCCATTATTTCGACAGATGGATCAAACTCTCAGGGACAGCGCAGGAGTACGATGAGCTTAGAGAGCTCCATATTAGAGAGCGATTTCTCACCAGTTGCCACCCAAGCCTGTCGCTGTACTTGAAAGAGAGGAGAGCTGAGTCGCTTGAAGACATGCTTGAATTGGCCGACCAATTCTTGGAAGCGCAAGGTGGCATAAATCTGGCCTAAGTCAAGAAGGAGTGTCCCAAAAATTCGAAGAAATTGGCATCCGAACAAAAGAAGCGTGCAACGGAGAGTGTTCCGCGATTTTTTCTGTGTAACCGAGAGGGTCATCGCGCTAACAGCTGTCGAACTAACTTTACGAGCCCCACGGTGTTAAAATTTTTCAAGTGTGGTCAGACTGGGCACAAAGCAGACGCAAGTCGTAACGGGGTGAGTCAAACTCACCAGGTATCTTGTGTGCAAGCGGCACCGAAATTCGATGATGATTCCGTCACCGACGGATTCGTAGAGTTGAAAATGGGCAGAAACTTTCTATTGTGGGTGCTGTAATGACAAAACAGCCGACCGGTGTTACGAAGGAAATGCCAACGCTGCCTCGAAAATATACGGGAGAGAAGATTACGGTGTTAAGAGACACCGGTAGCTCCAAGGTTATCGTGCGGAGAAATTTGGTACGGGAAAGTGAGTTAACAGGCAAAACGAAACCAGTTTACCTAATTGACAGTATGGTTCGGATGCTTCCCGAAGCAGAAATTGAGGTTAAACAAAACCAGTTTACCTAATTGACAGTATGGTTCGGATGCTTCCCGAAGCAGAAATTGAGGTTGAAACCCCGAACTTCAGCAGGAAGGTTACTGCTCTATGCATGACGAACCCGTTGTACGACCTCGTCATCGGAAACATCTACGGGGCGCGAGGACCGAATGATCCAGAACGTTTGGGAGAAGACCCGAAGATGGAGCCCTCGCCAACCCAGCGACCGCGAGATACAGTGGAGGAGCATCCCGTGACGGATCTCACTCAAGCACAAAGTGAAGCCGCGGGGCAAGAGACAGTGGATCAAGAGATGATCATGTTGAACGAAAGAACATGTTGGGCAGCTGGACTTACTTCGGCACGACCTCCACCGACCGAGAGTGTAAAGGTGACGGAGTTGGCCAGCCAGGCCCAATGTCGTGACATGAACAAGCCGGTGAATAACCAGACAAGATCGGTTGAACGTTATGACCCGTTAACAGTGTCAGAAGTGACAACGATGGCTGAGACGCCGCCTCAAATACCGTCGTTGGAAAGGGCTCGCCGGAAAATAACGAGTAAAAACAAGAAGAGATCCAGCGAGAACCGCAAGAAAGGGCGCAAGCGCCGCTCAAAGTACACAGGATAGGTGCTGAGGTCGAATTGAAATGTGTTTGGCAGTGGTGAGTACAATATGTGGAGTTAGTGTTGTTGCTATCCTGTGTCACAATTGTACGTCGAGCGTGTCAAAGTGTTTGTTGCGGTGATGTGATGTATAGGATTGTACAATTGTTGTAACGACAGAACTTTGTACATTTGTATTGTTTGGAATATGTGATGGAGCGTCGTACTCATTTACCTGTGGTTATATTTCATGTGTTGTGAGCTTGAACTGCAACGTGCAATTGTAATGAGTGTTCTATCGTGATTGTGACGCGCCATGAGCGACGGACTATGTTACAGTCTTTAAGTGGGTGGTGGCTGTTCACACTCGTTTGTGTGGTTTTGAATATTATGTGATAATATTGTGAGGCACTGGTTTATTCAGCCAGGCTCGAGCTAAATAACGCTGATGATGATATTTTCATATGCAGAAGATGTACAGGCGATGATGATATCAAAGAGAATAAAGAGTCATTCGCTTGTCGCGCTCACACTAATTCCCCCGCGCGGTGAAAGCGGCCGCCTGGTTGCTTGACAGTATTATGAAATGCGTCGCGCATAAGGCTTTAAACGTGATACGTGCACTATCTCTGTTCCTCGGCAACGATGATCAGGACTAGCGCTAAAAGGAGAAACGCGGTAATTGACAGGAGATGTCTGTTCGACCACCGTGTACGGCCTAATGAAGCGACTGATGAATTTGTCGCATAGGCCGGGGACGCGTAGTGGGGTCCGTAGAAGAACTTCGTCACCAGGGGAAAAACTCACAACACGGCGAGACGAGTCGTAGCGAGATTTTCGAGTGTCTTGAGAGAGGACGGTGTTAACACGGGCCTGGTGACGGCAGTGTGCGAGACGAGATAGGAATTCTTCAGAGAAAGGAGCCGTCGAGGGTGCAGAGGCCGAAAGGAAAGAGACATCCAGAGCGAAACTCGGCGAGCGACCATGGACGAGAAAAAATGCAGAAAAGCCGGTAGTGCGTTGAGCAGCCGTATTATAGGCGAATGTCACGAAGGGTAGAATCGCATCCCAGTTCGTGTGGTTGGGGTGAATGTACATGGCGATCATGTTCGATAGGGTCCGATGAAACCGTTCAGTGAATCCGTTGGTCTGCGGGTGGTAGCTAGAAGTGGTCTTGTGAACAGTGTTCGAGGCACGCAAAACTTGCTCGACAATGGAAGATAGGAAGACTTTGCCACGATCACAGAGGAGAATGCGTGGAGCTCCATGACGCAAAAAGATGTGGCGAAGAAAGAAATCGGCGATCTCAGTGGCAGTCCCAGATGGTATAGAAGCTGTTTCTGCGTAGCGGGTAAGGTGGTCGATGGCCGTGACAATCCAGCGATTCCCATTGGATGATATAGGAAGAGGGCCATACAAGTCGATTCCAACGACTTCAAAAGGCAAGGCGGGACAAGGAAGAGGTTGCATTAAGCCAGCCGGAGCAGTTGTCGGTCGTTTTCGCCGTTGGCAATGGACACAGAAGGCGACGTACTTAGCGACGGCTGAAGAGAGGCCAGGCCAAAAACAATGACTTCGTATTTTGTCGTAAGTCATGTGATAGCCTAGATGAGATGCGGTTAGATCATCATGAAAGGTTTCCAGAGCTTCACGTTGCAGAGAACGTGGGAGGACGGGTACCCACTTGTTGCCATCGATGTGGTAAATGTAGCGACAAGAAGCATCATCGACAAGCTTAAATTGCTTAAGTTGTCGGCGGAGTCTAGCGTTTGGAGGAGTAGTAGAGCCGGTCAAGCGGTCAACAATGGTACGGCAGTATGGGTCGACACGTTGTTGTGAAACAAGGACGGATAGGGTGGCAGGTGATGAACTTAGCGCTGCGATTGGAGAGGTGCTGTCGTTTTGGAGTATGGATGGTGAGTGGCTTCCGCTGGGCAAAGGACAGCGTGATAGAGCATCAGCATCTTGATACTTCTTCCCAGATCTGTAGGCGACATCGAAATCATACTCCTGCAAGCGAAGCGCCCAGCGACCGAGGCGACGCGATAAGTTTTTCAGCGATTAAAGCCAGCATAGGGCGTTATGGTCGGTCACGACGGTAAAATGACGGCCGTGAAGATATGGTCGGAATCTTTGCACTACCCAAACAACAGCAAGGCACTCCTGCTCGGTGATAGTGTAGTTCTTTTCTGGAGCGGTAGGAGCACGACTTGCGTAAGCAACGACGCGTTCGCGTGAGTTTTTGTCACGCTGCAAGAGTACCGCACCAAGACAATGACTACTTGCGTCGGTGTGAAGGATGGTGGGTGCGGTGGAATCGAAGTGGCACAGTACCGGACCTGACGTGAGGGCTTGCTTCAGTGCGGTGAAAGCGCATTCGCAATCTTCGGACCAGATGAAGGGGACGTTCTTTGCGAGGAGTTGGTGGAGCGGAGACGCAAGTTCCGCGAAACCACGCATGAAGCACCGGAAGTAAGAAGATAACCCAAGAAAGCTGCGCAGGTCCTTTTGACGTAGTGGACGAGGAAAATCGAGGACAGCGGCAAGCTTCTCGGGGTCGGGCCGAATTCCTTCTTTGCTGACGAGGTGGCCGAGAACCTTGATTGTCTTGCTAGCAAAAGTACATTTCTTGTTGTTAAGCTGTAGACCGGCTTTTGCAAGGGATGTGAGGACTTCGTCAAGACGTTGTAGATGCGGCGACAACGTGGATTAAAACACTACTATGTCATCGAGATAGCACAGACATGTTTTTCATTTCAAACCACGCAATACGCCGTCTATCATGCGTTCGAAGGTGGCGGGCGCAATACAGAGTCCAAAAGGCATCACATTGAACTCGTACAACCCATCTGGCGTTGAAAAGGCGGTCTCCTCTTTATCAGACTCCGACATTGGTATCTGCCAGTAGCCTGACCTAAGGTCGAGGCTAGAAAAATACTCTGCGCCCTGTAATGAATCCAGTGCATCGTCGATACGAGGGAGGGAATAAACATCCTTGCGCGTTATTTTGTTTAGCGCACGGTAATACGTAGAAACGCACTGTCCCATCTTTCTTTTGAACGAGAACAACTGGGGATGACCAGAACTCGAGGAAGGACGTATGACGTTGCGCCGTAGCATGTTTGAGACGTTTTCCTCGATGATCTTGCGTTTTGCCTGAGACACGCGATATGGACGCCGATGTACAATACGAGAGCCGTCAGTCTGGATGGTGTGAGTAGCGGTGGCAGTCATGCTGAGGGCGGGCGAGTTCACGTGAATTAGAGAACGGTGTCTATTTGACAGGGTGAGCAAATCTTCAGTTTGATCAGGTGTTAAGTCATTCCTTATTGTTGCGGACACAGGCGTGGCAGAGGCATTGAATGGCAGTGATTGTGACTTCGGAACATCGTTGTGGTTGTTGTTCGGAAGAGTAACATTCGCTTTAGGCTCACTGTCGGCCGCGCAAGATACTGTTGAGCCACAGGAGAGCAGTACACACTCGGGCGTTTGATTTATGGCGGTTAGGTACGTAGACCTATCGAAGAAGCGAATAAGCCCTGGTGTAATCACAATGCCCCTACGTAGGGTATGACCATAAGGGAGAATTAGTACGTCGCCATCCACAATGTCGGTGCAAGTAACACTTATAATTTCTTCGATGTTTGGCCGAAGTAGATAATCTGACTTGGTGACAAGGCGGATGCGTCCATCGTGTTCAAGCGGAGAAGAGTCAGTGGCATTTAGATGCAAGAGGCGCTGATGATATGATATGAAAGCGGACGCAGAAGACAAGAAATCCCACCCAAGAATGAGAGCGTGGGTGCACTCACGAAATACCGCGAAAACAATGTGATGACGAATGCCTTCTATGCAGACACGAACGGTACACTGTGCAAGTGGACGAATGAGAGCGTTGGTCGCCGCACGTAGAGGGGGGCCGCCATAAGGTGTGGTGACTTTTCAAAGGCGGGAACAAAAATCAGCACGAATAATCGAAACGGCAGCGCCAGTGTCTACAAGAGCCTCAACACGTACACCTTCTACAAACACTACTATCAAATTGGATGGCCAGTCTGGAGGAATTGTTAGCTGTGAGAGGGATGCAGTTTCCCCTCTTAAAACTGCATTGGGGAGTTTTCCGCGCGAGCGTTCGTGGAATGAGAGGCGGGCCGTAGAGGCGACACTGAACGGCGACCTGGCGAAGGCGACCTGCGGCGAGACGTACGGGAATTCCCAGGCATGTCCGTATGGTAAGTAGGTGACGGTGAACGGTAATAGGACGATCGGGAGGGTGGTCGTAGGTAGTTCATGGTCGGACGGAAGCTTCGATGTTCTTCGGGAGCGTAGCCGCGTTGCTCGTCTTGTTGGCGCCTTCGACAAAACCGAGCGATATGTCCTCGATAGCCGCAGTAGTAACAGATTGGTCGAGGTGGGCGCTGAGGTGCATAGTAAGGTAGTGCACGCGCTGGCGGTGATAACGAAGCCACAGGCGCACGGTCTGCTGTTGTAGGGACAGAAACAGTGGGTGCGGCAGAGAGCGCGGCAACTTCGGCGTACGTGCGCGTCTCGTGCACGCAGGGACTGTTGGAACACGTCGCACGCGATGCGGAGGCGATCTCTTGTTTAATCAGGTCTCACAAGCTATCTTTTTCAGAAGGGAAAGCAACTTCCGCAGCACAGGAAGAGCAGCGCCCGTGCAGCTCTTCACGAACGATGTCGCGGATAAGCGCACGCAAGTCGAGGGGTGCAGGCAAACGAACGTCGGTGGCATCGTAGCAAAGGCGAAGAGACTGAAGCTCGTCAAGTCGCTGACAGATGGTTATCACGTCCTGGGTATTGGCAGGATTTTGCGTGGCGAGGGCGTTAAAGGTGACGGCCTTTAATAATGTGGCGTATTTCGTGGTTCTGAGACATGCCGGTGTTAACGCGCTGCACAGTGCAAGGACATCCTCAATATAAGAGGTGTAAGATTCACCCGGCAGCTGCGCACGTTCAGCGAGTTTCTTCTTTGCTGCCTCAGTGCGAACTGCAGGGGCACCAAATATCTGACGAATTTGCTGCTTGAAAGTGTCCCAGTCGGGAAGAGCCGGGTGGTGGTTCCAGAACCAAGTTTTCGCAACATTGGACAAGTAAAATGGGACGGTGCGCAACTTGTGTGGATTGTCCCACCTGTTCAAATTACTGACGAGGTCGTAGTTCTTGATCCAGTCTTCGACATCATTGCCTCGGAGACCGGAAAACACAGGTGGATCACGCAGGCGAGTGTTGTTGGGCGGAGTGGGGGGCGGTGGCTGCAGTAGGACGGCGACGTTGGATGGGCCAGGGTTTTCTTGGGCCGCCATGGCAGGGGGTTGTGTGCGACGACCCGAGCGGAGCTCCAGCGAGAACGGGCGAGAGGACTTGAGGGAACGAAAAGCACAGTCCACCACTTGTGAGGAACCGGTTTATTCAGCCAGGCTCGAGCTAAATCACGCTGGTGATGATATTTTCAGATGAAGAAGATGTACAGGTGATGATGATATCAAAGAGAATAAAGAGTCATTCGCTTGTCGCGCTCAGAATATTCTTAAAGTGGGGGCAGTGTCACAAACGAGGGCTCCGAAAAAGCACGCGCCGCCAAATTCTAGCGACAGTAACGATACCAAGCGCAGAGAGGCCCTTCAAAGTCAAAGATAAAAAAGAAAATAAACATCCAAAGGCTCCCCGGGTGCACCGTCTCTTCCCCTCAGAAGCGTAGTCTCGCCGACTAACCTCCTCACAACGGCGGCCGAGCAAGCCCTGGAAGGTTCTCGAGGGAAAGGGGCGTGGTGATGCAGAGTTGCGTCATCCGTCGCGGACGGCCCTCGAACCGTCTCGCGCTTTCCCCAGCCTTCGCTGCGTATCGCGCCAAAAAACGATGAGAATTTTCTGGAATCTAGCGTGGAAGGTATTTAACCAAGCAGCAGAGATGGGAAAGCAGGAGAAGAAGGAATATAGCGCCAGGGTGCGTAGGGTGTTCCGCTGTGTCGTCGGCGAAGGTTTTGTCCTCAGTGACAAAGCAGGAGAAGAAGGAAGTTAGCGCCAGTGTGCGTAGGGTCATTCCATCGCGTCTGTCGGTGAAGGTTTTGTCCTTAGTGGCAATGCAGGAGAAGAAGGAATATTGCGCCAGAGTGCGTAGGGTGTTCCGCCTTCTCGGCGAAGCCTTTTGTCCTCAGTTACAAAGGAGGAGAAGAAGAGGATTTGCACCCGAGGGGTGAAGACTCGTGCTACAGGTAGGAGTGTGTGTCTACCGCCAGCGAGCGAAAGCGCGTGGCAACAGCTGCGCGTAGGAAGCCGACGTGTTCCCGGCGAAGAAGTTTGGTGCTTGGAGAGCGGCCCGTTGCAGACGCGAGGTTTCCTGGAAGAGAAACTTCGGGGGCAGCGGAACGACAACAGCGCTGGACTTTGAGTGAGTGATTCTCGGAAGAGTATCATTCAGACTTTTGTTCCAAGGACTTTGGACTGAATAGGTTTTCGAACTCTCTAGTCTTTAAGTTTCTTGGTTGTTCGATGCATGCGATTGCATTGTAGTGCGTATTGTTGTTTGTGTCCGTTGTTTCGAGTGTGGCTGATTGTACTGTGTAGTACGTTGTTTGATTGGTGACATATCGTATTCAACTATTGTCGAGTGTGCATGTTTTTGTATCGATTTGATCTGCCATAATTGAGAATATAATTTTGCTTTGTTTATCAACTCTCGGCTCTGACTTGTTGTTTGGGGCACAGCTGGCGTCCGCTAGCGCGCCAAATAGGACCACTTCTAAATTGTCCACGCTTTCATGGTGCAGTTCGGGGTCGGATATTGCGGTCCTTGAATTAGCCCGTCGATCGCCCCCCTAATTAACGGGACCTGTGACATCGTACGTCTTGTGTTGTTGTCGTTGTAGTAGTAGCCAGTTGCATTGCATTGCATGCCAATAAAAACGGTGTCACAGCCTAATTATGAAGTTAATAATGATGAGTGGGGCGAGGCATCCATCAGTCCGTCCGTGCTTTTATGCGTCTGTCCGTCTCTTTATTTGTGCGTACATTTGTTCATCTGGTTGTCAATGCATCCATCCATGCTCCTGTGCGTCTGTCCATCCATCCATTCGTGCCTCCATCCGTTCGTCTGGTGGTCCATGCGTCCATGCACCCGTTCGTGCGCCCGTCCGTGCGCCCGTCCATCTTTCCGTCCGCGCGTCCGTTTGTGCGTTCGTCCGCCCGTTCGTGCTTCCGTCAGTGCGTCCATGCGTTCGTCCGTCCACTTCCCCCACTTGTCATCATTCACGTTGTAGATATGATGTAATTTTTTTATACCCTCTGAAAAGTGTTTATAAAACCCCCATGTGCGCCAGCCCTACAAGAAAAGTTATTTATTCCCATCCGGGCTAATTTTTGCTTACACTGTAAACTACAATATATTTGTCGCAAATACAATCATAGCAGTCTCCTGGTATATATAGGAGCCGTATTTTGACGTCCCATGTAGCTGTGTTGGGAACCTCCTTTTGCGAATGATAAACAATAAACATTCATAAACACTCGCGGCGAAAGTAAAAATTAAAATTATAGATTTGTTATTTATGTCCAACTTAAACTACTGCTTTCGAGTCTAGGACACAACTACATAATCCAACCTAAACATCTGCATACACTTCAAAAAAGGCTATTATACAAATAGCCGGCTTAAAATACGATGCACATACGAAGTAGTTGTTCATCAGGTTCATTTTTATCTCTATGAGGAATTTTTACCCGTACACCTTGTCCAGGAGAAACAAATAGCGTTCAGAGAATAATGAACAATATTACTTGCCCTGGCAGAGTTCTACGCGTAACAATTTTGGCAAGCACATACGATTTTAAACACGGTGAAAAAGCTTTGACATACCCTTTCTGTATTGTTAAGTATGTTCTTTTAGGAAGAAATTGATATAACTAACGTGTGAAGAGGTTTATTAGCCGTTAAAGGCAGCGACGAGACAGCGTGATGAACCGTCCAGCGATCGGCACAGCAACGAACCGAAGCACGAGCCGAGAGAGCCGGGCGTTGGCGATGCTGCTCGCTGCAGGCACATCTTCTTCTTCACAATCGCCCCCGCTGAAAAAGGAGCCATCCTGGCGACTTAAGAAGTTTCAGGCAAAGGCTCATGGTACGGTTTCAGTCGGGAAACATGGACGATGTCACGTGCACGCCGGCGCATGTCGTCCGATCGGGAAACTGGTTCAATTAGGAAATTAACCGGAGAGGTTTTCTCCAAAACGGTGTAAGGCCCCTCGTACCGGGGGACAAGTTTCGAGGAGAGTCCCGGTGTTTGGTATGGGATGGCAAGCCACACAAGAGACCCTGGGGCGTAGCTGGGATCCGGAAGAGAGGTGCTACGGGTTTCTTTCTGGCGTTGTTGATCTTCCGACGTGAACGTACGGGCGAGCTGGCGGCACTCTTCGGCTTGTCTAGCAGCATCGGAGATAGGTGGACACTCGGAAGCATCAGGACGGTAGGGAAGTAGGGTATCGATTGTATGGGAAGGCTCACGTCCGTAAAGAAGAAAGGTGAGAATCCCGTGGTGGTTTGTACTGCGGTGTTATATGCGAACGTGACGTATGGGAGAACACGGTCCCAGTTGCTATGATCAGATGCCACGTACATTGAGAGCATATCACCTAGCGTGCGGTTGAACCGTTCCGTTAGTCCGTTAGTCTGCGGGTGGTATGCTGTCGTTTTCCGATGAATGACGTGGCATTCCGAAAGCAGAGTTTCGACGACCTCGGAAAGGAAAGCGCGGCCTCTGTCACTAAGGAGCTCTCGAGGTGCACCATGTCGAAGGATAAAGCGTTGCAAAATGAAAGAGGCGACATCCTGAGCTGTAGCGCTCGGCAAAGCGGCTGTTTCGGCGTAGCGTGTCAGGTGGTCAACCGCCACTATAATCCACCGATTACCATCTGGTGTCAATGGAAGGGGACCGTAGAGGTCAACGCCGACGCGATCAAATGGCTTGGCAGGGCATGGAAGTGGCTGCAATGCGCCAGTCGCACGTGGCAGTGTTGATTTACGTCGCTGGCAGTCAGGACAGCACTGCACGAATTTACGTACAAAATTGTACATGCCGCGCCAGTAATAGCGATGGCAAAGGCGTTCATATGTTTTGAACACTCCGGCGTGGCCACATTGTGGATCGTCGTGAAGGGAGGCGCATACTTGCGATCGTAAAGTGCGTGGAATGACCAGCAACCACCGGCGGCCATCGGGAGCGTAGTTGCGTCGATGAAGAAGTTGATCGCGGATGGCGAAATGGAAAGCTTGACGTCGGAGGGATCGAGATACTGGAAGGTTGGGCGTGCCAGATAAATATTCGATAAGAGAGGCGATCCACGGGTCACGACGTTGTTCGGTGGCAATCGAGTCGAGATTTAGCGATGACAAGGTCTGGAGGCAAGTGTTTCCGCACGTCTGATTTGGTGGTAAAGGTGAGCGGGACAGGGCATCAGCGTCAGAGTGTTTGCGTCCGCAGCGGTATACGACGCGAATGTCGTACTCCTGGATGCGGAGTGCCCATCGCGCAAGGCGGCCAGAAGGGTCTTTCAACGTGGAGAGCCAGCAAAGCGCGTGGTGATCAGTTACTAGATCGAACGGGCGGCCGTATAAGTACGACCGGAACTTTCCAAGCGCCCACACCAGAGCCAAACACTCTTTTTCTGTCACGCTGTAATTAGTTTCGGCTTTCGTCAGAGTGCGGCTAGCGTAGGCTACAACGTATTCTGAATAGCCGGGCTTTCGTTGAGCGAGGACCGCGCCTAGCCCGACGCCGCTGGCGTCGGTGTGCACTTCGGTAGGAGCCATCGGGTCGAAGTGGCGAAGAATAGGTGGGGAAGTGAGCAGACGGCGCAGAGTAGTGAAGGCAACGTCACACGCAGGGGACCAGGAGGTGAGGTTCACGTCACCGCGAAGAAGCTGGGTTAACGGTGACATGATAGATGCAAAATTTCGAACAAAGCGCCGGAAATAGGAGCATAGGCCAACAAAACTGCGAAGTTCTTTCATGGTCGTCGGCTTGGGAAATTCTGCGACTGCTCGAAGTTTTGCTGGGTCTGGTAATACGCCGTGCTTGGACACGATGTGGCCTAGGATGACGAGCTCGCGTGCAGCGAAGCGGCATTTTTTCAGGTTAAGCTGCAGATCAGCGTTGGTCAGACAACTCAAAACGTGCCTGAGGCGAAGGAGGTGCGTAGGAAAGTCGTGGGAGAAAACCACGACATCGTCGAGGTAACAGAGGCACATATTCCATTTGAGGCCACGTAGCGTATTATCCATAAGACGCTCAAACGTGGCAGGCGCGTTACAAAGCCCAAAGGGCATGACGTTAAATTCATATAGTCCGTCTGGTGTAATAAATGCCGTTTTTTGGCGATCGGCTTCTGCCATTGGGACCTGCCAGTAGCCAGACCGCAAATCTAGCGACGAGAAAAATTCCGCTCCGTGAAGGGTGTCAATGGCGTCATCAATGCGCGGCAAAGGATAGACGTCCTTGCGGGTTATCTTATTCAAACGACGATAGTCCACGCAAAATCGGATAGATCCGTCTTTCTTACGCACCAGGACGACGGGAGATGCCCAGGGACTGTGGGATGGTCGAATGACGTCTCTACGAAGCATATCTTCAACTTGATCGTTGATGACGCGGCGCTCTTCAGCGGAGACACGGTATGGTCTTTGACGCAGTGGCTGGTGTAGGCCGGTGTCAACATGATGTTTGACTTGTGATGTGCGGCCCAGTTGAGGTTGCGACACATCGAACGAACTCCTGAACTCACGCAGAAGATTCAGCAGGTCGGCATGTTCGGTGGGAGTGAGAGTGTCGGCGATGGCGCTGGAAAATGTATCATCGGACGACTCCCCGAGTGCCGACAGTGCTTTGGGGTGGTCGCAGTAGTCGTCCGGGACATCAAACAAAAACGAAGGGTCGAGATCCTGCACGCGGCCGAGACATTCCCCCGCAAGCAATGTGACAGGTGTGGAAAGCGGATTGCTTACGAACATGTTGCTTCTTCCGGCGGCAAGATCAATTGTTGCGAAAGGCAGCGGCAAAGCTCGACGACATTTGAAGATATCGGAAGGCATAAAAAGAACTGTAGCGTCAGTGTAGGCGTTGCATGAAACGGGAACAAGGGCGAAATTTCCAGGCGGAATATTGGTATCTTCATGAACGAGCAACTTCGGCGGCAGATGAGGAGCGTCCAGTAATGGGACATCACACAAGGGTGAAAACTCAACTTCGGCGCGTACGCAGTCTATGACGGCATTATGGCGGGATAGGAAGTCCCACCCGAGGATGACGTCATGCGAACAGACAGGAAGAACAATAAACTCCACGATGTAAAGAATGCCTTCGATGGAGACTCTTGCAGTGCAAGCTGCGAGAGGCGTTACTTGCTGTGCGCTTGCGGTGTGAAGCGACAGTCCCGAAAGCGGCGTCGTTACTTTGCGTAATAAACGGCAGAGATTAGCGGCAATAACAGAAACAGCGGCGCCAGTGTCGACAAGGGCGAAAGTACAATAACCTTCAACAGTTACTGCGACCACGTTAGCAGGAGAGAAGCGAGGGCTTAGACAGTTCGAAAACGGCGCAGTTCTTGCCTCTTGAACTGCGTTGCTTAGTTTTCCTGGTCAGAAGGTCTGGGCCGGCGACGCATTGGGGAGGGCGATCGCCGACGAGGAGAGGGTGCGCGCGGCGTCACGAAGTCGGGGTCGTTAGGAGGGGCATAGCGAGGTGACGACACCGGCCCGTATTGCGCGAAGGGTTGGCTGCCAAGTTGCGACGATCGGACATAGTCGCCGAACGTCTGAGGTCGACGGCGGCAGTAGCGGGCAACGTGTCCGGGAGTAAAGCAGGCGTAGCATATCGGTCGGTTATCACGCGTCCTCCAAGAATTGGCTACTGGTGGTGCCGCCCAAGGTGCAGTATAAGCAGCCGGGTGTGCGGGCTGTGAGCGCGAGGTATAGGGTGGTTGCGGAAGCCTACGCACAGCGTCTGCATATGTGAACGGCGCTGCTACAGGCTGTATCACTTGCGAGCAGGCGACAGGAGGAGCCACAGGCTGCGCTGCATACGTTAGGGGCGCGGCCACAGGCTGCACGGCTGGCGGATAGGCGACAGGAGGGCCTACCAGCTGCGCGGCACGCTGGCAGTGGGCAAGGCTGGATAGAGGCGGCTCGTGGTGCGCAACAGGAACAGCTTGGGCAACCTCTTCCGAAATAGCAGTGCGAAGCGGGGCAGGTAGACGGTTGGTGGTCTCGTGAGTGAAGGGCACTAGGGAAAGTTGGCGGGCGACTTCCTCACGGACGAAGGCTCGAACTTGCTGAAGCAGCGGTGAATTGTCGGGCAGGGTGTCAAAACTGCACAGTGACTGACCACCATGCTGAGGCTGCCGAGTCAGAGTGCGTTGCTTGTTCAACTCGTCGTAGCTCTGACACAAGCTGACGACTTCGGAAACTGTGCTCGGATTCCTTGCCAAGAGCATTTGAAATGCGCCGTCGTCGATGCCCTTCAGGATGTTTTTGACCTTGTCAGATTCGGGCATGGTGTCATTCACACGTCGGCAAAGGTCGACGACGTCCTCAATGTAGCTGGTAAAGGTCTCGCCAGTTTGCTGAGAGCGGACGCGCAAGCGCTGTTCTGCCCTCTGCTTGCGGACAGCCGGCCGACCGAACACTTCAGCACATGACGTCTTGAAGACGCTCCATGTGGGGATGTTGTGTTTGTGGTTATTAAACCACAATTCGGCGACGCCAGTGAGATAAAATATCACGTGGCCCAGCTTGTCGGCTTCGTCCCACTTATTGTTGGCGCTCACCAGTTCGTAGTGCTCGAGCCAGTCTTCTACGTCGGTCCCATCCGCACCGCTGAAGACCTTCGGCTCCCGTAGCCTGGGATGGCCAGGGCAGTTGAACTGGAGCGAAGGCGTCGATGTAGTGGCGTTGGTAGTCATGACAGGTGGTAGCGTGCGGCTTCGCAGCTCCAGGGTGTAGCAACGGGGATTAACAGCACCTTCCACCAAATGTGAAGAGGTTTATTAGCCGTTAAAGGCAGCGACGAGACAGCGTGATGAACCGTCCAGCGATCGGCACAGCAACGAACCGAAGCACGAGCCGAGAGAGCCGGGCGTTGGCGATGCTGCTCGCTGCAGGCACATCTTCTTCTTCACAAACGTAACAAAAAGGATCTACGCAACTGATTTGCAAGAAAAAACATGCTCATTTCATGTCTGTTTTTATCTCTTTGTGTTACTGATGTAAAACGAACGGATACCTTTAAATGATATGGGGCAAGATTTTACGAACTGTTTTGTATTTACTACTCTTTTTTCTTTGATGTACATAGCGATTGTATCAGGAATATTTATATACACATTCCAACTTTGTGCACTTATTGTAATATTTAATATGCCATACCTACACGTGTGTATTATATCTCTCGTTGCTGTATGTCTTGTAAAGGGGGTCCGAATCTATGTCAAGTGGGAATTGCCACTTTTTGTTCGGGCTTTCCTCTATTTTCTAAGAAAAAAATTGAAACTTATTTTAGATAAAAAATTATGTGAGAATAATAAAAACAACCAAAGAGCATATTGTTCCGAAGTTCAAACAAAAGGTAATATAAAAGCACTTTAATTTATGAATCCTTCTAGGAAACGTATAAAAGACCGAGATTGTTCCAGCGCTATGCTTGAAAATTCAATACCAATGTCTAGGTTTTGCAGGTTAAGCATTTTGCTTGTTTTTTCAATAATCATGTTTGTTATGTACGGCATATTCTACTTTGCCATTGCTTCGAAACCACCATGTTCAAAGCAAACCTATACCCAACGAACAACTCCGAGGCCTCAACCGTCTCATCAGAATAGAGTCTTGGGTGCTATGCACAAGGGTGAGGAAATATTTTGCGTCGAATGTTCGAAAACGTTTCCGTATACATTATAAAACGGCAGCGATTGCATCAATATTGCGGAACGTAGTAAAAATCAGGAGAAAATAATGATTATTCAGTGCAACAGCAGGGGCTTCAAGGTCGTTAAAATTGCAGTTCTAAGCTAAATAGGATAAGCGTTGTAGTGGAACGTTGCTCCCAAATAGCAGCTTCATTATCACTTTTTTTAGGTAAGCCTAGCCTAAAAGCCATTTTTTCGCGAAGAAAGAACTACACTATAAGAATGGACAACAGTACCCAGAAGATTTAGTTTAATGGCATATTTGTGGTAGTGCATTTGTGCTACAATATGCTCAAAGCCCAGTTTGTACCTCGTAAGTAGCGCTGGATAAAACAAACATATCTTCGCGCTCCTTAAACAATGCATAAATGCTGTGCCGTCAATTCATTCCACTTTGCAGCTTGTCGTTAGCGTGGAGTTTGAATCAGTTATTTTACTTAGGTGTCAGTGTGTTAGTTTAATTTCGCTTCTATTTTTATGCACTGACTTCTTCAGTTGACTAATTTAGTACTGGTTTAAAATTTGCTGATCTCAACATCTGCTACAATTTATAATAGCCCAATTTCAGACAGGTAGTTTGCATTTTTGAGTCAAAGTTTCCTCAAAACTTCACTTGCCCTCAATCATTAGCTTTCAAAGATAAATTCAGGTAACCATTGAATCCTTATAGCGTGCACCAATAAGAAACGAGATCCACATTCGTTGACAGCATATATACTTCTCTAAATTGTAGCATAACTATGATGAACACTTTAGTGTAGGGTTCCGGACACTTGACGCCGAGGGCTTCTTAATGGAGCGGCTAAATATCAGTACACACACCTCTAGCCTTTGGCTTTCATCGAAATGTGGCCGTGTTGGCCCAGATTATATTCAGAAGTTTTCGGACCTGCAGTCGAGTATTTAAATCTCTAGAATAGCGTGATCAGTTCCAAATAACCCCATGATACATTTAATAATTCATATAGTAATCACCTCAAGAGCATACTTTTAGTACCCTTAAGTGAGTACTTTAATAAGAAATTGCTTACGTACTTACAGCGTTCTTCCACACTGTTGAATCTAACATTCTGTTAACAATCTACACTATAGTTCAAGAGGAAACAACTTTCTGCAAGGGTGCTGAAATTAGCATCGAGTCGCACAGACGCCTATCATCTTCACTCAAATGCGAGAGATGCAAAGTGGCCGAAACGCTGAGTCGCGCACTTTTGACTATGGTGGCTTAGTTACGGTGCTTGTATATACCACCGCGAGCAGCGAATATCGATGACTCTGTCACTAGTACATCATGTGAACAAGTAAATATTAGTTAATTCGAGGAAACGCGTATACTATTTACGTATATATGTACGCAGCGGTACAGTACGTGGTTAGCTTGAATAAACATGATCTTGCAGTGCTGAGCACAGTCAGAGCAGTTCACTGTGATCAGGTTTCCCGCTGGTGTCTATTTTGCGCTGAATAGGCTACTTTTCGAAACGTTTGGTGGTGAAACATGCCAGCTGACGCCATGGCTATTTTCTTGCTACTTTGAAAGTTCTCGTTTTACTTATTCAAAATATACTACTACTACTACTACTACTACTGCTACTACTACTACTAAATAATAATAATAATAATAATATTATTAATAATAATAATATCTGGGGTGTGACAACAAAAACCACCATGTGATTGTAAGAGACGCCGTGTGAAGAGCACCAGGAAGTTCGGCCATATGGGGTTTTTTATCGTGCACTGACGTCACACAGCACATGGTCCTCGACCATTCCGTCTCTGTCCAAATGTTGCCACCTCGGCAGGGATCGCACCCGTGACCTTCGAGTCACGAGCCAAGCAGCTTAACCACTGCTGCACCGGGGTGGACACACTTAATGGAAATTGTTTATTTTTGATCAATAGCAAAGATTTTGCTCATAATACCACTCCGATTTCATTTGTCTTCAAATAAGACGTTATTATTAGATGACATGACTCATTTGGCTACTCTTGACTTGATTTCTGGTGCCTTTTCAACTAAAGTGTGGGATTGGGCTAGTTGGTAATTCATTATTAAGCTTCTCAGCGCAAAAACTTCCGACAAAAAACACAAGAGAGGAGGACTCTTGTGTTAGATGTCCTCGTCTCTTATGTTAGTTGTCAGAAGTTTTTTGCGCTGAGAAGCCTTTCCAAGCCCGCTCAAAGGCGACCCTGACTGTGACGCTATCACTGTTGCTCTTCATGTGCTAATGGAAACGCTGCAGGGTACTCGTACCCTGTACACGTACACGTACGACTCCCGCAACTCCCGCAGTACATTGTAAACAGAAATAAGCCAAGATGGGAGTAAATGACCTTGTCCTCTAGCGCACGCCCCGATGGGAGTTTTATAAACACTGTCCGGAGGGAGTAAAAAATTTACTCCACATCAGTAGGGGGTTTTTCCATGGTGCCAGGGGGGTTTTTATTTACATCCATTGGGGAACTTTTTCGGGTCAGTATGGAAGTAAATTTTTTGCATCGACCAAGAAAAAAGTTACGTCACCAGCCGTAGCATGCGCAAGCGTAACTTTAATTACATTACATTTAATACGCACAACAATGATTACAGTAAACAAACATTATCACAGCGTTCACGAAACATCACAACGCTCGCACTCACCACAGCTTGCCACACGCAGTACACACCTACCATATAGTCACCGGGTATATATAGGCACCACATTTTTACCTCCCATGTAGCCCTGGTGAAAGGCTTTTTTCGCTAATAATTAAGCAATAAAAACGCACGCCGTAAGTATGAACTTGCGGTGGTCTCATAGCACTTCAACACACATGCCTTTTATCTTAAGTTTGCCTAATATTCAAGATTTGTTCTACGATAGCGAAAATGTTTTATCAGTTGACGCTCTGTCGTACGGGCTGAATTTGCATTAGCAGTACTGTTTGTGGACCCCTAAAATGCACTGAATCATACACCAAGTGCACGCGGCCTTGAATGAACACATTAACGAGGCACATTTAGCAGCTTCAGCGATGAACCGAGGTCACTGTGTAGGACCGTGACCGAGGTAGACCGCCGCTACCGCGTTCGACGACTAGGCCTCACTCACGAGTACGGCACGGTGATTCGATGAATGACAGCTGGCGATCACAAAATGCTTGCTGATGTGCAGTTTCGTCTCGTTGTTTTTCCCATGCACAGAAATAGGTGTCCGCTATCCACGCAGTTTAAGCTACGGAGCGATAGACTTAAACGAATGAGACGGTTCGCAGTCGCTGTTCCCGTTGCTCGCATGCATTGGATGTATAGCTCGCAGAGCTCGCCACGGCGGCCGGTGCGCAGTGCGAGCTGGATACGATGCCGACTTGATACCGACGCCATAGCGAGGCCTTCTTACCATTTAGATGTTACAGCAGATGATATACCGGTGACACTGCGAGAACTCACCATCGGCGGAGGCGGGGCGAGCGCGTCGCCGGCGCAACTCTCACGCCGGTTGCTGACCAGCTTGCCGTGGTCGAGCGAAGCCTATTTCGAACCGCTTCGAAGTTTTACGCTGCAATCGCTGACGATCGTACTCCGCCTCGTTCGGCGCTCGCCTTGTAGTTAGTCATTGACAGCTGTGGTCGCAAGGCGCACAAGACTGTTATACATCCCAGCAGCCTTCATTTTTTGTGAAACACATTCTTTGCCTCGCCGGTGGTCGGTGCTAGCTCGTAGCGCTTGCCGCATGCACTGTAAGCAAAAGTTAGCCGAGATTGGAGTTTCTTCAGCATATGAGCCCACAAAACTCCCCTGCCCCAATTATTTACTCCCTGGTAGGGAGTGAACTCGGCACATGTCATCGTAAAACGCCCCCTGCTTAAACACAGAGTTTATGAACGACATGACCTTGTTAAACTCCCCATAGAGTTTCAGGTCACGTGGTTACAAACTCCCTATAGGAGCTTTAAAAACCCTCTTTGGGCGTGACGTGTGTGTGTGTGTGCGTGTGCGGCGTGCGTGTGTGTGTGTGTGTGTGTGTGTGTGTGTGTACGGGCATATGTTTGCACGTCGGTGTGAAACACATGTGCTTTGTGTGGCTAACCGTGCAAGCATCTGTCAACAGGCAACGAAATTATAAGTGCAGCGAAGAATAGCAACGATCGGTTGGTATTTACTGTGAACATTTCAATATATTTCGCACCGTTCAACCACGCTGCACATCGCTCCGATTCCTCAACGAAACGCCGTGAATGCCGCGCTTCAAAGAGCCGAGTAACAAAAAACTTCGAAGAATAAATTAATGGTAGCAAAAGTAAGCTGTTACGATCGTCAGCGGCTGCTCCTGGAGTTTCACCGTCAAAAACAAAAGCAGGCTTCGCTCGACCACGGCAGGCTGGCCGGCAACTGGTGTGAGAGTTGCACCGGCGACGCGCTCACCCCATCTCCGCCGGTGGTGAGTTCTTGGAGTGTCACCGGTATTTCACCGGCTGTAGCATCTAAGTCGTAAGAAGGCCTCGCTATGCCGTCGGTATCAAGCCAGCATCGTATCGAGCTCGCACTGCGCGCCGGGCTGCAGATGTGAAAAGCGCAGCAGTTTCAGGCAGCTGTAATTAGTGCGGCCTATCCTTTGGGGCTAGTCAGGTACGTGCAAAAGCAATTGTATAAATACTACTATTCACCACTGGTCCATTCAGTATCAAAAAAGGTAACAAACGTGTGTGACAAAAAAGTTCGGCAAATGCCAGTACCGACCACTGCTCCAGAGAAATCGCCACTCACCACCCTGCGTTCAAGGATATGGCGGTGGTTTTTTCCTCTCATTCGCAGGCGCCATACATCTTCCCCACCACTTAGTTTTCAAAAGTACGTAATCAATGTTAGCACAAAGCAGTAAGGCATATCAGGATATCGGGCTTCTTGCTAGACGCTGCTATCGCCGCTTGTGCAGTGGTAAGCACTCATAATGAAGTGTGATCGGTTGACCGTGCACGTTATCGATGCGAGACAAGAAAGAAGGGATGGGCGGCTGCATGACAAGGTGTGGAGGAAACAAACGAGACTTGATTTTTCACACATATGAATCAATCAAGGCCTGCGCACTAAATGCGTCACGGGAACTGTCTGCGTCACAGAAATTCGCATGAAGGACAAGAAATATTAGAGGAGAGTATTTCACTCGTTTTCTGTACTTTTTGATCCTGGTGAGTGGCCCTTCAAGAAAAAAAAAAACAATTCACGGCATTTACATGGAATGAATGATGATTAGTAGGGCGAAGCGTCGGTCCGTCTGTTCGAATGTCTGTCTGTACATCAGTGCATCTCTCTGACTCCGCCTACACATCCTCTAGTGATCACTTCACGTAGTGCAACAACGCAGCACCATCTAGCGAACATTGTGAGAAGTAAGGGGCATGCTACGACAACGAAGGAGGAACTGAGCAAAAGCGTAAGGAGCTTCGCCCCTAAAATGCAACAGTTTTCTAAACACCACGAAACAAAAAAAAAAAAAAAGAAACGGCGGCTGCGAGCATTGGAAAGCTTACAAGCATGGTGACCTGCCCGTTGACGATGACGATAAGTGTTTTTTATTGACGCAAGGGCTTCACCTGGCCAAACAGTGCCATGAAAAAGTACTATAAAGTAGGAATGGTCTGCGGTTTATCCTGAAATGTTGAGGATGAGAACTATGGTGCCATCACGTGGCTGTACAAGTGTCTAAAATTCAAACCCCTGAGGCGGATAAATCACATAGGTGCCTAATTTCATGAGGGTGATGTGAAATAGCTGTGTGATCTGCCCGTGCATTTATGATAGGAAGAAATGCTTCGTTCCAGCGCCAGCTTCTGAGTCTGGAGTGTCGACGTTCCTATAGTGCCATTGGCCTTATAAAAGATGCGAACACTTGATTCCAACGTCACTTTCTGTCTCTGGAGTAGGTACATCCACGTCGTCTCTGTGGAAATCTGTGATATAGCTTGAACCTATCTGCGCTGAAAATTAACGTAATTGCAGTCTAGAAACTACTCTTATAACCTATCTAAGACCTACAAAAACGCAGAACCTACCGAGTTCCCTATCAGAATAGGAATTTTATTGTGTAAAGCACTGCGTGGCTCAAGGGCAGCTTCGATTTCTCATTATCCCTTTATTGTAGTCTGCCTGAATTTTTCTCTCGCACTCAGAGCTCATTTTTTGCTCAAATCTACAGAAGCCGGCGCCAATGCTCACACCTATACAGTAATTTCTAAGAAATGAGCTGTTCAACGCTATTCTATTAAAATTAGGGAAACTTACACAATGTCGCGCAAGGCTCGTTCACAGCTGAGTGTATCGGCCTACAGGCGGTTCTGTTGTGGGAAGGTGTTCAGGCTCGCGCCTCTACTGTTTTGCCACCACATGTTCTGCTAATTCCTAGACTACTATGTCCTCTGTCTTTTTTTTTCTTTTTTTTTCTGTCTCTCTTTGTACCTGTTTTTTGTTTCTGTGTGCTTTTCGCTTTTTCCTTGCTTTCCAGCCTTTTTCATATTTTCTCTTGATCTTTCGACATCTTCGTTTCTCTCTTTTTCTTTCTTTAGCATTTTTTCTATCACCTCCTCTTTTTTTCACTCACCTCTCTTTTTTCATCTATTTGCTTCTTTCTCCTTATTTTCAATTTCTTCAGATCTTGGCCTTTGTGCTCGCTATTCCCATTCCTTTCCCTCACTCACTTTCATATCTTTCCTTAGCTTCCCTTCTCTTTTCCGCCCTTTTGTTATAATAACATAATATACTAGCCTATACTAGCTCTGCTTGGGTGCCTGAATAGTCGATTAGTTGCGCCAATCGCCCTTAGATCGTTGGTACGCGGTTTTCGATTTAACCACACGAACAAGTTTTTTCGCCAAGAATATCTTTCTGTTGTTCTCTTTCTCTGCGCTCGATCTCTCTCACGTGAGATTCATTGCATCCCATGCCAAACTAATCGGCGCACGTGTTGCGGGGGTGTAGAGGAACAGGACGAAAAGAGTGCACGCCAGGTAACGGTGGTACTTTTTTCTATGACACACGGAAGAACTCGACCGTAACAGCTACACTCTAATAACAAACAAACAAACCAACCAATTATTCTACATAAAACACAGTGAAGCAGAATTAGGCGTGTTTATCTTTCGAGAGAGATCGCGAAAAAGCCTTCTCGTGCGTGCCGGCAAAAGGCTAGGTGCTTTCGGATAGAAGTGCTTGTGTGGAGCCTATCACAGCCTAATAGGGCTCGAATATGATTTGCTTTTGCAGCGCCAGTCGGGGACTTATACTTTTTAGACTACTTGTGGACTTGACATCTACCGATTTTCGCAAGGCAGCATTTTGTGACATTTCATTTGATGCCGTACTTGAGATGTTTTAATATATTGCTACATGCAAGTTGATAATTTGTGGGACGATGCGCGTGTGTGCCTGACGAAGAGGAAGAAAGGCGCTCTCCGCTCGTTCGCTGGTGAACCGGTCACGCCATTAGTGCTGGCTTGAAGTAAATCTCTTCCAGAGCCTCGTCGATACGGCGTCATGTGTTATTCGTTACAATATCACCAACACGAAGAGACATATATGGTGCTGGTATCCAAATTATCATAAAAATGAACCCGTCTGTAATCTTGCCTAAATTACTTTTTTCAGGAGAAGCAATCACGAGCGATAGAGTGCCTGAAGTAATTCAACGTATATCTATTTCAGGTGGTGGTCGCTCACGACTGGGAGGTACTTCGGGTTAATCCGGATAACGAATCTTGATTGCCGCTACAATGATGAAAATGAACGACTGGAAAGTTTGTAATAAATGAGTGCTATTTTTTCTGTGGAAAATTCATCATTTTTCTGGGCACTTCATTGTAAAAAATGCACATTTTTACCAATAAATTCACAGCATATTTGCCGCAAATGCAAGGCCAAGACAACACCCTAACAATACCCATGGGACATTAACACCCTAACTAATCCTGCGTCTAGCAGCATCCCTTTTTTCGACGACAGTGGCACAAACACCCTTGACATTAGCTCACCATGACAAAAACACCTTCTCGGTGCGTCGGATCGGTGTACGTGACTTCGGGCTTTAGCCGAGAAACGTGTGCAATTTCGGTAGCTAGTGAAATCGGGGAATGCTTCAGAGTCAATGGCGAGATCTCGTACACAATTTTGGCGACTTAAAAAGGACTGAGGAATGCACAGAATAGTGAGATAGCTGTTTTTGGCATACACCAACTAGACGCGAAGCCAGCCAGAGCAAGACTAAGAACCAATGACTGAAACTAACATCCCCACGATCGCTATAGTACTGGCAAACTTGGTAGCCCCCAGGCGCCAGAAGATAACCACGGGAAAATCAACGTGCCGTGGTTGCGCGAATGAAGGCGTCGCTGGTATATAAAATATTTTGTTTGCCTTAGAAGGAAGCAGTGGGTCGGGATTCAGGAACAGGTTCCCGCCAAAAAGCAGGTAGTGAAACACCAATGATTTCTACAAGTGAGAAACTATAGATCAACGTCGCGAACAATATTGGGTAGCCCTAATCCTGGTGTGTCTGAGACAAGTATATGGATGGCACGTCGTGAACGCACGTCTAGGAAGCTCAGTTGAACCATATGTATAGAAATGGTAAGCAGTGCCACACTTGTGCGACGTCGTAGTCGAGCGAAGATCCAGTAGGTAATTTCGGAACTTATCACGTTTTAACCACTGTTCTTCGGTAGTGTGAAAGAAACGAAGACGCATTAAAACAAACCTATTTCTCTTCACTAATCACCTCTGTATCGTAGAGCTTGCCTTCAGTAATTCGAGCTTGCAGTTATTTACCACCAAGGTAAAGATGCTGTTCGACGTAATGCAAAACGCTAGTCTTTTCTTTCACACTGCGCCTATTCTCACCGCCACTTACACCGCCACAAATACAGGCACATTCTCACCGCCACAAATACAGGCTTGGTATAAATGCGAAGCATTTGTTGTGTCATGTAAGCAATTTTGCCATGTATATCTGCATATCTATCTTGCCGCTCACGTCTGGGTAGTCACCTTGACCTGGCACGTATCTAGGTTAGCATAGGGGGCAATTTATGTTTCAAGAACACTAGTAAACGGTAAATAAATTAATAGCGTAAGATATTTAACGTGAATGTCACGAAAATCTTTCCTTCGGCCACGTGTGGCACATACTCGCATAGCCACTGCCCGTGGAATGCTGGTATAAATCACAGGTAATTGACTGTATCAAAACAGTTATGAACAAAAATTACAGAACTTCAAAATGCTTTAGGTGTTGTGCTGCATATGTGGCAGAAACTAAAGTGCAGGTGTTGGCAGTGTTGTAAGGCAGAAAAAAAACGGAAGCTTCATGCTGGATCGCTCAAAGATGCTTGTCCAGGCCCGAATTGAGCAGTGCAGTCCGCCAACGCTCCCTAAGGTCTTCATTGGAGGCCGCGACCCCAGAATTTCTGACTAATGCTGGGCCTTTCCATAGGATATGGTCAAGAGTGGCTCTGGTGGTACAGTACTGGCGTAGACTAGAACTATAGACGTCGGGATATATGTGGTGCATGATGACGGTGTTCGTGTATGTGCGTGTTTGTAGCTGCCGCCACTGAACGGACTGGGCCCGATTCAGATAGGGGTGAGGTGGAGTGTACTCCCCCCTTGCAGGAGATAGTGTTGAGTTATGTGATTAAATTTAGTGAGCCAATAGTCCCATGCCCACACCGGCGCAGAAAAGTCCGTTTGGGTGGCCGCTTTGTCTGACGTGACTTGGAATGTAAGACCTCGAGCCACGTTGTGCGCAACTTCAGTCGGAATTTTCTCCAGGTAACCTAGTTCGAATCTAATAAAAATTGACTGAAACTTTTCTAGCCGCTCTTACCTTGAATTTATTGGCATTTAACCTAATTGATTTGTCGCCAGATTACTCAAAAACATATACTACGTTTCTTTCCATAGGATAGAATCAAGAAGAGTACGTGACATCAAGCTATACTACAAAAAGATTGATCTGTTTCAGTCTATAGCATATAGTGAAGCTTTGTTTGACATTGGTAGAACACGTTCCATTTTGGTCGCAAACATCGAAAGATTTAGTGAAATCCAAAGTGTAAATTAGACTTTTAGGGTGGAAATTCCTTCTGTGTTTTCCTGCAGTCCACTCCAATGGTAAAATAGTACGCTGTCATGGTGTGTTTCATTGGCCACGCTAATGACACAGACCACAGAGGCCACGTAGAAAGAATCACAATGTCGAAACTACCAGGACACATCGATGACACCAGGTGTGCTCGAAAAAACGTGTCCTGTCGAAATAAGCTCTTTCAACTATTTTGTATTATATGTCGTTAAAATTAGAAAAATTATGTAATAAAGCTCATAACGTGAACTCAATTTCTATACCAGTTTGTGAAGTTGTAGGACGCAATCTAAAATGTCGGCTCCTGGTTGACAAAAAGTGGTCTGGAAATTGGTGAGCCGGAGTTATGATGTCACTAGGAGTTTGTGCCGTGAGATAGGTTGTTCTGTTTTACAACAGGGCTTCAACAAAGCCTTCGGAACTTTAAAACTTACTTTGTACCTTACTGAAAACTTTGCCGAAGCATTGAACCGAAATGGTGTTACCTTCATGATAATACGTGTAGAAATAGAGAATGACGTTAAGCATGCCGCATCGATAACCAACCTTTCGAAATTACGCGAGCACTTTATTTCTTAACATTTTGTATTTCCTTCATCTTTTTATGGAAGAACTATCGTCCTATCAAACCGGCAAACATTGTATTAGGTGTACTATGCAAGTAAAGTGTGAAAGCGTAGACAAAACAATCGAACACAACTTATTGAAGAACATATCATTGTACACAGAATACGCACATGCATAGAACACGCTGTAAACGAAAATTCACTATTACCTTGCTCTCCTTGCAAAAAATGCTTTAATGCATATAGCATAAGTCTTATGCATTGAAAGTGCTAAAATATCATAGTGCGGAATAGTGTGAAGAGTATTTTGTCTGCGAATTCTTTCTGAATGATTGTGTAGTCTTGACGACTCCTCGGGATCTTCAGGGCTATGGCGCTTTCTGAAAATTTAGGTACTTGAGTGCGCGTTAAATAACTCCAGGTGAGCGAAGTTCCCGGAGCCCTCCGCTACGGCTTCTTTCATAATCATATGGCGGTTTTGGAACGTTAAACCACACTTAACAATCAAAATCTAGGTACTTCATCGGAAGAAGTGAGATACCTTTTTTTCCAAGCCCGAGCATATACTCAAGTGTAGAGTTATTTGATCTCCCAAACGCTTTGTGCCTCAGATTGTGCCTCAGGATATGCGACTCCTCGGGGGTTCTATCACTTTTTCTAATAACGGCGCAAATCTTGAAAGTTCATGGAGAGAAAACTTCGACTGGGATGGGAACGTGGCATCCAGTTTCTCTGCTATTTGGAATAAGTGGAGCAAGGAAGTAGCCATGCTACATGGCCTGGGTATTCTTAAGTTCGTAGCAGCCGACAGCGAAAGCATTCAGGAAGAGGCAGAACTGCGAATATTTTTCGGTGCATGTGGGTCGTCATACGACGCCTATTGTTGTACGGTCGACTCAAGTGGTAAGTTCCACATTATCCTCTTAACGACGAAAACCAAAGTTACCCAGGACGGTAATCTGGGGAGGTATCAATTGGTGCAAGCCTTGCGTGCAGCCAGCATTCACACCTACAACACCTAGAAGTGCGACCCCTGCCTTTGTCAAGCAACATTTTGGCCCAATTATCCGACTACGCTTTGCTGGAATAATAAGGATCCCGTAACATGGAAGGCGTTTGTGCGGAACCAAACGCATTGAGGTATAAGCTGGACAGAATATAGTCGATGACGAAAGGGTTACGAAAATAAAACAAGCAGATTTCCTCCCTCGAGGCTTAACTGTAAACAAACCAAGCCGGTAAATGTTGTGGAGGTATGAATATGAGTGACTTGCCAGGTCTAATACGTTCTGGTCAGAATTCGAAGGAAAGCTTGACAACAAAAATTAAAAACTTGAGGCAGCTGACACAGTGCCAGAAGTAATTATCCACGCTGTTCACATGAGACCATTGTTTCCAGCGCTGATTCATACCAAACAATTCATCACCCTCACCAAACTTTTAAAAACAACAGAATCAGTTTTCCGTTAGTGTAAAAAGTTGAAGAAGAAAAGTCGCAGGTATGAGGAGTGGTCTGCTGAAGAAGTTCAATAAACAAAATAATATTTGCTTCATGCTGCACAAACTTCACTTTGGTAATAAGCGAACTAGGTCACAAACAAGAATCAGGTTACTGCAAAATGTCTCGTTGGATAATAAGATTGTTTTTCGACAAAAACGTGCTGCTTCGGTAACAAGGAAAAGCTAAAAAAACGGACGACTTGTGAGGTCGTGTCGATTTCCTCCTCCTACCGAAAGAATCTCCCCAACGTGCCTTAGTCATCAATCGTGCTCACACAAACTTTTTCGGTAGAGGAGTTGGAAAAACTGACTCACGTTTGATAGCAATTTTTCATTCTACAAGCATGAGAGTTGGTATAAAAAACAATACTATGCTGTGCCATCTGACAACGCCTGCAGTTTAAACTTGTCGAACAAGTGTTATCCTGTATGCTCCAAGATCATTTTAACAAAGATTTTCTGCCTCTTGTGAGTGCAGGTGATTTTTTGTGCCGATAATACATCAAAAAGTGCTATTGAATCGCTTTCCGTAAGTGTACCATAACAAGAGCAGTTTACTTAGAACGAGGTACACACTTGACAGCGAATTTTCCAGTCCTATCGCGAAGATTCGTACTGCCGTTTTGCCTCTAGCTGTCACAAAATGTGCAACAATACACGAATATTCATCGAGACGTCCGATGATCTACGAAAGACCTGGCAAATGAATAGACACCCTAATGTACTTCCTCTCCTCCTCGAACGTTCACTGTACATTCATTTGGTCAAGTGATTCATGGTTGGTCGGTGTTCACGAGACTCGTACGTTTCGTAAAGACTTGCTTGCAGATGATGCCTGGGCGACGTGTTCGCCAAACGGACACTATTGATTACTATATTAACAGAACTACAAGCCGTCGTGAATGCTTAGCCGTTATCGAATGTGTTCAATGACGTGAATGAAACATGCCGCCTATTTGCAGCAAAATTTCTAGTTAAAATGAGACGGACAGTGCTACCACCTTGCGACCCCATAATCAATATCGATTTCACCATCGATCGACCGAAGAAGCCCTGAAGCAACACAGATGACTTGTACGCCTGGTGCCTGGTTTGATAGCACAGCGCCTTATTAAACCAAGGAACAACACGAACCTAGCAAGATGGGACATAATGCAGAAATGCAATGTAGTTTTTCTCGGAGAAAAACAGCGTCCAAGGCAACTGTGAGCTTTGATAGAACATAAGAATCGATCACTGGTCGGGAAGCATAGTCAAGCCATGCTCGCTACGCTTACCCGACGGCACTGTGGTCAAGCGCCCCATACGCCTACTGTAATTGTTGCAGGTTAACTAACGTGATCTGTCTTAGCGTTAGACTGTTGTGACTTCCTTTTCTTCTCCTCTCTTTGCAGAAGGCTAGTCATCATCATTATTGAGGCTCTAGAAGATCTGACAAATGGCGTCGTGGCAGTACCGGCTCAACCTCTTTCTTAATCGATTATATTAAATTTTGTCATGTTGTAAGATGTATTTTTTTGCTGATGTTAACAGCACCATCGCTGAAAGGCTGGAGGTTCAAACGTGCCACAATGACTGGACGAGGAACCCCCACGCAATGAATAGAGTCGCAATGCATACTCTTTTGACTAGTGCTAAAAATTCTAACGTTGTCCCTTAAAAACACGATCAATTATGTAATTATATCGCAAATGACGCAAGTATTTTCATTGAGCACTTCTCAATATTTAAGAGCAGCGTGGTGGCAAAGTGTACTTCGGAATGCTTAGACAACCGTGCCTTAGTCTCCTTGTTGATATTTACTCTATGCAGAATAATGGGGGCGCGCCAAAGCAGTTAGCATCGCTTTTCAGGCCCCTGCATAGAATATTGAATCAGTTATCGTTTGTTCATTTAAACACAAATTTAGAGCCAACAAACGCTTTCGAAAGTGATGGGTTTGCTGTACATATTTTTGTTTACGTTTGTAAGCAAAAAACTTCAAAAAAATTGTGAATCTGTGCAATGACTGTGAATACTCCAAGAAATCACAATAACCGACCTCGAAAAACTAAGTAGGTTCAATTTTATTCAAGAAATTGAAACAGAAGCTTCATCCTACCAGGATTATCAGAGTCCCATTTGTAAGGAACTTCCGATTTTCAAGCCAATACATAAAATATATATGTTGGACAGTGCTGAGGCCTCCGTCGAAGCCTTCGTCTAAAATTTTACGGCCATATTTTGACCAAAATCTAGAAAGAACATTACTTTGACCACTTGCACCAAATGTGCCCTCATCTAGCATCATGGATAAAATAACGGCACATACAGCCGCAACCATAATAGGACAAAAGTCCAAAATCTGCGCCATCGTAAATGCGCATGCAGCAATGCCTGTTCTGGGCTTCAGGTAAACGCGCTTAAATACACAATTGGCTTATTTTATATGCACAAAAACAGCATCAAGTTTGACTGTGTATTATCAATTGTAGCTTGTACTTCGTATAAGCTATGTGGCTTTGAGGGCCGGCTGATTCATCCCTCGACTATTCGTGTTATTTCGGAATCATCAATAACCCTTGCGAATGAAATGTTGATCACATTGTGCTACCGTTAAGCAATCGGCTTTACTGTCGCTCTCTGATTTCAACGTTAGATATACATGTATAAGTTGAAATCCGTGCCTTACTGTACATGCTACATGCTAGTACTACACTGCGGCTACCGGGCATATTTTCGTTCAAACTTCTCGACTTATTCTACTAAAACTATACTGTTGCTGAGATAATTTCGAACTTCGCCACTTTGCTTTCTCAAAGTACGTTTTCATTTTTTATCAAGAGGGTCGCACATCACTGGAAGAATTGACCTGTGCTTTAAATATATGTACAGAAACGTTAAATAACTTTTCAAGATAATATAATATTGTGCGAATTTTTACGTCCCAAAATCGCGATATGAATATGAGAGACACTGTAGTGAAACGCTTCAGACGCTTTAGGAGTCTGGTTCTCTTTAGCTTGCACTGGCATCGCACAGTACTCGAGCCTATACCATTTCGTCTTTTTCCAAATACGACCACCGCGTCCGCAATCGAACCCGCGACCTTTGCGTCAGTAAACAGCGCATAAAAATAGCACAACGTGGATATTCAGTAGTATATTATGTTTAACAGCCCAATTGTGCTCAATGCAGGCTAAAGGCTTCTTCCATATTTTGGTAATTAAACCACTCCTCTGCTTGCTGCTGCCACATCGTCTTCCTAAACTTCCAAATTGAATCTGGCTGCCTAACTTCCTGCCACCGAATCATGCGCCGGCTTTCTCTTGGAACTTTCAAGAAAAGTATTGGCATGGTCGGTAGCTTAGTGGTAACGTAACCACCAGTGTTTTTTAACTATTTGTTCATTATAATTTACTCACAAATGTCCTGTTTTGGCCAAAGCCAATAAATGTTGGAGGTTAGAACGTCATAAAAAAGAAAAGAAGTCTTCGTTATTACAGCGCAGCTGGTCACAAGAAAGCTGATTGCAGTCTTGAACACTATGAACAAAAAAAAAGAACTTGCATAGGCCTTTATTTCAGTGTGGCACTATTGAATTTTGAGGACATGATCTGATCTTCTCAACAGATATAGTGATCGTGTCAAGTGAGTGTCTATTATTGCCATTTTTTTATGTTATATCTCAAATAACAATTTCAGGCACTGTTTCATTCTTTGAGAAGAGACCGCATTCAATTTCAGCTTTTTTATTTCAGTACAGCTGTAAACTCGCTCATACCGACTAAGAACCAACCTTTCCGTTTAGTTCTGCATTTCTGTGCTCAGATCAATTCAGGACTACTGACATAGGTCTCACACACAACACACAAATTCCAAAATAGGGTGGGCGAAGGAAATGTAAGCAGTACCTTTTAGAATAGCAGGCGAGGATCTCAGAATTTTTAAATAAAATTTAGGGCTCTAGCTGCTTTTGCAACTTCGGCATGCATGTGCGCATTCGTTGAACAGTCACTCGTAAGGGTTCTACCCAGGTATTTATACATGACAAATGATGAATGCCATCACGTGCCATAAAAAATAAGGCATTTCATTTTTTTAATTTTTCAGGAAAAGGCCGATGAACACAACTTTTCACATTAGGTTGCATTTTCCACTTCTCGCACCATTGCACGATTCACGCAAGGTCAGATTGCAATTCAATGCAACTCTGTTCAATTCAAATTTTTCTAGACACAACGGAACCATCAGCGAATAAACGTGCTCAAGAAGAAGTACCACTAGAGATATGATCAATGTAACGGACAACAACAGCGATCTTAAACGGACTCCCGAGAGTGACCTGATGTTACTTCCATCGTAGAAGAAGTTGTAGCAATACAATAACAAGACAATAAAACACTACATTGTGACGCGTGATCTAAGCTGGATGTGAGAACGCCACTCTTTTCCCATGCCATGTATTTATTATGGCGAAAACATTAAAAGCATAGTACCATGAACCAATGGCTCACATCAGTATTTCCGGGAGCTTGAGCTGCGCGTTTACCACAGCTTTAAAGCACTTACGCGACGGAACAAAGAAAAAACTCCCAGAGTATCTCTAGAATTTATGAAAGACGATTTTAAAGCGAAATCTACTCATTTTCATACCACATCTATGCACTAATATTGCGTCAACACGATTCGAAGCTTTCAACACCTAAACTAGTTGTAGGTTGCCTCCAATATCATTTTTCTTGTCCCCTTCCCTAATACCC